>OZ023275.1:1069435-1669435 GCA_964007475.1 Hybos culiciformis
AAATTATATGAAGAAATATAATGAAATGAAAATGGTTCAGATATTGAACAAATAAAAAGTCAATTTATAATATAAAAATTTGTGTTATTATTTATTTATAGAAACACTAATAAGTTTTATAATACGATATATATAAAGATACGTATAATAATAAGATGATAATTTTTTTTAGATTAGATAATACTTATAATAAAAAATAAAGTTGACACATTTATGAAATTTAAATAAAAACAGAAGAACTCGTAAGGAAGAAGTTTGCCTGTTTTGTTATGAAATCACAAAACATATATAATTTTAAAATGAACACTTTCAGACCTCAGCTATACCTGAGTTTTTCTCTGTCTTCAGAATTAAAATAAACAAATTATACAGAATATTCAGCGAATCAAAATGCAATCAAAATGCATTATAGCAATGCAATCAAAGTGCGTAAGAAATACATATATTATTATTGATTTAAGGGTATAAATTTGTAGAATGGTAAAAATTCTTAATACTGCATAAAAAGTTATTTACAACCCTGAAGGACTGGGCTGTGTTTTATAACATCCAGCTACCGCAATATTAAATAACTATATGTAAAAATTTAACACATTTTCGACAAAATATTGTGTGGATCACTTTAAATTTCCGCTTTGTGCCAAAAATACATTAATGAAACGTATCTTATGTGAATAATGAAAATTAATAAATTTTTATTTAATTTGTCATTTTGTGGGTTGTTTTTGAAGTTAAATTCATATCTTTGTGGCTGTGAATTATACATATAGAAATAATTTAATGATGCTTTTTAAAATGATTTTTATAAATAACTTTATGGAAGATTTTTATTTTAATTTATTTAAATAATTTTTTTTAAATTTTCGCAAACATTTTGTTATGATGCTCTTATCAAGATTTGAATATAATGTATGTAGTTAAAATTAATTAAGCATTAAAAAAACTGAATGAATTTCTATGGATTATATATCAATTTTAGTATATGCGAATGATTAAAGTATTATATTGAACAGTGAAGGAAAAATGTTCATAAGGAAATTTTGACTGAAAAACAAAATTAAACATAATTCTGATTATTATACATATGATATTTATATTATGAAAATTTCAATTAACCTTAATTCATCAAAAATGTATTCCATTGAAATTATTATTTCAATATAATAGTTTGGTTAACATTATTGAAAAAAAAGTTCTTTGAAATTTAATTTTTTATTGAAAACGACTTTAAATATTATATATTCAATAAAAGACTTATTAAATAAAAATTCCACAAAAATTAAACCAAAATTGAATGAAAAAAAAAATCAGGGATATTTCACAATCATAATTAGTAATAATTATTATGACAACCTAACGTGTCGTCCAGCTGAATTTTTAAATAAAAAACGGATATTAAATAAAAACCATTATTATTATTTTTGTTTAAATTCATAAAATCAGATTTAAAATGAAAATAGTGTATAATGGAAGAAAATATTACATTCTTTTATATAATATTTGAATAAAATTTTAATATAATATCCATATTAATAGTTTTGGAGTAATTTATACCATAATTCCTTTAAATTTATCATATTGATCATATTTGAATATTAGAAGTTAGAAAATATATTTTTTTAAATAAATTACAAAATTAAAATAAACAAAAAATATTAAAAAGAAAAAAATTAATAATGTTTGCCCTTTAAAACGCTAATCAAAAATATGGTCTTTTTTAATTAAATTGTTGTAATAAGTATATCTAATGTTAATTTAGGTATACATGGGCATTCGATTGCTATACGTAATCGTTAAACTACAAGCTAATAGCTTTCACAGTTACAGTTCTTATATTCATCCTCGAAACTTGAAATACAAACCACGAAAATTAATATAATAAAGTTTTCTACACACGTTGAAATAACTATAAATTTTTCTCTTAAAAATTAATATTTCTAATTGCAATTTGGAATTTTCTAACCGAGAATTTTTTGTAACTTAGAATATTTTATTTTCTAAATATTCTAAATTTCGAATTAACTTAGTATTTCCTGTTATTATCATAATAAACTATATAATTTTTAAAACTGTATGTAACTTAGAATATATTGATATTGTTTTCAATATTAAACATATATTTCAATTCAATATTAATACAGAGTTGAAATTTAATGTTTGCATCAAAAATAATACCGGATAAGAGTATTATCCCTGAATCCCTTAACAACATCAGAAATGCATTACTATTAAAAATGATCCCCTCTTCAACACCTGGACTCCAAATTGTAAACTGTTTTATATTCAAATGGTTTGTGAAGCAAATAAAAAAAAAAATTTAAAAAAAATAAATAATTTTTTGTGGCCATTATTATCTGGAATAAAAAGCAAATATTACAAAAAGCAACAGAATTTATTATTATAATTGTAACTGCGTTATGCGCGCATTTATTACAATAAAAAATCGTATGTGTAATATTTAAATAAAAATATATAATAATATTACGCACCTTCCTGTAGGGTAAAGAACCGGTTATTAAAACAGTTTTAGAACTGGTTCCAAGAATCAAAGAACTATATTGTTATTTCTGACCCACTTCCATATACATAATAAAAAAAATATTTTTTTTTGAGATTATCCTACTTCTCTGAATATTTTTTGATCTAGTTTGAATTAGTTGGTTGTACTGTATCATTGTAATGCAGTCAAATATAAACAAAAATAATGCCTACTTATATAACATAATGCACAAAAAATCCAATGTTGCCTATATTATAAAAAAAATATATAACTTACGCTGTATCTAAAAAAGGAAGAAATTTTTAGATTAATAAAGAACAACATCATTCACTTCGTAAATGTACAGATAGTGTGATTAATGTGTAATAATTGTCAAAAAAAAATTAAATTCATACTATTCCATTCCAATTACAATGGTTTCAATAACAACTCGATCATAATGAATACATCAAAATAATAATTTAAATTTGGACTGTAAAACTCCAATATAGGTACATTCTAAATTTATTAATTTATATTTTAACACTTTTTCTGCATTAAATAATTCTGTAATTGATGCACTTCAGTTTGCCTCATTTGTGGGTCGTTTTTTTTTTTTTACGAAATGAAAAAAAAAAAAAAAAAATTAAAAAAATTGCAAAAAAATCCACTTAATGTCCATGTAAATCAAAGTCATCATGATATTTTTCTTCATTCCAATTTTTATCCTTTCTACTTTTTCATTTGCTATGCTATGCATATAAATATAAAGTGCATTAATAAAAAAAAAATTTTTTTTTGTCCCTGTTAATTTTTTGAGACTTAATTTCGCGAAATAAATTCGCGAGCTTATCGTTTCCACCAAAAAAAAATTTTTTTTTTGTTTTACTATTTTATTTTTAGTAATCTCTTTTTAGCAAGGTTTTTTTATTCACGTTAAATTTACAATGTCCGTCTATAAAAGACGAAAAGTATGGAACATTTTTGCAATACATATTCCAATTTATTTGAAAATGTTTTGTTCTTTCAAATTCTTTAACTAAGAAATTATAATGAAACGGTAAGATTGTCTTTTATAGTTTAATTATCATATTCTAATTTTTATCGTTAGACTTCCATATATAGAAAAATATTAAAAAAAACCCATTCAAATGCCTTTGAAATGGTATAAAATAAGCAACCAGAGGTTTGTGATAAATAATAATATGTAGTAGACTAGTAATAATTTATTTTAATTTTCTTGATATATTTTTATTATGTTATACAAAGTCGCTAATTTTTGCGTACCCAATTTATGAATATGTAAAAAATAGTTAAAAAAAAAAAAAATAAACATAATGGAATGAAAAAAGATCGACGAAATCTAAAAAAAAGTTCTATATAGTATTATATATTTATCACATATTTTTTTATATGTATTTATTTCTAGATAGATACATTACATATTTATGTGTATATATATATAAACAACTTTTAATTCCATTCATGATGCACAGTTGTTGCAGTCTAAAGTGTGAGGAACTTAAACAGAAAAACAAAAATTGACGAGAATAAATTTATATTTTGTCTACTCATTCACACTATAATTTTAAATCTATTTGGCCAATTTTCATACAATTTATTTTTCATTAAAAATTTTACTTACTTACAACATACCTCAATGCTTTTATGTTAAAATTTAATAAACAAAATTTTTAGTTTAAAATAAATATGAGTCGGATTATTTCAAGTCTGATTAAAGGAATGTAATTTATATATTTCTTTTTGGCAGGAAGATAAATTATTCAACTACTTTTTAAAACAATATTCTTAAATTTTGCAATAATTAGAAAGAAATTCATTTATACAGCTTTTTTTTTAACTACACTACAGAATAGAAAGGCGTTAATGTTATTGTTTATTTCAAATTTTCATAAAATGTCATATTTAGATCAAGAATTATGACAATAAAGGAGATTTTTTAATTATGGAAAAAATTGGATGGAAAAAATGACCATGTGTATTTGCAAATATTGGACATTTCTAGTTGTTCTAGGAGAGAACTTAAATACCTAAATTCACAGTGAAATATAATATTAAAGTAATAGATAATTGGAGTTAAATAAGTAATATTTTTAATTCTCCACCCACATAAATAATGATATCTTTTGTTTCGAACTTTAATAATGTAGAAATGTTCGAAGAAAAGAATTCCTTACGATATATGATGAAATTGTCAAGGGTTTAAAAACAATTTTTTTTTTATTAAAAAATTCGCTTTTAACCGGGAAGCCAAACAAATAAAAAACCATTTTCAAATCAAGGATAATTATATCATAATTGGAACATCGATAAATTTTAGACAGAAGCTAAAAATTTGTACTTAAGCTACTTAGTACTATTATTTTTGTCACAAAGAAAGAGAACTTTCAGAAAAAAAAATAAAAAAAAATGTATATTCTTTAAATTTATTACATTTTAATTGCATTTAATTTTGAAAGTTTTGTGTGTAAAATCAATTCTAAAAGGTTACTAAAAACAAATCGTTTAAATAATAGTCTGACTACCATATATTACTTAATTCACTTTCAACTTATTATCGCAGTAACTTTTTTACTTATTTTATGCAACTTTTCACAAAAAAAACATACTCAGAATGTTTAACAGGCAACTCCAAATCAAATTTTTTTTTTAATTTTTATTTTCTTTTTTTTTTTTATTTTTAAATTAAAAAAACTAAAAAATCAAATACAAATAAAATAAGTTTTATTATGTACACATGTATAAGATAAATGTAGCCACATGATGCATTCAATACTGAATAATAAACATTAAAAGTTATCAAAAAAAAAAAGTTATAACATTTTTTTATGTTGCCGGAAATGGAGAGAACATTAAAAATTTGGGAAATAAAGTTAAATGGCAAAAAATATATACACATAATACATACAAATAAAAATTACAAAAATCGCGAATCATTTTTTTTTGCTTCCTTTTCTTGTTTGCAAGGATAAAAAGTGCAAAAAAAGAAACAAAAAAAAAATGCAATAATTTTTAATGGTTATGTGCGTTGAAGTTATATGGTCAATTTGGTTATACGGTCCAAAAGAAATTAAAGGGAACAACAAAAATTAATATGGGCTGCCGGGGGTGTAGAAGTTAAATTGCAATACCAAAATATGATATCATTTCTATTTGTAGCCTTAACTGAATAGACAACACCGATTAACTATACAAATCAACACTTTAGTTTATACCTTTTAATCCTCTACCAGTATTTGAAATATTCAAAGAAGATCAAATCTCATTGAGATCTACATTAAAATTCGTAAATCGTAAGAGTGTGTATTTTGTGTAACATTATACTCCTAGGAAGCATAAATTATTGGAAAAATTTTACATTTATAAATGTAAAACTTAAAATTGAGTTGTATACTCGTAATTGCAAAGTGTTACACATATTGCGTGTCCATTATATTTTTTTTAATGATCTTTCTTAATACATTAAAAGTATCTTATGATTCATCATTAAAGATTTACTTTATTATACATACGTTGTGGAAAACAGTGCACTATGTATAAATTGTTTATTTTAGCATTATTTTATTGAATTTTTCAAAAACATAAATTCACATATGTTTATATATTGCAGTATATTTCAAGCATAAGAAAAAAATTATCAACATTTTCATAATTGTATAAAAAAATTGTATGATTTCTGTGAGATTATTAATTTACTCGTTGATGTGTTCAAGCCTTAAAATATATATTCTAAACCTACAACTCAGTTAGAAACTCCATAGGCCGCAGATCTTACAGATTTAATGAAAGATCAACTATGCATTCAATTACTTCAAAACAATGTATCTCAAAGCTGAAAATTGTACAGGGTATATACATAGATCAAAGAAAATATGAAGACATTATTATAAATTTTGTATATTTATTTCCTAAAATCAATAACATAAGATTTATAAATGTTATTACAAAAAGATTTACTTAAATAGAGTCTATATATATTTGAAATAATAAATGTTTTAAATTTGCGATTTTTTTTTCCCAAAAGAAATCCCTTAATCCTTTAAATAAGAAGTTTTTGCCATTATTTTCTTAATGTTTAGAAAAAAATAAATAAAAGAAATGTACAAATAAAATTTTATTGGACCAATTTTTTTTTTTCACATAAAAATGAATTTCTAACCGGTTCCAATTTTTTTTTTACCCTTTCATACCGCTGCTTTTAACATGCAAATTAGTCAACGAATTTTTATGACTTTTATCATAGATTTTAAGTGATTTCCAATCCTAACAAGGTAACAGTCTTAAACATTTCCTTTATATTTTTCGTTTCTTTTTAAATAATATTCAATAAACAAAATTAAACCCAAAACACGGGAAGAAGAATTAGAGCAATTTAAATATTTAGAAATATAAAAGAAATGGCCAAAGAAAATTAGAATAACAATAGGCTTCTATAAGAAAGGAGTAAATTATAATGAAATATACCAATTTCAATAAAATAAATAAAAATGAGATTTTTTAATAAAACAGAAAACGAACTAAAATTTCTAATCTTTTTGTCCGTCTTGACTTGGAATTATCACAATAAAATAATTTTGTATTATACTAATGCGTACTAAAAAAAAATCTTATGTATTATCCAGGATTAGATTCTCATTCAACATTTCTCCAAGCATAATCGAATTAAATAGCTGTATAAAATATACTATATATAATAAGAAAATTTGATATTTTTCAATCTAATAAACTTCCATTATTTCTTTTTTGCAATTTGAAAATAATTTTGATCTCAAATTTTATTAAAATATATTTCTTTCCACATTCATTTCTCCCAATTCCAAAATTAAGAAGATTTCACATCTTATGCGATGATTAGAAAATTGCTGCTAAAAAATATGAAGTTTACTTGAAATCTTATTATAAAATCTAAAGGTAATATGCTTTCCAATTTTGTTACTCCTTTTTTTTCTAAAGAAAAGGTATTGGTCAATCCTTTTTTGCATATTTTAGTGACTTAGAAATAATATTTTAATTTTGAACCATATAAAGGATAATGAATTTCTCTATTTTAAAAGCAATAAAATGTATATTCTTAAGAATTTCTACTTTCAAATTGCAAGGTTTTTAAGTAGAATTTTTTTTTTGTATACTCATTTTACCTTGAAATTAATTAGAAAACAGATTTTTTTTATATTCAAATTATTTGATTTTACAAAAAAAAAAGACAATTTCTATATCTATTTTACTATTTTTCTGTAGCTATATCTATATATATAAATATGTAAATCATTTAATCAACTACCATATTTTAAATCAAATCCATTAAAAATAAAATTATCAAGTATATTCTAATTAATTTTATCCTTAGACCTATTTTTTTTAATTTTGTTCAGTTGTGAAAATTTTTAAAGATGACTATATCATAACCATTACATAACAATATATCTGTACGACAATCATAATGAAAATAGAAATACAAAAAGGCCACACTCCAAATTTATTTTAATATTATTTTTATTTGTCGCATAATGAAATACATTTTTTTCAATTTTAATTACATAAATTAATATAATTCTATTAAATTTTCCGACAAAATATTCAAGACAATATAAGGATAAGTCAGTTTCTTAAAGAAACCAAAAAAAAAAAAAAAACTAAAATTCTTCCTTTAATTTTTTGTACTACAGACTTATATTTTTATTGCCCTAAAAGATTTAAAAATGTTTGTTCATTTGCAAATATTTATAATTATAAAAGTATATCCTTCAAAAATATCCTCTTTCGCGAAATATTTCTTTATTTTCTTGTTATTTAAAACAATCCTCTGTTTAAAAAGATAATACTAGTAGAAGTTTTTTTTTTTTAAATAAGGCAAAGAAAGGCGTAACTAAATCGTGACTTGAAATTTATTTATTTTTAAAGACAACAAAAATAAAAGGGTTAATGAAAATTACAAATATTTTTAAGGATTTGCAGAAAAAATAAAGAGTTAAATTTTATGCATGAGTGTCATTTGTAGAATTAATTATGAAAATTTGTAAATTTTGAGGTAAATATTTAATAATTCAATTAGCAAATTTGTAAATATTCATATTGTAAGGTATTTAAAAAATAAGGGTGGCTTTTAAAAAGGATCAATACACAAAATAATAATCCGATTATTGAAATTTTCTTCCAAAAACAAAATTAAAAATTATTCAAGAAAATTAAGTAAAGGATTGTCTGATATTAGTATTTAAAAAAATGGGTGTCAACAGAGTTGAATTTGGGCTCTCAAGTAATCTTGATTATAATTTATTAAATGTCTGTTTTTCAATATTTATATATAGATATAATATTCTTAGTTTGATTTTATAAGAAATGTTAATGTTTTTGAAATTTAATAAAAATCCAATAAAAAGTATATAAAAGCTTTAAAAAATCAAATTCTAACTACTCTCTTTTATCTCATCAACTGAGATTCCTTACATATTGTATAATGTATACAATGTAAAGAACCCTTTTGGAAACTAAATTAAGAACTTTTATGTACCCTGGAAAATTTTACATACAGCGAAATATCTTCTTTTTTTATTGACTAAGCAAATCATTTAACAGTTAGTAATTTGATAACGATGCAACTTTTATTTAAAAAAAAAACATTTTTTTTTCCTCTACTGCACAGATTCAAATGAAAATAGTTTTGGAAATACTTTATTAAATTATTACTCGGTTAGGCATAAAAACCAGTAAAATTTTTATAAAACATAAATTTATTTGTATTGATGTGCTCAATAAATCTTCTCAGGAATCCTAATATTCATGGTAGATGGTATTTCACCAATCAATTTCCCTATCCTATAAACGGGAAAAAAATAGTATTATTCCATGAAATTTCTAAAATTCAAAAAATATGTATGTTAATGTAACTATATTTCTATATTTTCAAAACTGCATACAAAAAGAAAACTTCATCAATTTTTTTTTTTCTAAAACATTTCGAAGAATAACAAAATATTGAACAATTTATTTTATACATGACTTGATACAATCAATACCTATGAACAGAAATATATCCTTGATCCTGTTTTTAGTTTCCTTTTTTTACGCGAAATACATCGCTTTTATTTCTGAATATTTTATAAATTGCAAAAAAAAATAAAAAATTTGAATAAAACACGACGCTTAATCATTTCATGTTAAAGCATCGTTTTACATACTTACCTAATAAATTCGATTTATATTTTTAATTTTTGTTATGAAATATTTTAACATCAAATATTTCTTAAGTTTACTGAAAGATTGATAAAAATATTTATATTGTATACAATTTCATTTCACAATATAAAATGTTTCACAATATAAAAGGTTTAAAATAATTTCACGTCATTTAAAAAAACTATACCGTATAAATTTTCAAAAGAATGATAATGAGTAATGAGTACCTTTAATATAAAGAAGTCGTCAAGTTAGTACTACATATGTATATTCTTCACTGTGCAAGTCATTTTTATATCCTTTCTCGCGAAATTGCATATAAGTTGCATTGACATACGCGAGACACGGATGACCATACAGTAAAATAACAAAATAAATGGTTATAAAAAAACATAATACAACTTCCAATTTAAATTAACAAAAATGAAAAACGGAATCCTTTGGTATAACCTCAATTTTTTTTTTGGTTTATGTTTTTCCTGAATTAATATAAAAAAAAAGACCAAAGTTCAAAGAGCAATAAAATGCATAATATGCAAATAGTTTCATTGATGTGATGCAAATTTTCGCGGATTTTCAAGTATACTCTAGGGTAAAAAATTAAATGAAAATGTGTGATTGCATTTCTCATAAGTTTCCTAAAGAAGGTGATAGATATAGTGTATAGTTTTTTTTAACTATAGATAGTTAACAAATAATATTCCTTTTTTGTTTTAATAATATAAGTTGTATTCTGTCGTTAGAAAGTATGGTGATTGCCACTTACGTTATCGTAGGAAGATTAAGTATTTTGCTATATTCAGGAAAACACATATCTTATGACAACGAATTGGTTAGAATCGTCTAAAAAATCAATTTCTTAGTTTTTGACGAATTAATTGAAATAAATTTTTTCATTTCAATATGAAAAGTAGGTACAACATGAATAATATTTAAAACTATATGTTATATATAATTATTACAGATATACTTATACATTATATTCTCAAACAACTCAAGCTCTTTTATAAATAAATAAAATAAATATTTCTTTCCAAATTATTTATTTTTCTCGTCCTACATTTTATTTATTTTAAGTTTGTTGTATCATCCAAGTATCTCAACTTTACCTTGATGGAGAATCGAAAAAGATCAAAATAATGTACATCAAGCGAAATGGACTGTATTAAATAATGAAAGAACCTTTTTTTTCTGTAAAAAAAACCAATAGAGCAAAGCAAATAAACTTTAACTTTATTTTACACACTAACACCCAACTACCAATATTTGCTAATAAAAGTTAATATTAAAAATGCACATATGGCTTTTTATCAAAAATAAACATTCTAAAAGATATTTTTCTATTTCTTTTTTTTTATATGTATATAAACCCATGTACAAATATATACCCTTATATTGCCCAGCAGATGAAATGATAGAGAAGCTACCGTAATTTTTGGGTCGACAAATTAGATGAAAATTTCCGGCACAACTCAAATTTCATATCCGATTACACAAAAAATATTCTTTGTTGAAGTTAAAAAAAAAATTCACAGTCTGTTACTTCTCGATCCCCAGATAACTAAATAAAGTTACGTTTGAATCAAAAATGTTGGTTGGTTTTGTAGAAAAATCTGAAGTATGTATTTAACTTTGAAATTCTAAATAAAGGAAGTAAGAATTGTACAGAACTAATTTTAGTTTGGGTTAATCTTTATTTTGAATGCAATAGGTCAAACCTTTTTAATTTATTGTTAATAAAAATATGAATTACAATATTTGATATTTAGGAGCTTATTGAAATAAGATGATTTTAAACATATATCTACAAGTTAACATTTTTGATCATTTTTGAATATTGATAGAATTAATACGAAGAAAAATTGAGACAATTTAGATTCAAAATATTTATTTGTTTGAAAAAAATTGATTTGTTTTATAAATAATATATATTATTATTTATAAATATAAAAAATATAACTTCCGTAAGTCACCATGGAATCATCCAATTTTAACAAGAAGTATCTTTAATTACCATTCATTAAGAGAAGAAATAAAAGGATTTAAAAAATATTGTCAAATCTCAAACTTATAAAACCAAAAATTTTGAAATAAAAGAAGGTGAATTTCTTTTTTTTTTTTATCTAATGTTTTCTACACAAACCTGAAAGAAAATAACTTTTTTTTCGATAAATTTTATAAAGAATTGCATATGAAAATATTTAGGGTTTAAAATATTTTATAAAAAGAAAATTAAATTAAAAAAGGTGACAACTTCCATGGTGATGAAAATAAGTCCCAGTAAAGATTTAGGTTTGAAAAGCATCATCAAATTTGCTAAAAACATTATTGGAACGTTTTCAGGTTTTTAATTTTTGTATGACTAATCAAAAATTGAGTATAAAAAAGAAAAGTTGAAGAAAAAAGATTTCATACCTATTTCTTCCTGTGGTGAAGATTAAAATATGTAAAATTATTTGTCTGATACAAAAAAAAAATTTTTTAATGGTCTTCTTAGATTATTTGAGAATGAAGATTATTTTGAAATAAAATATGTGTATGGTAAAGCAAATTAATAAATGATATTTTATATGGGAATTTAATTAAAAAATTATACAAAAGGAAAATTTTTTGGACTTTTTTTAACCCTTACTGTTTAATAAACATATACATACAACGTACTTTGACAAATTTGAGGAATATGATCTTATCATATCCAACAGAAAATGAGAAATTCAACTAATACTAATTTGGTTTTTATTTGGATTTTTCAAAAGGTCAATGAATGCAACACCATTTAATAGGTTTTGTAAAATAATTTAAGTCTGTCAATTAAAATAAATCAGATCTACCTCAATTTATTTATTTTTTAATTTTAATTTTTAAAAAGCCAACTAGTTTTTAAAAAGCCAACAATTATACTATTATATAATGAATTCATTTCAATTTATTATCACTATTATCATTATTAGATCAAACAACATAATTAGGACAAAAATTCGTACATAGAAAAGATTTTTTTTTGTATAATTATTACATGTATATCTCCTTTAATAAACATGATGAAATTATTAAGAATTGAACAAGGAATCAATTTAAGTCTCATAAAAAAATTTTTGTGCAATTTAACATTTTTTTAATTAAAATTGCAAAGAAACTATCTAAATTCACACAAAACAGCAC
Source organism: Hybos culiciformis (assembly GCA_964007475.1). Taxonomy (NCBI): domain Eukaryota; kingdom Metazoa; phylum Arthropoda; class Insecta; order Diptera; family Hybotidae; genus Hybos; species Hybos culiciformis. The sequence continues at coordinate 1,082,274 of OZ023275.1, forward strand.
CTAACCTTTGTTCATACTTAAACATTTTTCTAACTTCAGAATGAAGACCATAATATTTGCTGATTTTACTGATACATAGTGTGTCGATAAATCATGTTTGAACACTTATATAAAATAAAAAGCAAGAATAATGAGGCCAAGAAATTATAACAGTTTTCACAACAATATTAATTTTGGGGAGCAACAACATTTGCTTTTGAAAGTCAGCGCATTTGACGAACCCTTGAAAAAAACTACTGTAAAATTACAACATAATAATAATAAATCAGCGCAGTAATTTTTTATTTTATTTTATTTTTTCAAAATTAATATGGAGATCAGTAAAATAACTCTATTTTTAAATTGAACAAACTTGAAGATACCTCAAGTTACAATACTGTGCTAAGAGCCATATTCAAGCATATAGTTGAATTAAATGGCTTTCTGGAAAACAATTTTTTTCTCAAATTTTTTTAACGCTAAACAAAATTAAAACAGAGAGGTTCAATTGTATTTGTTTACCTATTTACATCCATTTGTCTATTTTCAACTTCAATTTTGTTTTCGTTGTGAACAAAATAACTTGAAATCAAGCGGAAGGAACAAGTAGACAATTCTCACGAAGCAAATTTATTTTTTTAAAGATCTCGAAGTAGCTTTTAATGAAAATTGATCTTTTATCAAAATGACATTTTGCAAATATTGGAGTGGCTAACAACGAAGCATTCGGCCGAGGATATTTATTTAAAAAATCTAACTTTGTGCTCATTGTTCTTATTCAAAAATAAGCTGGTATGTTGCACTTTTCTGACTGGGTTCAGCAGTTTGGTAAAACTCAGTTTAAAAAATATTAAAATGAAATTTTTGCCAATTTTTTAATATTCTACAAAACAAAATATATATATTTCAAGAGGGGTGAACTATAAATTCTTTTTTTTCATCTTTTTTAAATAATAAAACCCTCTAGAACAATAATAATTGTGAAAAAAAGGAAAGCAAAAATATCGTTAAAATAATTTTTGTAATTTTTTTTTTTTTAGATACGAAATCAGATTTAATTTTTTTTTTTTGCAGCCGTCTCATAAATTTCCCATATATTTAATATCAGAGGAAAAAATATATGTATGTATATATTTTTTTATAAAAAAATTACGGAGAGATTTCACATTAAGTATGGTTGCACATAAAACCCATAAAACATATTAAGAATTGAAAAGTTATACGCGCAAATAATTGAGAAAATATTTCGAATGTGGTACAACAGAAAAAGGTGCAGGGCATAATGCAGCAACAACAACAAAAACAACGGCAACAACACATCAAGAATAACAACAGTGTAAAAAAAAATTGCGGAAAATGATATCATTAAGGGTGATGGTGGAAAATCACTTTATCTTTGTATGTTATATTATAAAGCATAGTAAAATCCGTTATTTAAGGATACAAATTTATCTCGTACTAATTGAAATATTGTACATATTTAGTTGTTATTTTAATTTTTATATTCAATATTAAATTTAGAAGTTTTTATTTTAATTGTACTTATTGTAATTGTAAATATAGAAATTGAGATTTATTTATATTATAACAAGACGTTCATTCTGTTGTTTGTATATTCCCATACATGTTTACAGTCCTCACTCGTTTACAATGCACAATATCGTCAGTGTCATTTCTTGAGAGATCGACGTTTCAAATAAGTATTTGTATTATTGATAGTTAAGAGTAGAGAGTAATTATTGATTTCCTTTTGATATACCGAGAACTTATTCTTCCCTGTTTTTTTTTTTGTAACCAAATTAATTCGCTTCTTATCGTCGTTCTTATCAAGACGACGAGAGGATGGTAAGTAAATATAATCATTTCATTTCACACGATATTTCTTAAATTTCTTATTAAGTTTGAAAAATAAAAATGTTATGATGAGTTTTCGTTTTGTGTCACCGGAATAATTTTAAGGATTTTAATATTGCGCCCTGTTATAATTTGAACAATCGTTCTACAGGAAAAAATATGGTACATTATAGATAAATAAAACAACATTCGAAGTTGATTATATTTTGTTCAATCATGAGAGTGTGATACCAGGAATTGATAAAGTAAATATTATATGTATAAATACAAAAAAAAAACTAGAATAAATACAAATTTTGATAATTATTTAAAAAATCTCAAAGTAAATTTTTTTTGTATTCTGGCTGGACCTAAAACTCAGACAATATGGATCGTCTTTAACAATAATTTCATAATTTTTTTTGGAATAATATCCTTTTTCATTTTTACCAAAGAGCATATTTATAACAATGAGAAACAAAATTATAAAAAAGATAAAAATGGGTGTAATGTTGAGTAAATAATTTTGTATATTTCTTTCTATACGAAAATTTATTTCTAAATAAAAAAAAAGCAATAAATTAGCAGTAACATCTTTTTCAAATTAAAATGTCCTAATTTTAACTAAAAAAATCAATTCATTATTATTAATTTAAAAAATAAAAAAATTGTCTTCGCATTAAACATAAAGTAGAAGTATTCTTCAACACCTCTATAAGTTCTTTAAGAAATTAATATTTTTTACATTCGTAGTGTTCGTTTTTTAAGGCGACATTTTAAAGCTTATAAACAGTTCCACTGTGGAAGTATAAAAATATAAGAACACTAAGTTACATCAAGTAATTGCTCAAAATGATTGAAACCCGGTGTTCTCGAATCAAGTTATTAAATACTGTAGCCAGACAAATAAAATAATAAATTTCTCTGGAAATTGAAAATACGAATCAACTCAGAAATAAATAGAAGACTTCAAGTAAGTGAGCCTAGTTTGAGTTCCTTAATTAAAATTATAAAAAGTTCTAACAATTTTGTTTTGATGTGGAGCTGTTCTATTGCAGTTGAAATTTAATCTGATTTATATTAAACAAATCATTTGAAGCAAAAATTTTTTTTATTTAAACTATTCCACCGCATCGAAACTTCAATGGTTTTCTTTTTTTATTATTATTATTTTTTTAGAAAATAGAACTGGCATTTATTTGAAATAAAAAGAATAAATAAACAAAATGAAAGGCAAAAGGACTTTTTTTTTTATTTTCAAGGCTTATAAACATAAAAAATAAAAATTCTTTAGTTAAATTAAAATTTGTACTAATTTATTGTTAACCAGAAAAAATTGTCTATTTTCAATCAATAAAGATGTTAAGCCCATCAATTTTAGTTTTTTGAAAGGGAGTCCAATTGTCTAGGAGAGCTATTTTTTTTGCATTATTTTTAGGAGGCATTTAATTTTTTTTTTCTAAAAGATAAAATTGTGTATACATGAGTTAACAATAATTCATTGAAAAATCGAGATATTTATATTGTGTGCTCTGTTGTTAAACGAATGTGGGTTATTTTAGTATTTTGTTGGATTTCCTCAATTTACAAACAAGTCCTAACTAAAATTCTTAATTTTTTTCATTATTTTTTATATTGCAAACAGTATTGATGTAGTATGATGTGAACGATGTAATTCCCAACTTAACAGAATACATTTAGTGATCAATTTAACTTTGGAATTTTGTTGCATAGACGTTTTTGACTACAATCAGACGTTTAATATTATACAAATAATATACTGTCAAATTTTGACTTTTCCATAATTTAAAACAAAAAAAAATAAAGATAAGCCGAATTATAACATATAAAAGCATTATCTAGTTACATTAAAATACAATTTCAGCACTTTTCTAACATTTTCAATTTTCCAGCACCAATAAAATGAACAAATATGGCAAGATGTTTTTTATTGAGTGAAAAATTGAATTGTTAAATAAATCTTTAGACGTGCAAATACCAAAGTGACCATTGTCCAATAAATTCTTTTTTTTGTTTAACCAAAAAAAAAAAAAGGATGGTTCCTTTCTTTTGCGGAAAAAATCAAACTTTTTTATTATTCAAACAAATTTTTTAGTCTTTGTCTTTTACTATTTACACAATGTTGGGTAAACAAGCCCAATTGACACATAAAAAGGTATACAAATGCTTTATTTTAGGGTTTTTTTTTGTTTATTTATTTATTTAATTTTTTTTTGTAAAAAAAAAAAAAGAAGAAATTGTAAACAGAAATATTACATAATTTTTATTAGACAATTAATTATAAATTCAATTGCAAAACATTTTGTTGACATTTTGCTGATTTTTTTTTGTTTCTTTCAAAGAAAAAACATTTAGTTTTTAATGCAATTTCCTGCGAAAAAAGGCGGGTTTTCTTAGTTTTTAGATATGTGAAATTAATAAATCAATAAAATATTTTAGTATAGCTGTACTATAATGAAAAAAGAAGGCATAAAAACAGCTGCTGAATACGCAGATATAAAATCGGAAAAGTCATTAAATTATATCCGAAGACCAAAGAAAACCACATAGGAATAAGGTTGGCACAATGTAGCACGAAAATCCATTATAATAATATCCAAACTTAAAATTTCGCACTTAAATTATCACGCTATCCCAATCAGCAGAACTTCGATAAAATTAAAATAAAAATTTATATGGCTCATTGACCCAATAATCAAAAGTAACATTTTGATTTTTATAATTATAATTAATCTTGAAACGAACATTTTACAAACGGCATTAAAAATATTTTATTATTAAAATAAAAAAATAATTCGCGGTTAAAAACAAATATATTTAATAAATTATAATAATACATAATAAACTACACATTTATTTTCCGTCCGCATAACTGAAAAATTTTCACTTCATGTCAATTTTGTTCAATGTCGCAAAATTTAATGAAATATATATTTTCTTTTTTCCCAAGCAAAAAGCGAAAAAAAAAATGTTGTTCTCTCCTATATATATAAAATTTTCCCATCAACCTCATTTTTCATTTTCTTTTACCTATTACCCATAAACTCCCAAATTTCCCAATTTCATCCCCCTCAGAAAAAAAAATACCCCCCATTTCTATATCTTTTTCTTTTACTCGCGATTTAAAAATTTCCCCAACCTAAATAAAATTTGTAAAAAAAAAACTGAAAAAAATATAAAATAAAAAAAACATATAAAAGATTTTTTATTATTTTTTTTTTAGTTTTCATTTTTATTTTTCTTAATGTAATAACGCCATCTGATTGAATTTTCATACAGCTTAAAATTTGGATGCAAACCAATTTCATACATATAGTTTTTATTTTTCCATCCCCTACTGATTTCTTTTTGAAACATGAATCCTTATGCTTATAGGAATATAAATATAATTTTTCTATACAAAAATATATTTTCCAGGACGATTATGATATCTACATAATAAAATAAAGAATAAATCGTTGGGTTTTTAATAACAAAATTTAAAGAAATTCGTGGCTTTTAAAAAAAAATATTTTATGAAACTATATTCATTTTTGGTCTTGAGTCCTAAGTCGTATGCAATGTATGTATCTATTAGGAAGACGAATGAACATTTTATTATGTATTGAAGACTCAATCATTAATTAGAAAGAAAATTTAAAAGGACTTACAATTGTACATAAAATTAGATGCTTTATGAATGTAACTCGGACTAAAGAAAGATGGTCGTGTTGAACATTGAAAGGATCCTTGTATACTCTCTACACTGATAGTGAGATACATGTGCTAGACATTTTTTTTTTACTTAAAACAAAGGTGTTAAAAAAGTAAGATCTTTTGAATAATTTTATGGATTGGATTATGAAATTTAAGTCAACTATGTAAGTTATGTATATATTTGATTTCATTCATTCATAAAATTTTTACAATATAAATATATTTTTTTTTTTCATGTTCGATCTCTAAATTTATTTCCACATTTGTAGACCTCACAGGAAGTATCTAATTTTGGTAGGAAAACCTATTACATATTTCACACACTTGAAATTTTTGTTATTTTAATGAGAAAGTTAAGTGGTATCTTTTATTATTTCAAAGAAGCGTCAAGCAGTCTGTTAGGAAATTTATTGGTTCACTTGGTAAAAATATTATTTATTTTTGTAATTTCTTTGACCTAAAAGACCACATATGAAGTTTTTCTGGTCTATGTTTTTTTTTTCAAATGTCTTTTCTAAGTTGTAAAAACAAATAAAAGAAGTGATATGATAATCAGGAAATTAAATTAAAAATTTAGCTTATCATCGTATTCTATTGTCACTGGCCTAAAAACTGTATAATCTGCAGAAAATATTATGGTAATCAAAGTTGCAAATTATAATAATAAAATTTTATTTTTGACCTGTGTGTTGAAGAATGTTACATAATATAATTTGTTCGAAAATTAAAAATTTTAAGGACTGTCGCAAACGAATATGATTGAAATACCTTCTCATTTCAGCTCCCGTCGCGCCGGCCAGTTTGAAGTTCAACGCTAATTCAAGATTTTAATTTAAATCTTTCAAAAGTAAGCTGGTTTAAAATAATATTGATTGGAAATAAAAAAAAATATTTAATAGCAAAAACTATAACGAAAAAGTTTTTATTTTAATTTTTATTTTATTTTTTTTTTTTCAATTTTTGAAAGCAAGACAATTTCATTAGACGTTATGTGTTAAATTTTGTGGATATGATTAATTAATGTAATTTTCCATATGTGTTTTTCATGTGTTAAAAACAAGGATATTTCTTCTTTTTTTTTGGTAGGAAAAGGATATTGTCTGAGAAAATAAAATCTTTATTAAGGGAGAATAGTTGATAGTATAATATTTTGGAAGAAAAAAAAGCTTTAATTTTTTATTCTTTGTAGAAAACAATTAGATTAATAAATTAAATTTTATAAAATTTGAAACGTTACAAAGGTTTTTGTTTTGGTGTCCAATAAGTTGGAATGTCATCGCTTGAAATAAAAACAAAATTTGCAATATTTCAATCCAACTAAAGAAACAGAGTTTCTTACTTCAAAACTAATCATGAGCTGAACAAAAACACGTAGGTACTACTTTCCTTTATTTATCATCTAAATTTTGAAATTATTTTAATTTGACATTAAGTGGATGATGTGACATTTTTCCTTATAAAAATTTACTTTAAAATTGTCTTTCCATTTTTATTACTTACAAAACATTTTTTATTGATTCTATTTTAATTCTTATCACAACTATTGATGTCCCAATTCGGAACACCGAATTACGTTTATATTATGATTCATTATTGAAGTGTTTATTATATTTTAATATGACCTTTGCGTCATATTCGTTTTAGACTTTGTTCTTACTTTCGTTAATGTGTACTTTTATGACTTTTATAAATATGTATATACCTCTACATTTATGGATATTTGTATATCCATTCATACATATACGAAAAAAAAAACTTTCATATTTCAAGAATATAGTCATTGAGATTTTTTATAAAACAAAAAGGATTTTCACAATTTCCTTTACAGAAAATTGATGTTGTTTTGTAGATAGTGTGAATTATATGTAAAGAAAATTAATGATATTTGAAAAGGTGATTAAGTATTTTAATAAAGAAACTACTAGATTATTTTCTCAAAAATACAAATTTTTCATGTTTAAGATTTTACAACGGCTTGTTAGTTTTTATTGAGGGATTTTTAGAGTTTTTAAAATTAATGAGCTGAAAAATTAAAATTTTCAAACTATTTTCATTAATCTTTATTTCCTTTCTTCGTAGTTTAAAAAAATAATTTTTAATTAAAAATAATAGCATGCATGTAAGTTTTTTTGATATGTAAGTTTTTTTTGTAATTTAAAAAATTTTCCATCTCTTGGCAATTTTTAAATTTTTCATAAAACACAACTAATAAAATATATGTATGCGCGTTCTAAACTTATATTGAATTTCTTAAATATTGATTGATTGTAGTATGGAATTGGGGTAAAATACAAGTGTCTCTTAGTTCCAGAAACAAAAATTATAAATTTTATCTATATATGTAAGTTTTTTTGTAATTTGGAAATCTTTGAGTTTCTTAAATATTGATTGAATTGAGACTAGTTAAAATACAAGTGTCTTTGAGTTCCAAAAACAAAAATTATAAATTTATTTATTGACATTGTAGATCGAAAAACAAAACAAAAAATTCAAGAAACGAGCTCTACTTTGATTAATTTTTTATTTTTATTAATCAATTAGGTACATGTTTTTCACTTCAATTTTAGAAGTATTTTTTAGATTGTGTATTGGGCTTTGTCTTTGACTTTAGAACAAATTTACCCAAAAATTAATAAATCTAATATTTGAAAAATATAATTAAAAACATATTGTGTAATTTACTTTGCAATATTTCGTTCAACTTCTTGTTCCTCAAAAACATCTGCTTTTTGAAAATATAGCTTAAAGTATATATTTAGCTCTATTTATCTTCATGTTACGACCAAAAATGACCATCAGCCTATCTATAAATCATTAAAGATAATAAGTAAAAAAAAAAAACCCAAAAAAGGATTACGCTTCGGCAAAATAAAAACAAAATATATAGTTATAGTATTTTATTATTGAGAATTTGATATTTTTATTACAGTTTCTTTTATGAATATAAAAAAAAAATTATTGAAGCGAAAAAATACCTTTTAATAACTTTTAATGTACAACAATATCTGAAAATGTTGCAATAATTTGAAAAAAAAAAAAAAAAAAATACAAATTACATAATTTCTTGCCTTCTAGCAATATTAAAATAGGAACGAACAATTATGAGCTCTTAAATTCATTCAAGTGCAAATTTTCATAATTTTCAATAAATAGCAAACAAAGGAATATTAATAAGCAAATAATATTCTTGAAGCGCACTATTTAAAATAAGGCTCGTGTTGTTGGAAAAATTATCCGAAAAGACTATACTTCCAAAATTATTATATTTATAAAAAAGAAAATAGTTTAACCATGAAAACCAAGAAAGCGTTATAACTGAAATGTGATTCAAAGTTTTCATGTATTTCATTGAATAGTTTATAATTTTATAATTTCGCTTTAATAATTGCTAGACTTATTTTGAAGCACTACGATCACTGCGTTTAGCATAGAAAAAAACAGTACCTAATAAGTTAACAGTTCTAACCTAATTACATATTATGATTACGCAAGGATAATAAAAAAAAATATATAAATGGTGGCTTACATCCTAGAGAAATAAATAAGTATGAAGTTATTTTCAGTTAAAAAAAAATTCAGTAGAATTCGAGTTAGAAAATATATCGAGTTAGAAAATATATTTTATTCAAAGTAAAATACTTTTCACAAGTACATTAATTGTGTTCAATCTCCATATGAGTTTCGGAAACTAATTTTCTTCAATTTCAAGAATTATTTAGTATAAAAAAAAATTGATAAACAATTTTTAATATTTTTTTTATATAGAATTATCGTGTAAAAATATAGAAAACGTATGTAAACTACCACACACGTTGAACATCAAAATTTTTTAAGAATTATGTGTCGGATGAAAAATTTCATATTAAAGAAAAATTATTATAAGTAATTAAATTTTTATTTATTTCTAGGATGAGTTTTAATTTTTAATGGGTTTTAATTAAATTCATCAAAAATATTAATAATAATATTTTGATTAAAAAAGTTTCTATTTTTGTAAAAATAAAAATATCATAAAAATGGATTTCATTTTCACTTCTTTTAAAATATTTTATATACCTAAGATGTCGGTCTGAAAAGTTTCTCAGATTAAAAATGTTTTAGTCCGTGATTGAAAGTTTGGACTTGAAATATTTGTTATGGAAAAATTTCAGTAAACATATCGAGGTTCTAAATTTAATCCTCACATGTGAATAAAAGTTAAAAACTTTCAATGAAAAAACTCCTCATAACGTTAATAACTTTATTTATAACTAATATTTAAGTAACATAAATATCTCATACTTACACAAAAATAAATCGTTCAGATAAATGAAATATTTTTAAAATTTTCTAATTAGAATGATTGTTAGGGTCAATTCCGGTTGACCAATTCATTTTCATTAAGAATATTTTTAATTCATACTTATTCTTATAAATCCTTAAAATATATCCTTTCAAATGTTATTTTCTATTATGAATAACAATCCAAGCAGACAAAAACTATTTTAATATTCAAATTGGAATCTTATAAGAAAATAGATTCACATAAATTATTTCCTATTAAGGGGGTCTTCTACTCTAGAAATTTCAAAAAATCGAAAAATTTTTTTTTTCATAATTCGATAGTTTATATATTCAAAAATATCTCTCTAAAAGGATTTTTCAAAATTCAAATTATTTCCGAAGTTATAGCCGTTTTAGTGTCGTGGCAACTAAACCGGTTGGACTAAACGTAAAACTTTAAACGCGTTTTTCTCGAAACTACTTTTTTCGATGCGGTAACCACAATATCTCAAGTTCTAATCAGCTGATTTACGTGAAATTTGGCATTAATATTCTTTATATATCTCTCTAACGCATGAACCAACAAAAAATAAAAATTAAAAATTTTTAATATTTTTAAAAAATTCGACAAAGTTGAAAAATTAGTGAAAAAATCGACCTTTATTTTTGAGTAGCCGCCATTTTATGAAAAAAAATTTTTTTTCAGTTTCGTTGGTTCATGCGATAGCGACATTCATACTAATCAAGAATCCATCATTGTTTTATTTTTCAGATGACCACAAGGGCGGAAATCATGGTGATGAGGACACTGCTTTTTTTTTCCCCCCTCTACTTCAAGGATGCATAACTTGATGAAAAAAAATTTTTTTTTTTTTGAAATTTATTTTGTGTATTCTTTAAATATAAATAAACACATGATAAAAAAATGGATAGTAAAATTATCAAATGCTTTTTTTTTATCGACTGCCGAAAAACGCTCGAAATTCGAGCCTCTAGAGTAGAAGACCCCCTTAAGTTACGAAATAAAAGTTTGTTAAATTTATTCTATTCCCAAACCCTTGAATTGTTGAAAAATATTGTAGATATTTCTCTTTAACCCTCGTACAAGGGAAAAACAATATAAAATAAATGTATTTTTTAAATATTTTAATAAATTACAATACCTCTATATAACTATTTAAAACTTTTCACGGATCATTCCCTTTACTTGATTTCAAAAATGAAATTTATAGTAATTTATAGATATATGTTTGTATACGTAAAAGTATCCATAAAGTAGTTTATATAAAAAAAAATTATTTGTGAATTTTAAAGGAAATCAGTTACAATCCTTGAATATATTAAAAAGAATAAGAATAAATGTATTTATGTAACTCTATTTGTTATTTATATTGGAACTTAGTTTTAATTCCTTCAAATTATCTAGTAAATAGTAAAATATTTTAATTAATTTTTTTCATAAGAAATTTTGAAAATTTTAAACGTTAACATGCATTTGTGGATTTTATAATATAGTTTTGCAATTTTTCGATATTGTTTATAAAATGTTTGAAACAAGAATCCAATTTGAAGCATACCAGTCTTTTGTCGTATCATTAAAATGAAGAAGAAATTTGAATTATGTTTTTCTTTTTGAAGATTTGAGATGATGTATTTGAAGCGTATTCATCTTTTTACCGCATCATCAAAATGAACAAGAATTACGAATTTCTTTGAAGATTTGAATACTTGCATGAACTTGCATACTATTTCAGCATTAATATTTTTCGAGGCGTTGTTATGTTTTTTTTTTAAATCAAAAAAATCAAGCATGTACAATATACTAAAAACTTTTATTAAAACCTCTTAATATATAAATTATTTTAAAGATATATACCTACTTTAAAACTTTTCAAATTGTTTTACAATAAAAATAATACAAATTTTTGTAAAAATATACAAATTAATAACATTTTATTGTGGTAATCAAACAACAAAATACATATATAAATTTAGATTTATTAGCTAGCTAACTTATATTAATTCATTTCACATGACGGTGAACGGGTATACCAAATATTATTTTTAATTCAACTTCCTATTTTTATATTTACATTAAATAGAAAATTTAGAAATATTTTTAAATACATAATAAAAATTTAATAATAAAGAGAAAGAGAGAAAAAGATCTGTTAAATTATCATAAAAATGTATGCTGTCAAGGATAATAAAAATAAAATACACATGAATTATAGAAAATAAGTATTTGAAAGAAAATATTTAAAAAATTTATGAATGTTTTGTTATAATAAGAAAGAAAACCCCATTGTTTAAATTAAAAATTATTTTTCATTAAAATATATTATAATAAATTTTTAATTCTTTATTTTTTTTTATTTTTAAAATTTTATTCTAGACATTTAAAGGAAAATTATCATCCTTACTGGACAATGAAAAAAAGGACGAAACGAGTTGAAAAATAAATAGAAGGGGTCATATTTTAAACTAGGAAACATATTTTAAAATAAAAAGATATAAGCTGCAAAATGTATATTTCGACTTTTTGAGATAAAATAAAAACAAAAAAAAAACACACAGTAACGAATGACCATCATTAATTTGTAACACAAAATATGTACTTTTTTAAAGTTACAAATAATATATTGTTGTATGTAGTTTTTGTACAAATAAATATTTATAAAATGTATAACTCCAAATAAAATTTATGCACGATATTAATTTAAGTTGAAAAAATTTATTTGCACTTATAAACTGTAGTTCAAAAATATATTTGTTATTAGCTCAATCAAAATTCAAATTAATAGGTAGTCCAGCCGAACTGCAAAGAATCATGGAATGCACAAGTTTTTGTAAAGATTAAAAAAAATTTTATTTGGGTATCAGTCTTTATAAATATGAGGTTATATATTAAAGAAAAATATAACTTGATCAGAACTTAATAAAAGTGGACACATAAAAATTATTGATCTTCCTACACAAAAACAAAATTGTTGTTTTTTAATACTGATCAATTACATATGCATAATTGTATAATCTTTTTTTTCTATAAGTACTGTGAAGTAATATTTTTTCCCCGTATATTGCTACTGAAATTTTGTAAAGGAATAAAAAGAAAACTACTTGCGCAATATCAGTACCAAAAATTGTTTAAGACTGTTCATTAAATTTTTCAATTAAAAAAAATTTTACTAAACACAAATGATGTTAAATGAAAGGGGATTGTCGAAATCACAAGGATAACAATTTTTCTTTGTTCTAAATTAATGAAAAAAAAAGAGTGTACAGTAGAATAGACGAATTTAAACCTGAATATACAACTTGATTTGAAAGAGTTCAGGACCTTTTAATAAGGTGGTGAAACTTTTCTTTCATTATGATTCTTGTTTATCTATAATATATGTTACTTGTTTACTGAAAGGATTTATTAAGGGGAAAAAGAAATGCTTCTACCCTTTGGTCATTATTTTTTTTTTTTTTACTAAATACCATATTATATTAAAATATATTATTTTTATGGCTATTTCTCAATCCTTTTTGATCAGTCAGAAGGCAAAAGATGTAAGTGAATGCTGATTTCATGTTAATTTTCCCTTTCTATAAAATATTTTAATAAATTTTATTTATAAGGAGTGGGCCAAAAACAATTTTTGCCACTGCATATTTCTTAAAAAAAAAATTAAAATTAAAATTAGAAAGCAGAAGTTTTATAACTTCTTTATATAATAAAAAGAATACGAGTGTTATTAATATGTCTTATGCTTTCAAAAATATGCTGTTTACTTTTAGAATTCCAAAGTTCGAAGTCTGTTATTGTGCAACTGCATATTTCTTTTAAAAAAAAAATTAAAATTATAAAGCAGAAGTTTTATAACTTTTTTAGACTATAAAATAAGATCATAATACATAGTTCTCTCACTTACATATAGTTGGAAGTCTAAAATTTAGTAAACATTATTTTGAGGCTTAATGAATTTTTTTTTCTAACAACAAGTGGAAGTTTAAATATAACTTTAAATATGTATGTAAGTCAAAAATAAAATATAAAATAACTTTGAACCCGGCCATTTTTCATAAAGAAGTTTTTACAATTTTTTAAATTGTTTTAAAAAATAACAAAAAAACTAAAACATTTGCGCATATTCTCAAGGAATTTTTTTTTTGTTTTTCTTTAAACTTTATTTTCAAAGTTTTTTTTATCTGTACTAAATATCTTGTTACTTATTCCACCAATAAATATTGAAGTTTTTTTATACGAACAAATACTTGTATGCATTGTATATAGTTCTGAAATAAAAATAAATAATCTCCCACACTTTGGCTTTTTACGATAAAAAAAAAAAAAAGTTTTCCATCATTAAATATAGTTTTTTATTATTCTCAGGAAAAAGTTAAAAATAAACCCAAACATAATATGAGGAGTATAAAATCATAAGGTTTTTTTTTTTGTGATCAGTTACTCTCAACTTATTGCTAACGACATTATAGGTTTGATTTTATATATAAATGTGTAGATGAAACCAAAATATTATTTTATTATGAAATGTATAAAATAAAACAAGAATATATATACCTAAATACATATATCATAAATTTGTGGTTATACATAAATATTAAACGTTTTTGACTAAATCTGAATAATTTATTTTTTTCCGAATTTAATTTTGAACAAAATTAGTTGTTACATTTTGAATTCAATTCTTGGGGAACTTAATAATAATTTTAAATTTTTTCTTATTAGAAAATTGTTTTTAGGTATAATGTCAAATATAATTCATCTCTGATAATACACAAAAATTAAAATAAAATCTAAATTAAAAAAATTTGAATTTAAAACAAAGTGTTAGTATGACAACATGAAAAAGTTCTCATTATCAGAAAAAAGCTTTGATAATCGCGTTTTTTTTTCTTTTTTTTAAACTGGTGGAATATATTTTCTTATTTGGTGTTGTAAAATCTCTAGACTTTTTATTTTATTTGAAAAAAAAAAAAAAAATTAAAATAAAAGCAACAAATTTAAAAAGCTTAAAAAAAGGCCCCGCCTGGTACACGTGCTTTCATTCCAATGTCTAGTTTTTTCTTTTTAGGCACCATTTTATTTTGTATTTTATTTTCGTAAAAATCTGAGATAAAAAATTGAACATTATTTTTTTGTCAAAAACTAAATAATTCAGTAAATATAAATTTAATATAATGTCTAAAATGGGAGCTACATTTTATGATCCATTTCCACGTTTTAATTTCAAATATTGAATAGGTTTATTAAAATTGAGCTTAACGTTTTTTTCCTGTGCCTAACACAAAGCTTGTGTGGAGATGAAACATCTGCTGAAAAAACATATAGTGAACTATATAGCTACTCTTCGAAAGTTTCGGTTATTTTAAATTTTTTTTTTCAGTTGTACTGATTTTAATAATTAAGTTAATATTATATAATGCTCGAAAATTTGAAATTTTATTAAACCTACGATTTTGCAGCTAAAAAAAAAAATCACGAATATATGTTAGAAGTTAGAAGTAGTAGTTTTTTTTAAATGAATATTAATGCGAAAACATAAAATATCAAGCCCACGTGGTAATGAAACTTAATTTTTTTCATAAAATGCACATAATCAAAACATCACAACTACAAACGTATAAACATAAATACCATATACATATAAAATAAAGAGCAAATAAATAATGCATTTTCCTGCTAAAGAATTTGTTCAAAAAATTGATAAGCTTTTACAATTTTATTCTTTCTTCAACAGGAAAAGAAAAAAGCTTGTACCAATTATTATGGTTTTTTTTTTATCTTACTGGGTGATGATTCAAATTTCTAGAAATTTTTTTTGTAATTCAAATTCAAAAATGTAATTTTCCAAAACTGAATTTTTTAATATTATATTATGTGCGTCCATAAATTATCCTAATTAACTTATTTGTATATCAAAATTAAATTTATTGGCGATTTTGGGTTGGTTCTATAGTTCTAGTTTTCAATTGGTCTATAAAAGATTAAATTTGAATTAAAAGATGTTTCTTCTAAATTTAACCATTGATTAATAATAGTTTACGTTAGTTTTTTTTTTAATGTTATGAAAATTGTATTTTATATTATAAGGATTATGATCAATGTACCAAAAACTATCCTTACAACCCCGGCGGATCTAGGGCGGATTTGAAGATAAAACCTCTCCCTTCCAAAAAAAAAAAAAAGAAGTGAATACGCAAAACTTTTAACAATAATGCTAACTTGGATTCAATTCGAAAAAAAACGAGCCAGTCAACAATTTTTAAAACTAAACCCAGTCATATTTCGTCTGCTGAGAAATGAAACAACGTATGACATTTATACGTCATTATTTGACAATAGCACCATTCGATTCCTCGTACTCGATTCTATAAGTACAACTACTTTGCAATATTCTTAATGTTGATTAAAATGTCTTTTTTAGATGAAAATTGTACGCTACTTGATATTTTTTCATACGTTTTTTTTAATTTTCAAATCTTTAAATTCAAATTACTCGAAACTATACTTTTCATTATACGTTGTTTCATTTCTCAGCAGACGATTTCTAGTCAAAACCAAATTTTTAATGCAAATTTTTAACATAATATCAATTTATTTTATTAAATAACAAAATTCTTAGAACTATTTGTTTTATTTTATACCATTGTACATGTGAATACTTGGAGATGAAAGCAACTTATTAATTGTTCTTCTATTCATACGATAAATAATGTCGTTTTAAAAGCGACATACGATAAATAATGGTGTTTTAAAAGCGACATTATTTATACGAAAAAAAAACGACATTATTTATCGTATGAATAATGTGGTTTTTTTCGTATAAATATTGTCGCTTTTAAAACGACATTATTTATCATATGAATAATTTCGTGTTTCTCGTATAAATTATCTACGTATAAATTATTTTAGTAAAAAAGTTAGTAAAATTTAATTTTTATGAAGATTTTTGTCGATGATTGTTCTTCTATTCTTAAATAATCAAATAAAAAATTAAACGAAGCTCAATAACAAGTTTCTTTGGTGAAAATTGTATCATAATTTTCACCACGTCCTCGTCGTTGATCCTGGATTAAAGCTGAGATTGAAAATAATTTTTTATGGAATTTCTTAAAATATAAAAAATAATCCTCTCCTTACTTCTAGATCCGCTAGTGCCTTACACTATTATTAATAACTGATTTGACTCAATAGTTTGGTATAAGAAATTCCTTTGACGCAATATATAATATACTATAATATATAATATTATATATTGTTTCACATTATGTTTGCCTGGCTTAGTCAAAACAATTAGTTTTTACATTCATTATATAAAATAAAGAATATAAAAAAAGTTTTTAAAAAAAATGTATATTTATTTACATACATACAATATTTATAAAAAGGTATAATACATACTATTCGAGGAAAATTAGATATGCATATAGTTTCTGCCATAAAAAACTAAATTTTAAGTTGTAAATTTTATATATATATATATATATATATATATATATATATATTTAAACAAATTTTATATCTACATTATGTACTTACAAATAACATACATATTCATATGTTTTGTAAAATTAGTATATATGTACGCACATATTATAGCCTGTGTAGAATGTTGTGAAAAACTTTTAGTGAAAATCCGGTTTTATTTTTTAATGAAAATATTGTTGAAATAAGGATATATTTTTCATTATTTATAATGTGTATGGTACAAAGTACACAAATTTCTATATGTATGTAAAGTTATTGATAAAACCCCTCTCCCCCTTATTTTAATGAACATACATAATTTTAATGTGACTGTTAGGTCCAAAGGGGGAGGCAAACAAAATGGGTTAAATGAATAACTTCAAACGCACCACGTATACGTTATGTAAGATATTCGGAAAAAATAATATTTATAACTAATATGCGAAAAAAAATTTAAATAACAGAATGTTGTAAACAATTTTTGTAAATTTTATGTACCTACAAAATAAATTAAAATATGACACGGTAAATATTTTGACGCATTTTGAAAGCTTTAAATAGTAGTTCACATAAGAATTCTGATAGACTTTCGTTCTAATTATTTTTAGAAACCTGAAAAATCTTTATTATTAAAAATTACATTGTATGGAAGGCAAATTAAGCTGAATTTAGGAATTAATAAAAAAAAATTTTTATTTTAAACTTTATACATATTCACATAGTAATGTGACATATTTAATAATATACAATTAAATAATAAGACGAAAAGAAAAAGTTAGCAAAGTCAGTGTAATTTTTGATATTGCAAAATTGGGCGAAAATTTTTTTTTTGTAAAAGAGTAGTACAGTAAACCAAAAAAATTTTCTTATACTATATTGGTCTATAAACATTTTTAACTTTTGAACTACAAAAATTTCTAATACCAAAATTGCCAATTATTTCATTATTAATCAAAAATTGTTTTAAAATTTAATTTGAATTTATTTAATGGTTGTTATGTATATGTAAGTAGTGTGAATACTTCAGATTATTTCTTTATTATTTGAAATAGTCTTAAAAGTTTGTGTCTCAATAAAAACAAATTATAAAATTTTCGTAATTTTGAATTTTTTAATGGAAAACAAAGAAGGATAATATATATGACTATAAAAAGAAAAATTGTGTATATTATATAACTACACATGTACGTTCAATGTACATAATTATGTAAGTATATTTATATATATACAGTACATATACATTTTTTAATAAAATTTTCATTATAAAGAAAAATGTATATTTATATTTTTACAAGAGATTTTATATAAAATGGTATGCCACATTGTACATCATTCCGCTCATATACGCCAGAAAAGAGGTAGTACACAATGTTTTTATAATAAATATACATTACTTTACTTTAAATGAGAAAAATTTATATTTTTTTAGAAAGTATTTATTTTCACTTATTTATAAATCCGATAGAAAATTTTAAAATATAAGATTGAAAAGCGGCACGAAAACTTTTCATAACTTCCCTGTTCAAACTAAAAATTTTAAGTTTATTATCGTAATTTATACCTTTGCCGTCACTTACATAGGAAAACTACATTTTTTTTCAGACCTAATTTAAAATAAAAATTATTAAAAAAAACATCAAATTCAAAATTACTTCATTGTAGCAAAATGACAAAGATGAAATACATAATATCAGAAATCTAACTCCGATATTATATTCGACCTATTTTTAAATTTGGTTACCCAATAAAAAATGGGTATGTCCACCATCATATTAAAAATAAAGTTATGATATTGTAGACCTTCGAAAGAGTAAAAAACCGAAGGTATTTATTTTCAAAACTTTAATCATCATAAAATTTAAAAAAAAGTATATGCAATTTTACATGTTACCCCTTCTTTTTGTACAATTTTATTAATTTTATTGGTTCTACATAAGCTTCATTATTAAAATTTAAAGAATTTTATACTGCCAGTTTGTTATACAATCCAATTTTCTTTATAGGATAATATTTCCAAAAAACTAAATATTAAAATCCTTGCAGAATTGATGCGAAATAGATGAAATTGCTTAAATCAGGTGGACTTTACTTTAAACCTGTTTATTTGAAAATTAAATCAACAACCAAATATGTAAATTTTTTAAAACTTTCTTTAAATGATCTCATTACAAACCTTAATTATATTATGAATAAAACATTTCCGTTGATATGTTCTCCACACAAATTATTTAATTTCTTCGATTCCAGAAAATTAAATTGCAAAGAAATTATTAAAAATTGTAATTTGTAATTTAGAAATAGGCAACAATTTTTCATCATAGATTATTTTTAAGTACACTTCTTTAATTTTGTCAATTTGGGCAACAGAATAACAGAATGAAAGTTATTTGACAAATAACATAACTATACTGGAATTTGATGTTGTATTTCATACTGATGTTTTTAATGCTTATTTACGTATAATATACTTATAACTATATGATGTATACTTAGACGGTCAAAAACAATTATAATAAAAAAATTATTTATATACGAACATTATGCTAAGCAATTCAATTTTGAAAATGGGCAGAAGTTGGATAATAATAATAAAAGTGAGAAAGTAAATTTGGCGGAAAAACTGACTATAGCATCAAAAATTAAAAAATTAAAAAAAAGGTATGTAAGGGACCAGAAATACATAATTACTTTTATATTAATGATACTATTGAAGAAAATAAAAAATTATTAAAATTTCGTTTAATTATTAATAAAATGTTGTTGATTTCTTTGAAATCAATAACAATTTACCTTTTTTCTCTTGCCAGCTCAAATTCAATTTCTTTTAATATTTTAAAACTGTATCAACAAAAATATTAATAAGATTATTAACTTGGAATCTATTATGATTGCAATGTTTCAACAACAAGTATGTATATCTGAAAAGCCAAATACATAATTCAGCATATTTTTTAGCATATTTAAAGATGAGTTAAAATTCTTAGAACTCACAAAGATAACAAATTTAAAATAAGCTAATTTCTAACATTTATGAAACTTCAATTTAATCCTTCATACTACTTTATATACATTATAGATTATACATTTTAAATATAACAACTAAATATACAATTCTTTTTTGTAAAATTTTCCTGAGCAAAATTAGTAAAATTATTCTCATTTTTCATTCAAACTTGTGAAAATAAACAAATTGTTTTTATGTGTTCAATGATGATGATTTTATTCGCATGCTAAATTGTTCAGTATATAACTTAAAATCATAATCATATTGTAGTGAATTTATAATGAAAATTAAAAAAAAAATATTTTTGTTTTATATTTTGAAAGAACAAAGTGAAATTAGTTTTGTTTTTTTCATTTAGTTAGTTTCCACAAAAGTGAAATAATAATTTTAAGAATATGAATATGAACTCAAAAAATTTATTTTATATAATAATTTTGAGTATAAATAAATAACTTTATTTTTTCGTAAATGAATGTTTTTATAATCATTGGAACTTATAAGGTTTTATTTATTGATGAAATATAGAAATAGAAATCATCAAGAAATTTTCCAGTTGTTAAAAATTATACTCGTGTTTGAAGCAAACAAAATATTGACTAATTAAAACAGAAACATGCTAAGTAAATAATAAAAATTTGAATTACTTAAGAATAAAAGTGATACAAATTTCTTCAGTCCTAACACTCTCAACCAAAAAAATTAGGAGTTCTTTGACTCACTTTTTCAAAACCAATAACTTTCAAATGAAAATAAACAAACAAATTCTGCTATTAATTAAAAATATATATTCAATTTTATTCATTATATATATTCAATTTTATTCATAATAAAAGTTTAATAAAAACTATAAATAGAATAAAAAAAAAAATTGTGGCTATGTTTTCATGTTTTGATTTTTTATTTGCTTCATTGAAAAAAAAAATAACATTCCCTCTAGCTAGCCATTCACAAAAAAAAAAAAAAAATCAATTTTATGAATTTGGTGCGTTTTTTTGAAAACACACCTGTGTGGTTTTGCAATCAAATTAGTCGTTTATTTGAAAATGGTTAACCAAAGAAAAAAAATGTTTTCTGAATAAAAAAATTCTGAATTAAAAAAAAACTATAAAAACTATGTGACTGGAAAAATTTGTGCAATTTTGTGTGAATAGTGAAAATAAAATTTATTACAAAAGAACATCTAAAAAACCACATTTCCTTCTTTTTTTTTTTTTTTTTTGCTAAAAATAATAATTTGAATATTTTAAATTGAATATTTTTAATGAAATTAAAATTATTAATTTTATTATTATTTTTGAGATTAAGTAGAAACCTAAAACAAAGTAGGTACCTAAAGTCATAACAATTTTACAAAAAAATAAAACCTAATAAAATTAGCCATAGCCAAACTTGTTTTGAATTTTGTTATTAGAACTGTGACTTACAGTTTCTAGGACCAGACAGTCACTATAATCTAAGAAGTAAATCAAATTTCTTTGTACATCGAAAATGCGAAAAACAGTTCGAGATTCATTTTAGTTCTATACAATAGACAATTTTAATTCCATTTTAACGTAAACAACAAAAGAAATTAACTTAAGGGCTTGATAAAAATTTCTTAACTTTTTAAATATTTTAGCAATTTTCTCAACTCTTTCCATATATATATGTATATTTTTTATGTTTTTCTTTCTTTATTTCAATAACATCAAAAATATAATATTAACTCAAAAGTAACTAAAAATCATTGAGAGAAAAAATATACAACCACTTATCACCACATATAAATAAAGTGGCTTTCGATTGTGGTACTTTTTTTTTGTGTGAATTTTGGTTAATAAATTTTTTTTTTCTCAATTTCACTTGTTGTATTTTTACGATTTTTTTTTTTTTTTTGCCTCAAATGCAATTGTTTTTATTTGGCCAAAAATGTGCATTGCAAAAAAAAAAAAAAAGTTTTTAAACCATTTGAGAGGTTTTTGGTTAATATAAACTCTAAAAAAAAAAAAAAAGCACCAAACAAAACTTTTTTATTTTCACATAGGCAGCACATACTCATATGAAACAAACAAAAAATGGAAAGTACAAAAAATTATTAACAAATTTTTTTCCCATGAATTTTTTTTATATTCTACATACTGATGTATGTAGTTTGTACTTTGTAGATGTTCATGTCACACAACACTCAGAATGTAATGTTTATTTCTATTTTGAAATTTTTTTGTTTTTTAATTAAATCATGCAAATAACTAAAAAAAATTGAGAATATAGGTATATATATATATAATTGAGAAACTATATAGTTTAAAAGTTACAATTTACATCTGTATTTTATATGTTGTGTATTTAAAGAGTGTTAAACCTGAAATATTTATTGAATTCCAAAATTTTAATATATATACATAAATGGGATCTTTAGTATATAGTAAAAGGTATCATATATGTATAGTTTTAAGGTAAAATATATAAATTTACTTATCGAATTACTTATCGAAATATATAAATTTACTAAACGAAAACTAATTTATCTGACTTTTTTTATAGTAGAAATGTAATAAACTTTAAGCTTTAGTCAGACATAACAAAAAAATGGAATTATTATCACATATTTTTATTTTATTCTTGTATTTAATTTCCCAAAACAATAAATGGATTAAGCCACTATTAAATATTTAAAAATGTTGATAATGTTTTTATGAGTCCTTGGTAAAGAAAGAAAATCAATAAAATATATTTTCGGTCGAATAAAAATTAAGTAATTTTCGAAAATCAAATAACAGAAGGAAGTATTAAATTTTGAAGATTCTGTCATTGCCTGCCGGAGCGATGTAGTAGCGGTATGTGAGCGATTATAGTTTATATTTTCGCTTCTGGTTATAGAATTGCGTTCTATTTTGTTCATACAAAATTCTTCATTGCTGTTCTTAAAATAATTTATAT
This sequence comes from Hybos culiciformis, assembly GCA_964007475.1. NCBI lineage: Eukaryota > Metazoa > Arthropoda > Insecta > Diptera > Hybotidae > Hybos > Hybos culiciformis. The sequence continues at coordinate 1,105,469 of OZ023275.1, forward strand.
AATTTTATTTTTCATTAAAATCTGTCCTTTTAATTGTACACAAGAAATAAGATATACAGACAATTTCCGTAACAAAATTTTAGTTTCATAAAAGAATGAAGGTAATAATGTTATAGTTTCGTTTTAAAAAAAATTTAATTTTGATAAATTCGGAAGATTGTTAACAAGAAAATGGGTTACAAAAATATGAAAAAGCACAAAAGCAAATCTATAAAAGTGACAGGTGTTGTGACGTATTGGTAATAAAAATTACGAAGTAACTGGTAATTAATTATCTAACTATTTCGTTTAATTTTTCCTTTTTTTCGAACAATACAAATTAAAATTCATGAAATTTTTCATTTAACGTAATTTTTGAAATAGTGTGTATGTGTAGTGTAAAACTGTGTAAAGCATAAGTAGGTAAGAAATAATAGCAAACACAAAAAAAAATAATAATTTCTTTAATGTCCATTATTGAATCGAATTCCCTTTGTAAATTAATAATAATCGTGACAAACTATATATATCAAAGGGAAACACAACAAAAAAATGTTCGATAACGTTTTATTTACATGAGACCACAACGTGGAATCAATTTCACCTAGCGGCATTAAATTGAAATCAAAATTAAATAAAAAAAATTGATACTTAATTGACAATACATAAGTGGATTTACAGTTTGAATAATGGTTATTGGGATTAAAAGAATTTTGTGGTGATTTTTATTTAAAAGTTATTTAAAAAATAAAAATAAATAAAAAATTGAAGTTGGGTTTACCCTCTGTGGGGGTTAATTATCATTTTTGTCGCATTATTCCATTTATTATATATATAATTTTATGCTATTATATTTATTTTATTTAATAAAAATTTATTATTTTTTGCCCAAGAGTCCTTTATCACTTATGTAACTGCATATACCTATATATTGCTTAAGCTTTCCAGTTTATATTCACGTATAATGTTTTCGTATTACTACAAGTAGGAGTTAATTTAGTCAACGGAGAAAATTAAAGTTGATGAATTTATTTCTGAAGCAAAAGCATAATATTTAATCACCAAAATAATTTTTCTTTTTGTTTTGTCAATAAATTTTCAACTATAACAACTCTTCTCCAAACATCGTTTATAAGAAACATTTTTGATTATCCAGTCACGAACATTAACACTTAGTTTCGTAACCAAAATATTTAACACATTTTTATTGAAACAAATTTTTATTAAAAAATTCTTTTATTTAATTCTTATCTAATTTAAACTATGTATATCAAAAAGATTTTGACATTATAATAAAAATAAACGTTTTGTCACGCTCTTTTTTTTATATTTAGGTGACATTTAATTATTATAAAGTCTATTTCTGTTAATAATATATTATTGGCCCCCAATCATTAAATAATAGACATAAAATAATATTCTAGATTCTCGCGTGCGAAATAAAAAAAAATTTTTGTATTTTTTTTATTATTTTTTGCACCCCTGGTATTGAAATTAAATGCTAAAGAGTTAATTAGGTTTTTTATGAAAATTCTATTATAATAAAAAAAAATTTTATAAAAAAAATTTTATTTCGTTGTTTGAAGAATTCATGAGAAAAATGAAACAAAATAAAAATTTGAATCTTTGTAGTGGAAGTCGAAGTACACAAAATTGGAAAATACTAAATGTGAATTATGACTTTATGGCAATTCTTAATGAAGCTAGCTTTATAGGTTATCAATTCGGAATATACATCAACTTTTCCAATTTAAACAAATTTCTCAAACAATTTTTAAAAAGACTTTTTAAAGTTAAATCTTTTATCGAAAACAAAACTTATTCAGGAGCATTATATAAAATTATTAAAGTTTATTAAAAAATAAGTGTTATACCTATACTCTTAATGGCATATAATTTCAAATTATGTTTTTGTCACTGCAATTCTTCATATACATATTCCCAAAGAAAAAATAATAACAAATTTAGTATTCTAATAATCAAAAATTCTTAATGAATGCAATTCTTATTTAATGCAATTTTCCTCGTTTTGAATTTTAATTTTAATTTTTCATAATATACTGTAGATATATAAATACCAGTAACTGTATAGAATATTGCGGACGGACGAAGGAAATATTGTGGCAAAATTGGACAGCCAACAATATGCGGGTGTATCATTAATATCATACACACAAAAATGATATTTTCTATCACTTTCAGGGATGAAATTTTTTATTTATGAATATTAAAAAGTGTGCTTATGTTATAGCATAATGTAATTATAATATACTTATAATATAATGTGTAGTGTATACAGTCTAGTTACAAATTTTTAATTGTTGAATTTATTATTTTTCTGACATGAGAATATCTAACAATTTTTTAAGTAAGAAACAAAATTTTAATTTCTCTATATGTTATTTGATTGGTGTTTTTATTAAGCAAAGTAAAAATTTTTTCATGATATACTTTAAATCTTTTGATCATATAATTTTATTATATTCAGAATACCTTGGTTATAACTAAATCACACATCCCTGGTTAATATTAAATTATACCATCTTTCTCTAAAATTTTTGGACAAAAATCAGAATATATACATTTCCCATTTATGAATTTTTGGTAAAAAATTTATAGGTTTTTATGTTTGCTGGATATAGCAACAATCAACGGTGGTGATTTTTCGTAACCAAATATAGGAAAAATATTTTTCCAATGGTGCGAAATTTAGTCATGTGTAAATTGTAACTGTTTTATGGTCAGAAAATTATGAGAATGCATTGTTATGATATTTTCTACCTACATACCTACATAACATGATGTATAATTATGCATGTAAGGTATATAGATGAACATAAGCATTCTATATTTTTTAAAGTATATATTTTTTAAATAAAAATCATAATTTTTGTAAATGTAAAATCATTGTTTGATGCAATCGGGAGATGTACACGTTTTAAAATGCGAATAATAAAAAAAATAAAAAATAAAAAACATTAAATTTTATGAAATAATAATGGTTAGATAAGGGTTGAAAAAGTTATTATCGTTTTTATTTTGTTTTTTTTATTGTTGTGCAGTGTTGTAAAGAATATGTATAATAATTATGGAAATTTTCATACATAAGTTTTGAACATAGTTGAAAAATATTCAAAACCCAAATATTTGGGAACATGAAATCTATGCAAATTTTAATGATTTCATTTACATTGTAAAATGTTTTTGATATAACACTGATTTTATGAGGTTTTCTATAAAAAAAATTCTAATGTTTTTCACTTCGTTTTGCGACCGTACTTTTAAAGCAATTTTTTGTTTTCAGTCTGTAATTAATTTGCACTTTTTTTTATATATTTTTTTGTTTATTTTATATATACATATATAAATTTATGATAATATGGATGGAACTTATCTACATGTACACTAATAATAATAAATATAAGTTTAAAAAAAAAATTCAGTCTCTAATATGTATCTATATCTACAACTTTCAAACAGGGTTGATGCTAACTTTTTTTTATATCAGGAAAAATATGTTAATACAGTTCAAAAGTCTTTGTAATTATAACGCATACAAAATGTTTTAACGCAGTATTTTAAGAATCCTCTTGGATTCGTAGTTTGACGTTAAAAACTTTTTAAATATCTCTTAATACAAGTATTGAATTCACGACCTGTAATTTAAAAAAAAGTGATTATCTAAGATTCCTACTATTGACCACTTGGATGCTTTTTTTTTCTTGTCCCTTTAGTTGATTATCCGTAATTTTCTGATTCTTATAAATCGTTTTCAGATAAGCTTTAAAGTTGTGTTTCCTCTCTTGTTATTTTTATTTAAGTTTGTATATATGTATAAGGTTCTGTTGTACTAGCTACCATCACAAATTTTTATTGACCTTCCTGAATATATTGGCATAAACTTAACATTTCCTTACATCCAACTTTCTTTCACGTTTACAAGCTTTAAATAAAATATCAGATTCTGAGATTAAAGCTAATTATTTTATAATATACATATATCCTGCTTTAAATTTATGCTTTATTTTAATTTTAATAGCAATTAATAGAATTTGAAAAAGCTTTTTTAAATTTTTACTAAAAATTGTACCATTTATTTTTGATTTTTTGTAATTTAAACTCAACCTCTAATCTCTTAACTTAAAAATTTGGGTTAAAAACTTTTAACTATTTTAAATACCTAGATTTGCTATAAATAAACGATATTTGTAAATATGTACTTTTTTTCATATTTAAACTTGTTATTAAAATAATTCGCATATTTTAACCCCACTAAATAGAAAAAGTCACCATCTATTTCTTTTTTGACTTCTTTAGGTAAAAATGAAAAAAACAAATGATTACATACTTACATATATATATGGCGTACATATGTATACCATATAATTGAAGACCTACATTATGTTTTTTTTTATCTATGTTAGACTATATTCAATTTATTTATAAAACATGCATAATTGAATATACATTATATTTTTACTATGTACCTACAGATTCATGCATTTTTTCATGCGGTTATTTTTTCTAAAAGACGGTCATTTTTGCTTTAAAAACAACAAAAAATTATACAAAAGTTTTTCTTAATCCTATGAAATTAAAGTATTTTTTTTAACTAAAATATTTTTTTTTGTTAACTAATTGATTATACCCTCCAATGTAGTAGTAGTAAATTTTCAAATATTTTCTGTGATAGTTTTCCTTCATTTTTAAGTGTTAGTATTACAAAAATAATTTAAAACTTTTGTAACACTAACACAATGATAGATGGGGATTATTGCAAAGAAAAGTTAGGGTTCACATATATTACTGTGTAAATTGAATTTTTATAGCATTGGGAAGCTTTTTTATACGCAATTAAATGCAATGAAGTCACAGCACAAGTTATAAATCCTTATACGTTCAACACTTTAAACTTTTTTTTAATTCTATAATTTTATTTACGGTATATATTTCATAAATTTTAAAATATGTTGTGTACCTATTAAAATATTATTGACCATTTAGATCGGAGTAAAATTTTATGTTTAAGATGCAATTACTTGCATGGAAAATTTATTATTTTTTTACAAAGTACCTAATACCTACAGCAATTAAAAAAATATATTTACAAAAATAAAAAAACCTAGAAAAGTCCAAAACACGTACTGGATTTTTTTATTCAAATTTTATTTTTACCGACAGACTTCTAGTAGGTTTCAAAATTTATTTAAATGCTAAAAAAATCTAAACGAGCTTTCCAATTTTTTTCATGGTATTCGTTTTTGCTGAAGAGAGCTTTATTATGTGCTTAAAAATGAAATCAATGTGTAATTTTTATCTGCACACCACATATGTAATGATGAATTAAATTTATAATGAGGAAAATTAATGGTAACAATATTCATTAAAAAATAGTTTTTCCTTTCCGTTATAGAAAGTTTTTATATTGAATAAAATATAGACTCTAAAACTTTAGTTGTGTTTGTGTTTGCAGAAATTTTTGTCTGCAAATTAAGTTTAAATACCAAAATAAACGTTGTTGGTGTAAGTTTGAGGAAAACGAGTTAAAATTATTTTAATGAAGAGTAGATGTTTTAAATTTTTTTTTTTTATAAATGTAATATATGCTTATATGTTTTTTATGGTTTTTCCCAATGTAAAAAAACAACAAAATTTTATATAACCTTTTTTTCTGCTGTATCTTTGTTGTTTTTGGGAAAATTAACAACACACCAAGAAAATATAATTTAAAACAAAAAAATAAAAATAAATAAATGTACTGTATCCAAAAAAGGAGTCGCATCCTTTTAAAATGAAAATACAAAGTGATTTTCAAATTTTAAACTTTGAACGAAACGGACGTGGTTTTGTGCTGTGTGCATATAAAAAAAGAGATTATTAGTTAAAGTTTAAAAATTTATTTCAATAAAAATAAAGGTGCGACGGTAGGAAATTAAAATTAAAAATATATAAATAATATTGTGCATTAGTGGAAAACTTGATCAAAAATTTCTGTTTTAAAATAAAAAAATTATATATAATAAATAAATAACAAACAGATCAATTAAATTAAATATAAAAAAAAAAGGCTATTTTGGAAACTTCTTTAAGTTTTAAATATTTATGTAAAGTGTTTCTTTTACTCTTTATGAGTTTAAATAATACTTCAGTTTGCTATAATTATTGCGCGTTTATTGACTTAAATCAATTATCCAAAAAATTATTTACTATAAACAGGAAAATTATGAAAAAACAAGACCTAATGTGTAAATATTATTTAGTTCTTTATTCACATCTTCTTAAGCCTTAAAAATACTTCTATTTAATAAAGTTTTCCCAAAAGTTTTTAGATCTACAGTCTGGCTGGTATTTTATTGCAACCGTCCAAGTACCAAAATTTTTGGTCGCTGATCTATTTATGAAAATTATAAAGCGAAAAATGAAATCAACTTAATTTGGAAATCTGACAGTAGCATTAAAAATTTTCAATCTCTAACAAAAATTTTTCGACAACAAGAAATAATTAAGGTTCTATATAGTATTTCAAAGCTTCTTCGATGTATAGAGTAAAATACTTACTGAACTAGGTCGAGTGAGATAAGAAAGAGACCTTCGTCAAAAATTAGAACTAGTTTTTTGACCTCTTGAAATTAGTTCTACTGCAGGGTAATTTCTACAGGTTGTATTTATGCAATGATCGTTGTATATGTGCATATTTACAATTTTGCACTAAGCGCTTACCATTATTTTTTGCCACAAAATTTTTGCAAAATAATATAAGTACCTACATACAAGCACGTACAAAATTTAAAACAGAAAAGTATAAAAAATTATTTTTCTAAAAAAAATTTTAAAAATTTCAAAAAAATGTATTAAAAAAAATGTTGATAAATAAATTTAATCGTGATAAATTTAATAGCCCGATTTCTTCAATTAGAGTTAATTTTGATTAAATGAAAAAAAAAATAAAATAATTTTGTGAATACATATTTAAGTTAATCGCGTCAATTTAATTACTATTTAATCATGATTAAGTTCTTAATTAACCTTAACGCATATTTTTTATAGATTTTATTAAAAAAAAATTTGTTTACAAATGTATGTAGCTGCATAGAATTAATGTTTCAAAAACATTGCAAATTTATAAAAAGATAAAAAATTGCCACAATTAAAATTGTTAAAAATTTTGAAATATGTATTTATAATATTGTTGCGGATTTACTACCAATGAGGCGAAAATTTAAAATTATGATTGAATTCTTATTATCTTCATTTAAAACTTCAAGCGTGTTTTATAATTTAACACTTAAGTATAGCGTGTATTAGAAAATTCATTTTCTGACAAAATCTACTTAATTTTTATTTTATTTTTTGTTGTTTTAAAATCAGCTGTCATCAAAGTAATTTCAAAATATTTAGACCACCCACCTAAAAATAATTAAAAGAAAAAAATTATCGTAAAAAACTTCTTTTTTTTCGTGATATTTTGCAATTAAAAAATAAGACATGTTCTTGAGACGACAAAACACAAACTTATTTTGGGGTAGGCAGGCGATATTTTATTTTTGTTTTTTCTTTTCTTTACTTTTAAATGTAAACAAATTCAATATATTTTAGTTTTTGTTATTTTTGGATCCAAAGAAGCATAAACAAAATACTTTTTTAATTAAATATTAAAGTTTGTATGTTGTTTAGAAGAAATTTTTCGGATAGAATATATTTTCACATTTTCACTTGAAAGTTTGTCGCGAAACGTGTAATTACATTTTTTTATTTAAAATTTCCGTAAAAGAAATTCTAATATCAAATTAAACAATAAACCTTAAAAGTAAACTTTTGTTTTATCGAGTGATATTGGAGTGACATTTGGAGCCAAGCACTGAACAAGAATTGTAAACTTTAATTTTTTTTTTTAGAATTAGGTTTATTATAATTAATTTGAGTTAAATGAAATTAATGAATAAATAAATATAAAATAAAAATATTATTTTTTTAAAGTAAACAATAACATTTGATTATTGTACTAATCAAAGCTAACAGAATCAATGAACTTAATCTCAATTTTAGTTTCATCATGTATCACAGATGAGATTGCTTTCGTTGTTAAAGGGTTTTATTTTTATTGTTTAATTGCGTTTGTTGAAAATTTGAATTTATTTTAAGAGTATGTACTTATATAATTTTTAATTTGTGAAAAAGATTTTCTTTTGCTTTTGAAAAATAAAATAAAATCCAAATATTTGTGATAATTTCCGTCACAAAATTTGGGTAGCTAATTTATCAATTGAAATTTGTGGGCACGACGGCTCTACCATCTCTACCAACGATGATTATTTTGAAATCAAAAGACAAAAACTAAATATTTTTGATTAAGAATTTAACTTTTTAATAAAGCATTAAAAATATCATCAAATTATATTATGTTAAACAATTTTATCTTCTTACTATTTTGATTTATTTATATAGATTTTATACTTTTTTCAAGCAATTGTGTAATTAGATATAAAAACAATAAATTTAGACTATTATTTTGATTTTTCATATCCATCATTCTTTTTTGATATTTTTATTCAGATCTTTTAAACCGAATTTTAAAAATTGACTTAAAAACTTCATGAATTTATTTTTTTTAAAACTTCCTTTAAATTCAAATAGTGATTTTATTTACAAATTTGAAATAAAATTAAAAATTTACAATCTAATAAAAATGAAAATTGTAAATAACAATAAAACAATATAAAACTAAATAAAAAACGAAAAACAATTTATTAAAATAACAATTTGGCTGTAACCAAGGATTTCGCGTGTCAAAATAAAATTTCTTATTTTAAAAGTCTTTAAGAAAACAAAAAAATAAAAACAATAAAATAAAAAAAATAAAAAAATTATACTTAATAAAAGGTGAATATTATTGGTGTGAAAATTGCCAAGCTAAAATATTCAAAATAAAGAAAAAAATTTTCAATAAAAAAAAAATAAATAAACGAAAATAAAAAGAAAAAATGAAATAAAATTGATGATTGATTTCAGTTTTTGGTTTCAGAAAGAAAAAAAAAAAAAATTGTGCTTTTAGTGGTAAACTTTTTAACCCGAAATTTAGAGGTTTTTGGTATTTTATGGTTAAAAAAAAATATTAATAAAAAAAATTAATCCAAGAATAAATAAAAAGTCAGTGGTTTTTAGAAATATAAAAAAAAAAAAACAAAAAAAAAATAATAATAGAAAAAAACAGAAATATTTATTATGAATAAACTATATAATCAATAAACTGATTTCTAGAACTTTGTATCTCGAAAAAAATTAAACAAATAAAATAATACATATACACATAATATATATCCTTTAAATTTCGTTTCATCAGCCACAAATTAATCTAACTATTTACTTAAATATTGTTGTACCATAATATTTCATTTCGAATGTCATATCGAACAATGTGCGAAACTGGAAATTCTACTCACCATGTTAAGTCATTGCAGTTGAACGCGATAAAAATAACCATTTTCAAAAAAATTTAAATTGCTTACATATAAATAACAATGCAATTTATTTTTAAAAAAAAAAACTAATATCATCTTTAATAAAGTTCTAGGTTTTTAAAAGTACAGAAGGTTAAAATATTTTTAGAGCATTATTTGATATAAGTTTTGCATCCTTATTCCTTTATTATACGTTTCATCCCTTGGTTTAATCTGGTTTTACGGTATATTTAAATATTGTTTATGGTTTAATAAGTTTTTTGATTCAGTATTTCGACTCATTTGACTTGAAATAGTTAGATACTATTAATGTTTTTTTTTGTTGTACATGGAATTAGATTTCTGAGTGCAAAATTATCATATTTTCCATATTCATTAATCGAATTTTAATTCATTTTTTTAATTGCAAGCAAGAAAATTTTTTTCGTCTGGAATACGGAATTTTTTATTTTAAGTTTGGTTTTAAAAAAAATTTCAAAATACGCATTATCTGAACTTTAAAGAACTAAAAAAGGATATAATAAAAAAAATTTCATAAAATTATTATAGTTTACATTCAATTTTACAAATAATCCTATAAATATACAACACATCATTTAAAAATAATTGTGAGCAGTTCAACACCTGATTTAATTTAAATAATTTTCTATCATTGTAAAATGCCATAATTAATACTTTACCCCAGTTTATACGTTAACTTCAAATTTATATTAAAGTCTTTTCTCTTTTACATACAGATATATGTAATTCCAAAACTTAAAAAAAAAATTGTTATTGATTTTTATTTTCCCCATAAATATTAAAAATCTAATATAAAATTTTTATATTTAATTTACACTCCTTTTAAGGATTAAATAAAAAAAAAAATTATATAAGTGGAACATATGATTCCTCTTTCCATATATATAGCTTAGATTGAAAACAAAATCTCATTTATTATTTGCAAAACTTCTGTTCAAAATGCACAAAAAAAATTCTCAAAATTAAATAAAAAGTGAAATAAATCCTTAAAACAAGAACATCACTTAATATCTTGCGGAATGTAATGTGGTGGCTATCGCTGTCCGTCGTAGTTTCTTTTTTTTTTTTTCGTTTTTAATTTTCACTGGTCTTTTATTAATAATCTGTTCCAATTTTGTACCTTAGCATAAATTACACTCAGCCAAATATTTTTTTTTTTGTATTTAGTCGAAAGTAATTATACAAATATACACACACAGAGTTATTAAAGGTCATTAGTTCATATTTTTATTTTCAGCTTGGCAAAATGTATAATATGTTAAAAGTCAAGTGAACCGATTATTTATGTTGATACTTTTTCAGTTTTCAAATTTGATTCTTAAGTGGTGCAAAATTTTGCAAATTGTATTTGTACGTTTGAAATAACAGAAGAATTAGCATTAGTTTAAGGACACCAAATCCAAAGGTCAATTTTAAAAATATAATATTATTTTGAATTTTCTAATTTAAGTAGATTTTTTAAAGGTTCTTGAATTAAAAAATATGATATTATTTAATTTTTAAATAACCATAAGTAAAAATTAAATAAGAAAAGAAAATGGAAACCTTGTTTTTTATAGTGTATTAAAATTTTTTAATCTTTTACAGCAAAATGAGCAAAAAAATCACAAATTTTTTCTTGTGCCAAACTTTTTGTGTAATTTCACAACAAAAGTTGAAAAATCGTGTCTATCCTGTTTTTTTTTTTTTTATTTTATTTTATTTTCATTCACTAGAGATATCCATTACACTGGTTAACTTTAGCAATTTTCACTGAATATAACAATATTCAAACCCTTTATCGCATCACGTAAAAAAAAATTTCCATATTCAATCTTTGATATTAATATACGGAAAAAAAAAAACGCTAAATGGATGCTATATAGTAAAATTTAAGCCAAAAATTCCTATGATTGGACGTAAATCTGTCGAATAAGTATAATTTTGTTCTATCTGCAAGTTTTGATTTCAATAACGATTTTCTTTTACAAGTTTGAAAAAATCGTTTTAATATTTAAGGAATTTATATGTTTTTGACATAATGTTCAAATAGTTAATAACTAGAAAATTTTATTGTTTTATTTATTTTAATAAAATTTTATTTCTTTTGTAGTTTTAAGAAAAAAATAATGGGTTGGCTATGTCTCATTGTGACAAGATTTCCTCTTTATAATTTACAAAAATTTAATTCTATGTACATAAATATTGAAGCATGCTCAAATTAGATACGTTTGGTAGATTTAGGTTCAAAATAAATTTTTATGTTAACATTTTTGGTACAATATGCGCCTCAACTGAACCCAACCCATTAATTTAAATGAAAATAAATCCTTTATTACGGGTAACTACTCATCCAACAGAAAAAAAAAATAAGAACATTTTTATACTTGTAGCCAGATATAAAAAATTACCATAAAAGCTTCAACCACATTCGTTGTGTGTTTTTAAAAAAAAAAATTATGGAAATGGGAAAAAAATGGCCATTGATCAGAAAAAAAAAAGACAACAAAGTTGTAAAATAACACTAAATATTTTCAACGAGTAACATTGGTATCGAGTTAAATGTATGAAAAATAAAAATTTAAATAAAATTATATGATAATCGCTAAAGGCTTTTCACAACTTTTGTAACACCACAAAGATCTTTTTGATTTATTTGATTTTAGACGCGGTCTAAAATCTTTTCTTTTTTTTTTAGGATAGCCTAAAACATACGAATAAAAGGTTAATAAATACTAAAGAAATTATGACGTATTTTAAACTATTGATTTGGTACTCATGACAATATAATACTTTCTTTTAAACGCTCCAATATTCATATTCAAGATTTAGTTTGGTACTTACCAATATTTAATTTTCTATTATGAAATTGGTTGAATAAAGGACATTATTATGATCCTTTATTCCTTTAAAAGTTTACTAATTTTAAATATGAGAAAAAAAAAAACAAAAAAATCTAAAAAAAAAAGTACAAAACATTTATTTTTTATTTGTTAAAAAATTATTATGTAATATCCAACAAACGAAAAAAATAAATAAAAAATTTAATGAATATTTGTTTATTTCGCTTATTTTTTTATTTTTTTTTTGAATCACAATTTAACCACACTCACACCAATTATTCTGGTGAATAATGTGGCCAAACGCAGACTTTATTTAACTATGTGTAAACCATTTAGTGGAAAAATAATAAAAAAAAAAGAAACTGTAAGTGACTATAAACTACTGGAGCAATTCATTCGAAAAATATTTGAATTTGAATTGAGAAATATGTTTTATCCATCGAAAACTTCAAAGTTAATTCTTTTTATCATTTTTAATGATATATTTTTTTTAAATAAATTTAGTTGAATTTAAGATTACTGTCAATTTTGCAGACAATAAATTGGTTTTGTTTACTCTTAAACAGTGTCGTAGCGAGCTTAATTCGCGCCCTGGTCGCAATACCTTTTTAGCGCCCCCCATTCGAAAACCATATATTATTATATGTTAAATATACTCGCAAATTAATAAATAAATAATGTGAAATAAATAAAGTCGTAGGCTCAAGCTAGGCTTTAAATTTGAGGCAAAAAATGTAGTTGAAAAAACAAGACTAGATCTTGAAATGTACATGATCATCTAGAATTTGTTCAAAAGATACCTATTATTTATTTTACATATTTATAAAGAAATATTTTAAAAACACGCAGTTTTAAAACAATAAAAAATTAAATATTTATTATCTCTACGGAGATACATGTATTTAAACATAATATATGATTATAATACTAATTACTATGTATAAACTTTTCTTTGCTTTTGATGAAGCAAATTTATCAATAATGTCATCAAAGTTGATCATTTCAAATTTTTCTCTTTCCCAACTTTGAAATTCCCCGACATTTCCCTAACACAACAATAAAATTCCTTAAATTTAAAGAAAAACAAATCCGAAGACGTGCCATTTATTATATTACAGTTTGATTTAGACTATTAGTGTTCCTTTTTTTCCTTTTTATTTTCGAATTAACAGTGTAATATGTCACTAAATTTAAAATATATTTTCGAGAAATCAATTATAATAAAAATTGAAATTATCCAGCAATCTTTTGTTTTGGGGGCCATTTGGCGCCTTTTTGAGAAGCGCCCGGGACATGATGCCCCTCTTGCCCCCCTCACTTAGCGACTGCTCTTAAACGATATAAATTAAAAAGAGAATTTCGTGAAAATTGATTTCATTTAAAACAATCCATAATAGTTATTCTCAGTTTTCTATTTATATTTTTTTAAATTTATTATTGTATTTTTTCTATAGTTTTCAGCTAATATTATATAAATGTTTATTTTGCATTTTATTTTGAACAATCACAATGCAATTTATCCAATAACAATTCTCACATGATTTTAATGATATTACGGTAGAAATAATTTTTCTTTTTATCAACAGAACATAGTATGAAAAGCCTGAAAAAAACAATACGCTCCAAAAGTTGATATTGACTTCTGTTTTTTTAACATTTTTTCCAATATTTTTATTTTTTTTTGCTTTTAATATCTCGATTATTGAATCCATTTTTTTTTCAGAATTATTCATTGAAATCATTTATTCGAGAATTTAATATCGTTATGCACAAAATGATGCATTTATACACTCTGATTCATTTCATATCGTACGCAAGAGGAAAAAGAAGAACAAAAAAAAAAAACATGGAATCAATCCACTACAATTCTGGTTTATATTTTTGTGTTTTGGGGTTTTTTTAAATGCTTTTTTTGCCGGTTTATGAAGATTATTATATCCGGAATTAAAGCAATCAAAGTCTGTGTACAATAGTTTATAAAAAAATAATAAAAATTAAATCATATCTGAATTGAATCAATAAAAAATATTTTTACCATCAATTTTAAGTGATTCAAGAATTTGAAATTCCTGTCGAAATCTGATTGACAATGGGTTATTATTTATCTGAACTGAGCAATAAAAACATTATTCTTCTAAAAATAATTTAAAAGTTCTTTGTGGTAACAAATTTTTTTGGTAGTGCTGTCAAAGTCAATAGTTATTATCTTTTTTAAAACATTTTTATTTTTGTTCAATATTTTTTATTTTACCTCAAGAAACAAGTTCACATCACGTTTGCTATTAAAATGCTTGAATAAAAAAATGTATGTGTTCACAATGTATTGTTGCATAAAAAATACAATGAAAATAAAAATAAAATAAAGCTGAAATAATCCAATTTGCGAAACTGAAACACTTGATGATATTTACTGATTTTCTCGTTTTTTTTTCAGTTCACTCAATTTACATTTTGATAAATTTTGTTGAATAGAGTTTTTTATACTATTATAAATATTATGAATTTTTTATCACACAATTCATCCCTTTTTTACATCAAGATTTTGGTTTGTCCAAATAATTAATACAACCTATTTTTGGCTTAAAGTAATTATCAAAATCTTGTTGATAACAAAATATTTATTAATTTAATAAATGTTCCTAATTTTAGGGGAATTTAATTTATATTTATTTCTATGCTTAGTTAATTTCTTAATTTAGTGAACCTAAACCGGTTAATAAAATATTGAGTCTTAATTTTTTTCTTTTTCAAATAAACTATAATTTTGGCAACCTAAAGTAAATAAAATAACTTTAAAATTATTTATACATTAATTTATATCTATAATTTCACAGTATTAAAGCAAATGATAATAGAATGCAAACCTAAAATTTTGGTAAACCAACGTTTATTTCACTTTGAGTATCACCGCGCTAACCAAAAGCCAAAAGGAAAAAATAAAACCAATTCAGTTAAAAATTCAATAAAATTTACATTCTTTTTGTGTCTATATTATTTTACTTATACTGGACAACCATCATTTTTTGGCAAAACAATTCCAGGATAAAACCATTTATTATCACCAAAATGCAATTTTCATTATTTCCATCCTTTTGTACTGAAATGATATCGTTTTTCATGACATTTTCATAAACATTAGAATGAAATGAAGAAAATTGCATTCTTCAAATGTCCAAAAATCATCTAACTTTTCTGTACATATACACAATTTACAAAAAAAAAATTATATGTTTTCCAGAGCAATTTTCATTACTGAAATGAACTTTTCTAATGCATATTCAAACAAAATATACGCATTATTATTCTACATCCTATTTAATAACAGATGTATAGACATAAAAGACAACCATTATAGTCTAACCCTAAAATAATGAACTTTTCATACTGAAAATTTAACAAATTGGTACATTAAGGAAATATTTTTATTTAAATATGGGAATCTGGTAGCTGGTTTCTTTTTTAGGGTCATGCCATAAAACATGATTTCTCCTTGAATTCAAAAATGTAATTATTACAAATTTTCAAATGAAAAAGTAATCATTATAAATAACACATTCACATAATCCTTGCTTCAAAATATTTTTATAGGTTTTCAAAAATAGCATAATTAAAACTAATAAAATCATAAAAGTTTGTTACGTGCTTTTTAGATACTATCGGATCCGAACTCTGCTCTTAACTCACAGTGAATTTTCTTTTTTTATCTTTTCGTTCTATTTTTTCTTTAGTCTTCCATTTTAATATTTATTTTAAATTAGGTCTAATTTATGATTATTTTTAAATTTAAATATTATTTTTTTTTACTTTGAGTTGAAATTAATTTTTGTTTACGGTCAAACCATTTTCGATCTTTTGGTATAAAATAATTTCAATATCATACTCAATCTGTAGGTGTTAAAATTAAATACCAATGCGTAAAATGTCTTTTAATATCTAATTATTTTTTTTGTTAAAATTCTGTGAAGAAAATGGAATTTAAACAAGTTAAAGTGCGTGTCCGGAAAATTTTAACATATCAAAGTGTCACATACTGTGAAAGCTCATGTTAAAGATTTTCCTTTCTATGTGATTTACATTACAGAATATATGGGTAAAATATTCAATTCTAAAGTTAGAGACAATTAAAAAGAAAATTTACTCTTATGTCCAAAGTACTAAGAGAAATTTAGTGGTTAGGGGAATGTACATACTTTTTGATATTGCAAAATGTGTAGCTGTTGATGGGAAAATTAAATTGCAGTATAAAATGCATTTTAACAATAATTTGTAATGTAGATTGAATCATTTCAGTAAAAGATTAAAGTTTATAAAGATTTAAATTTTCTGGTTGTTGGTTTAGGTATATAAAGTAATTTGAAAACAAAATATTTCTGTAGAGTTTAACAAAAAGAAATCAACTTGTTATATTAATTTATTATTATAAATTATTTAATAAATTTAGCTTTTTAATTTTTACGGATTGAATTAAATTTAAAAAAATCAATCAATTGTTCACGATAGAGTCGAAAATAAAAAAAAAAAATATACATATGACCCATATAAATGGAAACCTACTCCATAGCAAAGGAATGAGTTGTGAATAATTATAGAAATGTCAAAAAATAGTAAAATAATCATAAGACACTGTTTATTTGCTTTTCTATATAATACTTAAAAAAAAAGTCCAACACGATTTTCTAATACCACCTATCAGCCTTTTATAAAATGTTTTAGGAGACCGGTAAAACTGAATAACTGCATAATTTTACAAGAACTAAAAAAAGTTTATTCAACAAAAAATTTTATTCATTTGCAGCAGATTACCTAATCAAACTGTTTTTTTTTTTACTTTTTTACAATTTTTAAGTAAATTCTTGATAGAAGGAAGAAGTTATTCGATGTATTCAAATTAAAGAAAAACTTATAAATGTAAAGTCTTTTCAAGATGGAAAATTTATCTTTAATTACAATTGCAAGATACTTAAATTTATTTTTTTTAATAATAAAATATCTTGAATATAATGGTAATTTCATTTAGTAGAATTCTTGATATTATTACGACAACTTCACTATAAGTTGGAAACATAACAATTAATATTATGATATAGAAAATGTTTTTATTAATCTTGAGATGGTAAAGAAAATATTTTTTATTCTAAGCTATGTTATTTTGATGAGTTATCAAACTAATGACATTCTGTCAAAAATATAAATATAAATTATTACAATGTTATGTTTTTGTTTTGAATATTTTAACAAACACACAAAAATGTCAATTCTTTCGCTTGTTGATAATAATATTATTATCGAAATATGTATATTGTATAATTTGTGCAGTTTATAAAGTTAAAATAATTTATATTATTTCTAAGAAGCTTTGGAATAAAAAATAAAAAAATTATAATTAATTACTTATGAAAAAGAAAAAAATACTTATTTACCACGTTTTTATTTAGCGTTCATAAATTTGAACGTAACAAAATTCAATTAAAGCGCAACAATAAAATGAATTGAATAAGCTAAATTTCTTGTTTCTTATACAAACCATAAGCTTATTATTCATAATTTATAAATCTTTAAAAAAATATTATCTGAATAATTTATTTTAGAATATTTAAGAAAATAATACCAAACGTTTCCAATTTATAATTAATTTAAATTTAATTTTATTTTGATAATTTTAATCATAAAGCGAACATTATGTCACTTTTTAATGAAAAAAATTATTTCATCAAATAAAAATCCAATTGTGCACACACACGTATGAGATACTTTAAAAATAAACAAAATAATAATAGTTTGCTTCTTTTCATCACTGCGGAACTATAAAAAAGACTTAAAAAAAACTAGTAATGTTTATAACGAACAAAATAATAACAAAACATAATGCGTATATAAAATTAAATTCATAGTATCTGGAATCTAAAATTTGCATACGCATCACTTGAAAGAAGAATTTTTGATATTTATGTAAATAAATAAATGGCAACAAATGAAGAGAATAATAATAAATGCCACCCTAGTTGTTAACTAAAATAATAAATTTAAGTATTAGCTCCACATAGGTTTAAAAGTAAACGACTTTTTTGTTAATATTGAAATATTTTATATATTATTTGCTATTTCGATCAATGTTAACTGTTATTGAATTTTTATTATGGGTACCTTAATTAATTCTAAACATGCTAAAAAAAATAAATAGGTTTATGTTCCTTTCTTTCCTTTCTAAAGGATATGAAGACACAACCGCGAAATTGTTGAATGTGGCCTTAAGTCCCATTACTACCTCTCTCCAAAAATAGGGCAAATCAGGGTTAAAAGATGCATTTGATACATCTAATATATGAAAAGAATATATATGAAAAGAATATATATGAAAAGAATGTATAAAAGAGTACGTAAAAAGTCACGGGCATTCTCAGTTATTTAGAAAATCAGATTAAATTTCTTGCAGTTTTGAGATACATCATTATAAACAATTAAATTATACTTATAACATCATCTAACTAACATTGCACAAATCATGTTCTATAAGTACATATAATTTTACCAATTGCTACAAATTAATAATTATTTACAGCACCTGTTATTTTAGGAATTTTGCAAATTAAGTAATTGAGATGTTAAACAGGAAGAATTTTACAAATTGTCTACAATTTAATTGAACAATTATGAAGATTTTAATATTAAGAACCACCAAGAGGAAATAATGCTTAAGCCCCTATTAAGAAAAAATATAATAATAATATAATAATTATATATTCGTTTCATTTCAAATTATCTTTAATACTTACATATGTACAATTATATATATACTGTATACATTTATTGGTTATGAAAATAACAACAAAACATATACATTATGCCGTGTTTTTATTACTTATTTACTTATATATATTTTTATTACTTATTTACTTATATATATTCTATTCCAAAGATTCGCCAAATTATGTTTGAATTGATTGGTATAACTTCTTATTATTTTAAAGATTACTCGCTAATATAACATCAACTTTTAAACAAATAATTATATTTTTGGCTTTCCAGTTATTTTCTATTTTATAATGAACTAAAAAAGATTTCTAAGAAATTTAGAAAGTAATTTGACTATTGAAAATGATTGTGTTTAAATAAAAAAAATGCAATAATTTACATACCTACGTGACATAAAAAAACCAAAAAATTTCCATTAAATTAAAATTTTAAAGATTTGTGCAATAATCAACAACATAAATAACAAAATTAAAAAAAATCAAAATAGTGAAAATAAAGCAAACTTGTAAAATGCATTTAACATCAACGACTGCGCCTACGGCGAATACAAATACGAATAACACAAATTCTAGTACGAATAATGGTGGAGGAGGAACTGCTGGTACGGGTGGAGGAAATAATAACTCAAGCAATGGGAGTAATAATAATTCTAATACTGGTTCCAACAATGGCACTTCTGCAGCAGTAGCTGAAAATAATACTCCACCAACTCCACAACAATTACTTCAAGAAGCATATACGAAAATGACATCAGATATCTTAGCCGAAAGGACTTTAGGTGATTTTTTATCAGAGCATCCTGGAGAATTGATTCGAACCGGTAGTCCTATGTTTGTTTGCACAGTTTTACCACCACATTGGAGATCGAATAAAACTCTTCCAGTTGCTTTTAAGGTAGTGGCATTAGGGGACATTGGTGATGGTACAATGGTTACAGTTAGAGCTGGCAACGATGAAAATTATTGTGGAGAATTAAGAAATTGTACAGCAGTTATGAAAAATTCTGTGGCAAAATTTAATGATTTAAGATTTGTTGGACGAAGTGGGAGAGGTAAGTACGAAACGTTTAGTTTTTTATTTTTAATTTGACACTTTAATAAAATTGTATACTATAATTCAAATATTACTATTTCAAACAGACTATTGGAATTTTTTGGGAACATAATTTCTAACAGAATGTAGATTATATATAATACATTACAGTACTTATTATACGTTGTACATATTTATATTATACAGATTAATTATTTTTAATATTATGTATGTATTAATATGACTGTTACCAATTTGTTTTAAATAAGATATTTAAATCTATTTATCTTTAATTTAATATCTAATTTCTATTAAATTTGAGCATCAGTTAAAAAAATTTAACTAATACAATTTCTGCTATGTATATCTAAATATTTTTATGGATTAATAGTTTATTTTTATAAATAAATGTTTACTATTACACATTCATTAAATTTTCTTATAATAATCCTAGAATAAACTACATATAATTATATAGCTAAAAATAAAAATTATATAGAATTTCAAATTAAAAAAGTGTCAAGTTGTCACATTTTATGTCACCGACAGGTGATAAGGATATAGGAAAAGTTTTCGTTTATTAATTAAACTCAAAATATAGTTTTCTAGGAAAATCTGTGGAACGACAATATAATTATTGAATTTTGATTATAATTGGAGAATAACACTATTAAACTTCACAATTTTTAACTATTATAAAGACTTGATGTTATTATTGAATTATTCTTATAAATATTTTATATACATGTACATTATATTATATTACTATTGAATCTACATTACTATTTAATCAAAATTTAGAAACAAAATTTCAAAAGCATGCTTAAATTCTAAAATGCTAACAAAACAAATTTAAAATTTTAAAATTTGATGATTGGAGTTTTGATCGATCTCTATATTATTAGAATTTATTCAATTGACCGTAGAAAATTAGTTCAATTAATCAAAATTGTTTTAGTTAGAAAAAATTCATCTACATCTTTCTATAAAGTAAGTGTCTTTTTTGTAAAATTCTTTTTAAAAAAGATTGCTAAAACATTTTGAAATCTACCAAATGATTTTAAATGAATTAAAAATTATAACTATCAATTTAATTAATAAGATTTATGCGGTTTTCCTATTATTCATTTCAGAATTTTCAATCTTAAATGCGTATGTTTTTTGCTCAAGGTTTTGCTTAAATTCAATTTAATCATCAGGAATTTAACAATAAATTCAATACGGAACTTTTCCCTTCCTTCCTTTTTTTTTTTTTTTTTTTGATATTATCCCCTAAAATAAATTCGTTTCCAATAAATTACTTAAATATCCTTGTGAGAAAAATTAGATTGCAAAAAAAAAAACTTTTCCAGACAAAAATAAAAAAAAAATGTGTCAAATAGAAACAAACACAATTAACCAATTTGGTTTCTGAGAAGTTTATCCAAAATTTTGCAAAAGAATTGATTTTATTTCAAATGCCAGAATATTTTTATTTTATTTTTTTTTTATAATAAAAATATTAATTACTTATAAGCTTGTTATAACTAATGATCAGGCTTTTATTTTGAAAGTGGATCTGATTTCAAATCAATATTTTTCTATATAAAAATATAAAAATATAAAAATTTTGAGGAAATAATCCTTTAATTATTTTTGTTCATTTTTAAACTCTTTAGTGCAATCGATGATTTTTTTCTGTTAAAAGAGATCTCTTTTCTGTCGCCAATGGATCAAAACATTGGTGTTGGAATTTTCTTTAACCTAATTTTGATTGTCTTATAAGATTTTTTTTTCAATAAATACAACCTACTGAGGAAAAATACTTAAAAAAATGATTGAAAAAAAAAGGTAAATTAATATGTGGAAAATTGTTACAAGCACTGGGTGTTAGGTGAAAAAAGCATTCAACAATACTCAATATCCACTCATTTCAAATAACAATTAAAATACTTTTAAGAACAACCAAAATTCTTTACTCTACAATATTAAATGCTTAGAATTAAGATTAATGTTTGTTTCAAATATTTCGAAAATTTTAGTTTTCTTTTTTCAATGTTGAAGATCACGTTCGAGAAAAATAAAAAGAAAGAGAAAGATCCTGTCACACTTCAAATCATTTATGATTAGAGTTTACTATATTTAGTCTAAAAACTTGCTCGAACAAAAAAATTGGTAAATATCGTAGAATTATATCAACTGTTTTTTTATTTTTTTTAATAATGATAGGTATTAACAAATTTTGTAAAAGGATATAATTTTTAAAAGGAATAAGATTTGGGGATTTCCTTGTTTTACAAAAAATAAAAATAAAAAATTTGTGGAAAAAGAGCAACAGGAAAAAAAATAAGATTTATTTCTTAAAGACCAAAGAAAAAGGGTGTCTTAAATGAAGTTCATATTTTTTCTTGTAAGATGATAAACATTGTTGAAAACTTTTTTTATTCATTCGTAAAGAAAAAAATGATTTATATGATTAGGGTTCTTGATGAAAGCAAGAATAATTTACTTGCTGAGGGCTTTAAGGCAAACCAAAAAATATATACAAAAAAAAAATAAAAAAAAAAAATATTAAGTATGCCATTTAGTATGATTTATTGGCAATATCATGCTTTGAAAAAGTAAAAGTCACGTAAGCGTATTAGGAAGGATAAAATGAATATTATGAATATCTTTATTTCGGTTTGAAAAATAAACATAAAATATAATAATTCTACCTTTTAAACAAGTAATTTATAATTATTATGATGGTTATAATTAGTTCATTTTTAAATTCAATAAAGAATAGTGTTGTTATAAAATCCAATTCAAATTAATTAAGAACATGATGTTTTATTTTTAGTTTCGACCAGAGAATTTGCCAAAAATATATATATATACATATTATATTTTTGAGGCCACAATTATTATTAACTCGTACACGAATTTGTCTGATTATATATTTCTTTACTATTTTCGACACTTTCGTAGATCAAATTTCGTCAACACAGCAAGCTGAAATTTGGTACACAGGTTCATGTCTAATGACAATTGAATCTATCACTATTTGAACCGGAAATTTCCATGGAAAACCCAGAAAATCGGGAAAAATCATTTGAAAATTTGGTACAAATTTGATTAGTGATAAATCCGTTTAAGGAAAATGCAAAGTTTTCTGATTTTTCCGAAAAAATTTTCCGGAATTTTCCGACTTTTCCGGAAATATTTCCGGTGAAAAAGTTTTCTAAATTATGCGGGATAAAGTTCCAAATCAACTGGCATCATTACTTTCTCTCCTACAATGGTGAAAACTTGCAGAAAAATAGATGAAATTCATGTGAAACGCTTTTCCGGAGTTTTTCCGACCAAGGAAGCGTTTGAGCGTTTTGCAACCTGAGACAAAGTTGTAGAGCGAAATGAGATGCATAAAGTTGCTTTTGTGGAAAACTCCATGAAAACCTCGAAAAAGCGGGAAAATCATCGGAAAAATTTTCATCGATATGATTAGTCATAAAACTGTTTTAAAACATCTCATGCAGCACATAATATCAATTTAGTTAACGTGAAAAAAGCAGAAAATAAAAATAAGTAAAAAACGAGTTTTCAAAAAAACTGAGGCCAGGCCGCATGAAAAAGTAGAAAATAACTTTTTCTTCACACACAGAGGTGGACTCAGATTTTTTGATTGGGACATTTCTCTTGAATATTCTTTCTCTACATGAATCAAATCACTTACGTCCGTTATGTATTTATATTTATAATTTTTAATTTTTTCCAGACCAATCTATGAGTGTGTGTGCTTTTGATACGATGTTTAATTAAAGTTTCGCATCATAAAAACATCAATGAATTATTATTCTCCCTTATAATATAGTTTTAAAAAAAAGAGACTTAAGAAGTATGCAGAAAAATTATATTCTAGTTGGGAAATTTTTTATTCGATTTTGTCTGAAAAAAGTACAAAGAAAATCTATAAAACGAAATAACGACAAACAATTTAAAAAAAAAAAATTAAAACCAGAACAACTTTTTTTTCTCTCAACTCAAAATGAACTTAATTATAATGATTTAGCTAAAGTGTTATCCTATTTAAATATTTTTCCGGAGCAAAAAATTTTTGTTTTTTTTTTTCTAAAGTTTGGTAAGCAAAAGTCCACTTTATATTTCATTAATGTTAATAATTGAAACAATGAATTTAAAATCCTTTAAACAATTTGAAAAGGGATATAATCTAAAAAGTTCTATTTTTTAATGTTATTTTAATTTATCTTTTTCATAACAAAAAGAAGAAAAAGTTTTTACTGATTTTTAGTCTTGACTATCTACATTATAATATTATATTATTCCTTTGTAATGATTTTAAATGATTGGTAATTGTTTTACATAAACAAAAATCGGATGCAATTCCAAAAAACAAACATCTCCGCTCTTTTTGGAATTTTGGAACGCCTTCCAAATTTCTGAACGATCGGATATGTGAACTTTTTAGGAAGTTTATTCAAAAAAACTTTTCACATGAAAAAGTCACAGAAAAAGAACTTTTCAAAATTTTGAAAATAAATTATAGTTCCTTATAAAAAAAATATAAACTAGGCTTGAGCTCTCTTTTAACTTCAGCGTGGTTGACCAATAAATGGAATATACTTTAAGAACTGAATAAAAGTAGTGCAACAGGTTTAAGTCCGATCAAAGAAACATATTCCAATCCTGGCTAAATACCCTTACATTGAAAATTAAAAAATATGCAATCGTGTCGTATATAAGTCATTCATATTTAAATTTTTTTTTCAAAATTGCATAAATTTATTTTTCGTGCCCAATTTATTGTTTTACATTTATTTGGAAAATTATAAACAATAATAAGCTAGCATTCCCATCTAGAATTGGAAACAATAACAACAAAAAAAGAAAGAAAATGAATAAATTTTAATTATTTTTTGAAAAATGCTTTTGTTTTGAATATTTTTGTAGGTACGTACGTACCATTGTGAAAAATCACAAAATACAATTTATTATTTTAATTTCGTATCCATAATAAATATATATAACATAAAATATACATAATTATATTACGAATTAATGCTTTGAAAATATATCATTCCATTTCAAATTTTAATTTGGTTATTTACACAAAACATTTTCGAGAAGAACTTTGAAGTGCAAAATTTTTGCATTTTATAAAACAAAATGTTTTTTATTATTATTTTCCATTTTTATCAAATTATTTTGAATATTTTCATAGGAATTGTAAATTATATATTGCCAATATACGTTATGCTTATATATTTTTTATTTAAAAAATTTACGTATATTGTAAAAATATCTTTGTTTGTTTTTAAAACATACATACATATCAAAAAAAAAAAATCAATAATTTAATAAAAAAATAAATAATTATTTCGAATTTTAAAATTAACTATTTTTATAACTAATATTAACTAACAGAATCGTAGATCTCTGTTTGTATAGTTTTAACAAAATCTCAATTCAAGTATATCTTGGTATCTAAGAACTTTTCAACGTTGACTAATTAAAAAGTTATTTCTAATTTTAATAAAAAAAATAACTATAGATTTTATTTATAAGTATCATAATCAGAGCTTCGAACCGCAATTTATTTTGTTCCGGTTTTAGGTTTCGTTCTTAAAATTTACCGTTTCGGGTTACGTTTCGGTTTTGAAAATTCAAATTTCGTTCCGGTTACGGTTCAATTTTTTTTTCGGTTCAAAACCGGTTTTTCTTTGGTTCAAATTTTTTTTTTAGTAGCACTTTTTATGCTTGTCCGTTAATTGCAAAAAGGAATGGAGTTGAAACTTTTGTGTAATAAAAATATTTCCTATATTAAAAATAAAAACACCCATACACATATATGTAACACAAATACAAAATATAAATTTTTCATTTAAATTCAAACATAATAAAAATATAAATTTTGTATTAAATTTTTTTATTTTTTATCTTGTTTAAGGAACGATAAAGGAACGAAAAAGAACAAAAAAAACCGAAATGAAATTTCGTTCCGGTTAAGGTTACGGTTTTATGTATTTAGAATATTTGGGTTCGGTTACGGTTACGGTTTGGTCATAAATTACGGTTTTTTCTGGTTATCGGTTTTCGTTTCTGTTCCGGTTCGAAGCTCTGATCATAATACATATTTATGTTACAAGATTCAATAAAATGAAATAAAAATGTACATAATAAAAATATTTTATATACTGTGGTAAATTGTCATAGTAAATTTTTTCACAACATTTCTTCACGTAAGCCTCGATTTATTTTATAATTTTATTAATTCTAGGTCAAAAAATTTCTATAAAAGTTATCAAATAATATTCAAGAATTTAAAATGGTTTAACTAAATTTTTAGAATTTACTTAATTATAAAATAGTTTTGTTTAATAGTCTTCACAAGAAACACATGATATTTTGTTTACTTTCTCAAAAACTAAGTAAACTCCCAATTTCAGATAAAATCTATAAATTACTTTAGTTTCAGCGAAATATTAGTGTGATTGAATAATAACATGAAAATTTACTCACAAATTTTCTATGCGGAAAATATACAATTATTGCTGGCTTTTTATTATTATTGTTATTGTAAAATATTGTAAGACACATACAAACATTTACATAATTTACATAAATAATTATATCTGTATATAATTAGTATAGTTATATACACATATATTCTATAATTAATTATGTTGGGTATATAAATACTATTTTATTTTATAGAAAATCAAACTTTAATAAAATTTTAAAATTATTTCATTTTGATAATAAAATTAAAAAAAAAAAAAACAAAAGTTTAGGTCTATGTTATGTATAAGTACAAGTACATTCATGTGCAAAATTTTAGTTTTTGAAATAAAAATTGCATTTTTTAGTGACAATCACTCTTAATTTAAAATGTCACGAATTATAGATATATATTTTTTATTATAGTTTAACATGAATTTTGTAAAATGAAAAAGGACATAGACCATATTTGTCTAGAAATCTGATGAAAATAAAATATATAAAAACAAATAATTTTAAATTGTTAAAAAGAAGACAATACATGCCAAACATATGTTTAAAGTTTTGTGGATTTGAGTTTATTTAAGAATAGAAGACATACCAACTGAATCTTGTAAGTCTTTGACGTCATGAGAGGTAAATCAACGCTGACATTTTGTGTCTCATGTAGTCATGTTTGAGCGTAATTTAGGTTTTAAAGAACTTACGACATTTGAGTCAACTATGGCGTTACACCAAATATGCTAGTATATTAAGTTACGTTTTTGTTCTACTTTTCTACATTTTGTTTTATTCTCCTATTCGCCTTTCTACTTTTGTGAAGTCAAAAAAAGCTATAGAAAGAAATTCGTAAATATTTATAAATTTTTTAATACAATATATGATTAATTGGACACAACTCGTTGGATATTTTTCCGTTAAAAATAAACACATAATCCATCGATATTTTTTTTTAAAATCATTTTAGTAAATTGTTTTTGACTAAAATTTGAAAACTGTATTCAGATTCATTTATGTAAAGCTGCAATAATAATAGATTTGAAATTGTTGAACTTTATTTTACTATAAAAATATAGTTATAAATTTTAATGTACATATAGCTTAATTCCAATTTAATTCATAGCTAAGCAAAAAAATAATTTTATTATTATTTATTATGAAAATTAACTACCTTTGATCAAATTAATTTGCATTTTATCCAAGAAGGTCGTACCAAATTTTAAATTACAAAATGATATCGCGTGAATACATATCGAGATTTTCATCATTTTGATACAAATATTTTTTATTTTACTTCAATATTTTTCAATTTCATCTATTTTATATTTTAAATGTATGTATGTAAATTAAAAATATTCAAAATTTAGATTATAAAAAAAAAATCTTCTATTTGTTTTGAAGAAATTTAGGTTCCTAATTATGTTCATAATAACGGTAAGATAATTTTAAAGATTTTATTTTGGGATACGTCTGCATTATGTTACAAAAATTATATATTTTTAAACATTTTGTTTGAATGGGAACAATAAATTATTTCATTAGGAAGAACTCAAAACTCAAATTCAGTTATTATTAATTATAGAAAATTGGAATAAAAATTGCAAAATCTACCTGTTAGTATAATTTGTTTTGCTTTAACATTCCCTTTTTTTATCTGTGTACACTAAAAATCTTAACAAAATTATATTTTCGTAATCATGTTCAGACAAAATGTGATATAATAAATTTCAGAAATCAAATCATAAATTTAGAAAAAAAATAAAACAATTTATATCATACTTTCATCCAAATATTTTTGTCATAAATGTGAAAAATCTATACTTTTTGTTATTATTATAATTTATTAAGTTTCTAGGTATAAAATTTAACCCTATGCCACAATGAACAGCCCACAGAAACCAAACCATAGTGTGTTAGAATTTTGCACATTTATCAACATAGGTTTTCTATTCATCTCATCTCTGGTTTGTCAATTGAAAATAAAAGCTTTTTCTTCACTTTTCCCCCTAGCAAAAGATTACTAAATTGTTGCAGACTATTTTCTAATTTCAATTGTTAATATATTCCATTTTTGTTTTTCTGTGAAAAAGTTATAATTCATATATACAGAAGAAAATACAATGCTTAATTTTTTATTATTATTTTTTTAACTTTATGTTTTATTTAATTTTATGCAAGTTTTACAAGTATAAAGTTTTAATTCATTCCGATTCCATTCAACAAACTGTATAATTTTGTCCTAAGAAATCAGAAATTAACGAATAAATGATTTAAATATACATAATTTGACATTTTTAAATTTGACATAAGTAAATCTACAGATAACTATTACAGTTACACTGTTATACATTGTGTACATAATGCGCATTGTTGGACTTCTGCATAATGCTGTAGTTGGAGCGTTTTCGGGCTAGAATTTGTATTGTATTTATTTAGTTTAATTAAGATTTTAAAAATATACAATATAAGTTTCATTTTTGTTATAAAAGATTAAACAATATTGACTGTTATAACATACATACATACATTCAATGGAAAATTATTATAAATTAATTTAAATTCTCAATTTTTCTCTCTAGGAAAAGTTTTCTGTTTTAATGGCTAAATACAAATACAAGTGAAATAATCATTTTTTTACATTAAAGCTTTTCCCAAAACATATGTTTGTGTGAGAGTTTTGTTTTTAACATTTTGTGGTATTTATGGGTGGGATTCAAAAATTCAAATTTTTAGTTTATTTTGTTTTTATTTCTTCATAGGTACATGTATAAAATATATATATAAATATAAATATTTATATATTACATATTATATTATTTCTGTAGAATTGAAATTTTCTTAAATTTTTTTTTCCTTAAAATTTTTTTTCTTTTGGTTATGTATATGTGGTGGGAGTGTGTTTTCTTATAAGAAAATTTCTTGTTATCATTATTATTATTATTATTATTTTTATAAAGTTAATAAATGAAAAGCCGCAGCCGCCGCCACGATATCATGTTCCCTTTAAATTATTCCAAAGCTTTAAATGAAAAACAGTTTGTTGGTGGTGCATTTTGATGACTTTATAAGATATCAATTCATAAAATTAGGTTTATAAATTTGCACCACAAAAATTCTTGTGTTTTAGAAAATAACCGCATAGTTGAAACAATTTTTGGCGTTGAAATTATTTCCGCAAAAACCTTGAAATAGGGAAAATAATATAATATTGAAGTATAAAATTTAAGGAAATTATTATCATTTTGTATTTAAAAGTATTCAATCAAGGATATGAATTAAATAACTTATTATAAATAAACGTAATGAAATAATCCTGTATATTCCATTATATTTTACGAGGGAAATAAAAAAGGCCAAAAACAAACATCTCCATAAAATTTGCTATTTCACTGTTATAGAAAATTTATAATTTGATATGGTTTAGAAGCTGGATTTAGAATATCTGAATACTAACTCTATCTTCAGAAAAATGTATTCTCAAATAAATATTCTATTCATTAAACAGGACAAAAATCTTAATGTTTTTTGTGAATAATAATTTACAGTAAATAAACAAATAAAGTTATCTGAATGAAAAACCTGTTTTTAAATCATCACACATGTTAAAAAAATGAATTGAAATTGCTTCTTAAAATAAAAGACACAAGAAAGAGTGAGGTAATTAAATAAAATAACAATAACTACTCTATAATGAATGGAAATTTATTCAAATTGTAACAAAAAAGTAACTAAAATCTTTTGCTCCCCTTTGGAGTCCATTATTATAATTTAACCTATGACAATATTTCAATTTTTATTATTCATGATTAATTTTTTTTTTTTTTGCATAAGTTACATAAGTTCCAAACAAAAAAATATGATTTCTTCCAGGCTCAATAAATGTAAATGTTCAATTCAATTTGAAATTGATAGTTTCTTCCATTGATATGGTATCGTGAAACTGCCTTCAAAACAAAAGCAACACAAATTTAAGTTCATAAAACATATTAAAAATTTTGAATATTATAAAAAAATAAAAAAAATTTTAGTAATAGTTTAATCTCTAAGTTTTCTATAATTTTGGACAAAGTTTTTCAAGAAATTAATAAAATCTACGAATAAATACTAAAGGAAGAGTAAATCCAGCTCTGGAATGAAGTATCTCTCTTACATATATTAGTGAAATCTATACATTAACATTACAGGGTGCTTTTTGCAAAATCTGCGAACATTATGTTTGTCGTTTTGGGATTGTTTTCAATTTATTATAATTAGTATTTCTCCTTTCCACACCACCTTTGAGGTCGATGAATAAAATATTATCTTTGAATGAAAAATTAAATATTATGTATACCTACTTATCACGTAATTCCAGCTGAACCCATGCACGAATTAATTCGTTTATTACTCAGAACTTAGAAAAAATTCAACCTCGAACAGATCAAAAAATGTGTATAGGGCTTAATTTTAATATAATATATGCATATAAAGAACAACACTAAGCAGTTTATTTTTGTTTTGACAATAGAAAAACAACTTAAGATTTTCTATTGAAAATTTACTTTTTTTATTTTTTACAAAATACTTTTCATTTTAATTCAATTAAAATTTTCCCACTTGCATAAATTTTCAGAACAATATTGTATAAATTTTGTTTTATTTATGAAATTTTAACCCTTTTTTATGATTCTTCTTATTCAAAATTATTTTTCCTTTAATTTGCTTACACATCACATATATTATAAAGTTTTTATTCATATGTGATTTAATTTTCAAGGAAGAAAAACGTATAATTTTTTTTGTTATATCCTTTGTTGCTTGTCATTGAGATAATTCACCAAAGCAACAAATAAAAAAAAAAATTATTTCATCATCTCATCATATAAAAAGTGTTCAATTTTCATAAAGAAAAAAATATTTTTTTTTTATTATAATGATAATTAAAAGAAATTTTCCTCAGAATAAACAGTTAATTATTATTTTGGTAACATAAAAAAATTTAAATAATGTTGTTAAGAAGTGTATAATAAAAATTTTACATTAATGAAATTCAATGCCTAAATTTGGCACACCTAATGTTTATTGAAATTTTAAGATTTAAACAACTTAAAAAAAAGATAATATATGTAATATATAAAATGTGAATATGTTCATAGATTTTTAATATAAATATTGACTTTCTTGGCTTTCTTCTTACTTCTATATTTATTAAATTATTACGCACCAAAAGCAAGCTAATAAATATGTTTAATGATTCTTATTGATTCCAATTTTTTTTCAGCTCTTGTGATTTTGGTTAATTTATTACAAACAATTTTTTGTAAAAGAATTTATTTTTTATGCATGCCTATCATACATTTTTATTCATAATATATACATTGTACAGATACTTGTGCCCTTAAATTAAAAAAATTGTTTTTGAATTTAATTTTGAAATGTTAGACTCTTGTTATGGTATATTAGATTTTTCAAAAAACCTTTTCCTTATGCATAGGTACTCATCAAAATACTTTAAAATTTTATTGTGATTAATTTCCTTCAAGATAATGTAAAAAATATAAATAGAAGATAATAGTGTTGACGCATATCTTTTTTATATCTTGATGTGCGAATTAAAGTAATAATATTCAATTATAATGATTTATCGGATCTTGTGGTTTTTTTTTTTTACTTAACTATGATTTAAATTATTTATTACTATTTATTGAACTATATACTTATGTTTATAATGCACACATATGCCTTTTGGGAATATTTATGTCAATCGTTATGTATATTATTATATTAAAACATTAATTTATTTTTGTTCTTAAAATTTTATTAAAATATGCTATTATTTCAAATATAAATAATTACAAAGACCGACATCTGAATAATTTTGAACTTTATTTAAAATTAAAGTATTTAATTTTAATTAAAACATTGTTTTATTAATAATTTGATAAAATGTCTGTTAGAGTAGGAAAGAATATAGCCAGGATTTTAATAGGAAAATTTATTCTTTTATAATTTCTTGTATTGCAGTTAAAATTTTGATTTCTAGTCTACTTCTGAAATAGATACCAGATAGCCTTTAGCTTTGAAGTAAAATAAAAATGTTAAAATAACATAATTTTAAATTACATACTATGAAAAATTGAAAAACATATAGGTTACTACAAATTTGTAATTTTTCAATAAATGAAGTTTGTTAAGAAATGAAATAACACTCACTAGATTTGAAATCTTAAAAATTTTGTCTAATTTTAATGAAAATTTAATTAAAAATATCTATATAAAAACTAATAATTTATTTATTTTTTTAGGTAAAAGCTTTACATTGACAATAACAGTATCCACAATACCACCACAAGTAGCAACATACAATAAGGCAATTAAAGTAACAGTAGATGGACCCAGGGAACCAAGATCAAAAACAAGTAAGTTAAAGATAAACCAGTAAATTTGTTATATTTTATAATTTAACTTTATTAGAACAACTTAAATATTTGAAAATTTAAATTAACAAAAAGTTGAACACATTTATTTTCTTTTGAAATTTATTTTTTCTAGTTATTCACAAGAAAATGGAAAAGAATATAAATAATCTGACTCTTAATTTTATAAGTGTAATCATATAAATAGATCAAGAATGCAAATAAATTTTATTCTTCTGTTAAAGATACATTATATATTTAATCAAGGATTTAGTTTTTATATGATATGTTATCCTTTTATATAAAATAATAATATACAGAGAATGTAAAAATTATTCTCTTCTGGGCATTTGAAATAAAATAAGATAGAAATAGTCAAGCAAAATTAATTTGCATAAAACTTCTATCAAAAGGCATTTTTATTAAAGTTACTTTACCAGGTTTTCGTATTTTATTTATTTATTTATTTTTCAAGAATATATGGAAAAGGAAATAATATGAAAAGAAGATTTTGTCTGAGCAGGATGACTAACAACTTTTAATTAAAAAATATGTATATTAATTGTTATTTTAGAATAGCACTCTTAATCTAATGCAACATCATTATTTGATGCTAATACTAAAGTTGTAAAGTTTTCAAATTCGAATTGATTTTTTAAGTTCGACAAAAATAATAATTTTTTTTCGCTAAACAATAATTGTCTCATTTGAAATGATAATTTGCTTGTTCGGCTTTTCAACTAAATTCATAAAAGTTGTCATCTAAATAAACTTGATTAAAAACTAATATCTAAATTAAAATTCCAATTTAAAATATGTTGTAGAACTACTCCAACTGAGCGATATTTTATAAATTAAATTGTTCGTTGGAAAAAAAAGGAAGTAATAACAATGAAAGGTTTTGTGGTTTTAACATTTAAGCTTATTCAATGTAATAAAAAGAGATTAATATCTTTTTTAATTACTCCTGGTGAATATAAAAAGCGTAAATTTTATGTTCTAAATATTTTTAGCTTTAATGTTACAGTATAAAGATAGTTTTAAGAATAAAAGCATGTAGCATTTCTTAAGAAACCATAATAAAAAACTCTCATAATAATAATCATAATTTATGACTCGTTTTTCAATAAATTTTAGTCTTTATATTAGAGTATTAAATTATAGTCTTTTAAATTTAATTAAGAAATAAAAAATTTGTAGCTGCTACTTAAATATTTCTGCTTTTTTAAAAAACCTGTAAATAATTTATTTGATAAATTTATTTAAAAATTCACAGTTTCGAATCAGTTTTTTAAACTTTTTTGATTCATTTCTGATATATTTTTTATTTTCTGTTTATGTAGTTATATAAGAATTTAATTAAGAAATTATAAAGTGTATATATGATTATAATTTTAAGTAAGATGAAAACAAGGTACCAGTCCCTTATGATTTAAAAAATATAGAACACTATATCATAACCGAAATATAGTACACGTTTTTTATATATCGATTTACTTTATTGTATGCATTTTGTTTTAAGATGGTTGCTAAACTTTTTTTAGATTCCTTCTATCGACATCTACTGCTATAACAATATTCATCGAAATCTATTTTCAGCTCAGAATCCGAATCTTCGGAAGCAATCGGAGTCTTGCCATTTTTTTAAGTTCTTTTAATTGACATCTTTATTTACCCAACATACTAATATTCTCCGGAATACATAGTAATTTATATAAAGAAATGTATTCAATTTTATAAGGAAATTATTTGGACGTTTAGCTGGTCGATAGCTTGTATCCTCCAAACCCGAAATGGTAAATGTCATTCTTCAACTGAGGTGAAAGTGATTGCGATTCTGCTTATTTTGGTATTCAAAGAATCGAAATCGATTTGGCAGTTCATTAATTAAAATCACTTTAAGGACGGACATTTAAGGAAAACATTTAGTCCGTTTCTTCATTACAAAAATCTTTTAAAGTGTTTGCAAATCAGAATATCGGCAAGAAACAAATTAAGAAATGTTTCACAGCCTTGGAGTAGTCAATTTTAATATGGATTGAACAGTGAATATTGCTTAATTTCTTCTCTGTCGATATTCTAATTTGCAAACACTTTAAAGTATTTTTATAATAAAGAATCGGATTATATGTTTTTATTAAATGTCCATCCCTAAAATGCTTATAATTTATTTTATTACATTACAATATTACATTCTATTAAATAGTTTAAACCATATTATAATGATTTATTTTTTATTAATTAAAAATAAATTATCTTATTTATCTTTCTTCAAAGAATTTTTTTTCTAATTTATTTGATAGTAAAGGACAGAAATTGAACTTAATTTGAAGTGTTATCTCTTCTAGGACAGCAACAACAATTTCATTTTGCATTTGGGCAACGACCATTTCATTTTTCAGCTGATCCATTATCAGGGTTCCGAATGCCTCCTATTGGGAATTGCCAAAGTAAGTAAGAGCATATAATTTAAATAAAATAGTCTTTTATTGATCGAAGTTCTATATGTACCTTAATACCTTTTTATAATGGAAAACATGCAATGGAAAAGATGTAATAAGTACAATTTTACTTTTTTTTTTTGAACTGGTTGTTTTAATTCGACGGCAATTTGAATTCAGCAGCCCGAAATAACTTACATTCAATAAAAATGATAAAACTTTCCTTGAGTGTATTTTAGTGACCACCAGAAAATTTATTTAATCAATGCCATGTAATTTAAACATAAAAAAATCTGTTAGTTTATTGTTTTAATTTTTGTAAATTGTTTGGTGAATAAAAAAAACGAAAACATCATTTTTTATCATCAACTGGAATTTAAAAAAATGTACCATTTCATGTGGCACACAAGGCATTAAATATCGTGGTCACCAAAATCAATATCCATCCATTTAAAGTTCTCTCGCTTGCAAAATGAACAAAAAAAAAGCTAATTAATAATTTTCGAATGGGCTATTAATAAAGACTAATTATGAATGATTTTTCAGTGCACTAAATCTTCAGTGTAAATAATTTCAATTCATTATAAAGATCATTATAAATTTTTACTACAGTTTTACTTCTCGTACAAATTATAAAATAATATCCAAATTTAAAATTCAATCAATATTCGAAACTTCAGTTGAAACTTCAACTTATACATTTCGACTATACGTAACGAAATCATTAACATTAGTTGATTGAATAAAACCAATCTATAACACGAAGTCAGCATTCATGACTTATGTTATATGTGGTTAAAATAAATTTGAAACTTATTTCTCAAGGCTCAATTAAAATAATTCAAATATTCATATTTGTTTCATAAACTTTGTAAATATACATTTCAAACCTTGTTGATATTGAAAAAATTTAAAATAAAGTATTTTTGAAAATTTTAGGAATAATGTGTTGTAATAAACGTTAACCAAACATTTTCAAAAAGAGTGTTATTAACATTAAAAAACTGATATAAATTTTTAATTTAATTTTTTTTTTGTATAAACATACATATCTACAGAAACGCCTACATAATGTATACATTAATAAGTATAGTAAATAACATTTTTTAAATATTCCACATAATAATGGTAATTTTGAAACGAAATAAATTAAAACATGAAAAAAACTTTGGATAATAATTACATATTTTTGATGAAATTGACGAAAAATTATTTGTTCAGAATGATCTAAAAAAAAATACCAGCGAAAAACTTGACTATTGACGACTATTGAGGGATTTTCAAATATTTGTTTTCTAGATTCCATACTATAAAAATTGACTGCAGTTATTTCAACTATATTATTTTTATCTTAAATTTCGACGTACTTTATTTTCGAAGTCAAAGTTGAAAGCTTACAGTCAATTCAATTCACATGTTTAGCGTTGTTCGTCGTATTATGTACTCTATTTTCAGATGTTTAATTTTTTTCCACTTAAGTTTTGAAAAATATTGGATCCCGCTGAAAATATTTAATTGGTATTGAGATTTTAAAAAAATCTTAATTTTTTTATGTTTGTTATCAAAATTCGTGTAAATAGCAAATAAATAATATATGTATTAACTTTATTAAGGGGATTTTTCACCATTTAAATAAAATAACATTATTTAGATACATATTATTTTTAAACTAGAAAGTATATATATGTATATATGTATTTGTTATGTATATGTTATGTATATATATATATATTATATATATCTGTTTGTGTATTATATGAATACATAATAAATGAATTCTAATTTTAGAATTTTTACATAATGTTAAATTAACCACCCGTGAAGTAATTTTCAAAGTTTCAAAAACAAAGCTTTTTGTTGGTATAATAAGCATACAAGTATACATAAATAAATTGATATCAATGAAAAAACCAACTCATTTTGTATCGGTATGAAAAAATACATTTTGCATGCGAATGCAACCAATAGCCTCATCCTACGTATATTGAAATTAAAACATAATTACAGTGTTTTTTAAGGCATTGGAGGAGGAATGTTGTTATATGTAATGAGGATATATTTTTTTCCATTCAATTATTTTACGAAATTACACGTTATACCTACTATTCATTAAATTTAATATTTTGTTTTGAAATGTTTTATATTCAGAATTAAAATTATATATTTTTTTTTTAATATTTATTACATCATTTCATGTATGATATTTTATAATGTAGACATTATACATTGTATTAAAAAGTTAATGGAATGGGTAGTATAATTTTTTTAGGCAATTTTAAAATTTAAATATTCGTAATTTTATTCATTAACTATGAGTTTGAAAAAATTTCGAAATTTTGAAACAAAAATAAAATAGGTTGAAATTGAAATTGAATTTTGATATTCAAAAATTTATTATATTTAAATACATAATTCTTTTACATTTTGTATAATTGTCAAATTGAATACCAAATTCGGCGACATCCGCAATTTGATATACGTAGGCCCTAAATTATTTCCAATAAAAAGAAAATATAATATAGGGAGTTATGTACATTTTTAGTGAACCATATATCTAAATTTAAAAGTGACATTTTCTTTAAAACAACCTTGTAAAAAAACTCGTACTTTAAAGACATAGATTTTCTTAAAATTTTCTTTAAACAATTTTTTGATATTTTACACTTATATATTGTTTTATTATTATAATGTTCATATACTGTACGCAGTTGCCGAAAAACTTGAATGTGCTTTTCAGTATAAAAAGGGTTCAAAAATTCTATTATAATAAGTATTAGAATTTCAAATTTTTAAAAACGCATTATGAGATTAGCTATTGGATTTAAAACCAAATCACATATATATATTTTTTATTCTTTTAAAATTGAAAACTAAATCAGAACACGAATATTTCGCGTCTGACCACAATGTTTAGCATAAATATTGTTCATATACATGTTTTTATGTGGTTTGCGAATAAATTGCCGACATAAAATGTCATTAAAAGCTTGTTTTGATAAAATTATAAATTAATATTTAATCTAAAAATATTTTATTTAATTTTTTTTTTTTAGAATATTAATATTTTTGTACATAAAATTTTCCATTTTGGATTTATATTTTTGTTGGAAAACCGTTTTCACAAAATTAATATTTTGTTTTATATGCAATGTACGAAATTCAACAGCAATAAAAAAAAATTTAGTGTTATTTATATTAAATGACCAATTATTAGAGGAATGAGAACATCTTACCTGAATAAATTAAGCGTCTGATAGCCTTACTTTTGAAATACAACATAAAATTTATACAAAAATTAAAATGTTTATTGATGTTATTTTGAAATTTTAAATGAATTATTTGGTTATTCAAAATTTTTAAATATTTTTGTTAGACTTGGTTTAATGATTATTGAAAAGATTTAGGTCTGGGGAATAATTCATACAAAAATATTTTGTTTTTGTTTTATTCAATATGTATATACCTTCTATGTATGTAAATATATTTAAAAATAAATAAACCAGCATTTAATTAATTTTTCAATCAAACATTTTTTTTCCTAAAGTTATTTTGCAAAATAAATCATCTGAACATAATCTATGTAGAAATTGTATAATGAATAAAAATAATTAAAATTAAATATGATATTGGAGTATTTAAATTTCATTTGTGCCAGCATAGTTTTCCATAATAATGACCTTAAATAAAAATTTCGGAAAGGATACAGAAATGGTACTCGAAAAAAAATTAATTTTGATTTTCAGATATGTCTCAATTTGGTTTAAGTGCGGCAAACACTCATTGGGGCTATGGCTCGGCAGCTTCAGCATATTCACCTTATTTATCATCATGCACCACACCAAGTTCTGCGCAGTTTAACAATCCAGCACTTGGTTTTAGTTGTTCACCAAATGAACAAGGAAATAACCAAGACTATTCAAACTCCAGTCGTGATTGTGTACCAAGTAAGCATTTAATACTCATTATTTTCCGTCATGAAGATTATTATCTGTCATAAGACTAAAGAAAAAAAAATATTTTTAAAAAAAATTATTTACCAACATAATATTATTTACTTTCTTTATTTTAATTAAAATATAGTGCTACCAGATTCAACTGCCACAGATCTTGATCAACATCTTAGTAATTTAGTAGGGTCAACAACAGGAGGTCAAATGAATCATCAAAATCTTTTAACTGGATCATCACAAGCAACGATATCTTCAACTGGTCCTTCTAATGGTAATTCCAACGGTAACAATGGCAATACCAATGGCGGGAATCCCATCCTTTTACCTAGATATTCTAATTCAAATAATGAGTATGCAGTACATTCAAGCCAAAACGGTCCAAGAAGCTTAAGTGACTCCTCACAAGCTGAATCGCCTGTACAAGAAGATTTACTATCTTCAAATACTCCAAATTTAGGTTCAAATGGAGTAGGGAACCACGGCAATCAAAATCAAATTTTTTCTAATTCCGGCCCAATTGTGAATCAAACTCAAAATCATTACACAAGTAATCCTAGTTCTGGAAATAATGGAAATAATACACCCAGTAATTGCAATAGCTCACTCTACCCTGTATTACCAGCTAGTTTACTTTACTCTCAGCTATATACAGCAGCAAATCAAACACATAGTTTTCATTCACATACCTTGCCGCCTCATGCTTCACCCAATTCAACGGTGCACGGAGAACTGCAAACTGTTATGGATCATATAAGCACAGTTGGTGTTAGACAGCATCATAATATGATGAGTAGTGGAGGAAGTGGATTGGGAAATAGTCATGATTTAACACTATTAGGAAATTGCGGTGCTGCTGTTCGAGGAGAAGATCTTACTGGATCTGGAAGGCAAGTAGCACTTGGAGGTCATCGAGGTCATCACGGTCAAAATGATAATGGTGGTTCAGTATGGAGACCATATTGAAATCGGGCTATTTTAGGTGATTTTATATAAAATTTATTAGTCTATTGAGATAAAACTTATTTAAGTTACATGTTTTATGATAAAATATTACTATTATGTACGTAGATGTAAGTTTTTACAGCGTTTAATGTTTTTGTTAAAATTTATTGTACAGATCACTTCACCAAAACTAAAGAAGAAAGACTTCATTGAATATTTTTTTCTAAGTTTTTTAAGGATTAA
Source organism: Hybos culiciformis (assembly GCA_964007475.1). Classification (NCBI taxonomy): domain Eukaryota; kingdom Metazoa; phylum Arthropoda; class Insecta; order Diptera; family Hybotidae; genus Hybos; species Hybos culiciformis. Next base: position 1,145,982 of record OZ023275.1, read on the forward strand.
AAAAAATTCTTCGTAGAATAAATATTTTCAAAAAAAGAACCATTGTTTAAATCTTTTGTTTACTGGATTAATACTTCTTTGACGTGAAATATTTGAAAGTCTCTGAAATAAGTGTGACACTAAAAGAGAAAAGAAAATTTTCTTTCAATTCCTACACTTATAAGAATTAGTTTTCTTCCAACTATAACTTCAATTACATTTTTGTTCTAACTAAAATAAGACGTCTAAATTTGTTTAATTGCATTATATAAGAAAAAATTTTCAAAGTTGATTTTACTTTTAGAAACTTACTTGTGATTTGATGTTAAGTATTTTAAAATTTACATTTGATAAAAAAAACGTAGAAATAGTTAAACGTGTAAAATATTTAAAAAAAAAATTAATGTTCTTGTAAATTTTTTAACTTAATTCTAGAAAATATATGTTTTAAAATATAAAATTAGTAGCTGAATTAAAATTTCATAAACTCAAACAATTTGTTGATTAAGTTCCATAATTTGTCCAAAAAGTAACTACAGTTTTTTAACCATAATTAAAAATTAATTAGTTAGTTCTTTCTTATTTTACCTTTTAGGTATATTATTCAAACTTTGTTAATGACTCAATTTAAGGCCGAAAAAACATCATACTTACAATTCTTATAAATATACATATACACATTTATGCTCCCATTCTATATTAATCTCTTCCAATTTTCCTTTTTATTGGGATGGACAGATCGTAACTTAAAAACAATTCTCTTTTTCAACTCTCACACGAACCTTCTACACCCCTCTCAAGAGCACCTATAGAGATCTAAACTTTGATAAAAAATCATCACAGAAAAACAATTTCTTGACCGATTTTAATCATCGGTACAGCACATATTTTTTTTAACATATTTGAACAAAAACTGAAATTGAGTTTTCTAGTTTCTTCGTTTAACATTCCCCGTATCAAAAATATGGAAAGCGCACTTTATGGGGTCAGAAGTTACTTGTTTATGAACAATGGATTTACAATATACAAGCTTTATGAAATTTAAATTTTGTGGATGTACGATATTGAATATAGTTATTTATAAGTAAAACTTGTAATTTATTTTTGATTAGTTTTAAAAACAATAATAGAGCGTAAATAAGTTCCTAACCTTATAAATAAATAACCTTATTTTAAAAATTTTATTTCTCTGTAAGAAGTTTAAGGTATCAAGAACACAATTTTAAATCTTATTTGAGGTAAATTAAGTTCTTTAGAAAGTGTTTGTAAATATCTTATTTGTTACGTTACGTATGTCCAAAAATAAAAATATTACATTTATATGATCATAATTTTCTGTAAAGTTAATTTAAAAAAATTTTCAAATATTATAATCACACCATGTACATTTTCGAAAGCAAAGCTTAATTTCATTCACAAAACAGAATTTAGAGTTTCTATATCTGAATTTTCTTATAAGTCAGTAATAAAATTATATAAATATTTGTATAGGAAAAATCTAGAAAATTGTTGCAAATAACGAAATTCATATTAGTAGAATTTGTTTGTAATTTGAAAATAAAGGTTTAAGCTTCATAAATATATAGGAAGTTAAAAATTTGTACATACATTTTTATCATTAATAAATTGAACTGCTAACAATAATACTTGACTAATTTCATATTAAAATTAGAAGTAAAATAATGTAAAATTGAAATTTTAGCATTACACTTATACATAAGTAAATAAAAAATTGTAATTATTAAATTAAAAAAATAAAATGAAAAATCAATGTAAAACATATCATAAATGATAAATTTTATTTGTTAGTTCATTTTATAGCTCAAAATACTTACGTTTTGTATATTGGAATAAGAGGAAATCACGGGAAAACTGAAGTATCTTTATATGTTGGATGATGCCTAATGATGATATATCAAATTCTTCTGAATAAAAACTTTATTTGTGGAATCATCTGGAGAATTTTCAAAATGGATAAAAATTTAGTTTATAGAAAATAGCAACAATTTACTCTTTCTCAGTAAATTATATGCTGAAAAAATGTAAGGTTGATGAGAAATAAATAATTATACATTAGATAAACCTAAATTCGTGGATCTATCAGAAATGGTTTCAAATTTGCAATATTGCATAAAATCGCCTCGCCGCTAAAAATTACCTAAACAACAAACATTAGATTCTCAAGAAAATCATCGTTTACGTAGAGATCACTAAAAACAGCAAAATTATCTGAAATCAATTGAAAGTAACTTATTTCTTAGCTTAACATTATAAATTTACAATACAAAATATAAATTTAAAATAATTTTATGTACTTAAAAATTAAAAAAAAATTCTTGAATGTATACGTTTTGAATTATTAATGAAAATGTTATAATTTATTCAACACTTTTAAGCTAAAAGGATTCTTGTGAAATTAACATCCTTCCCCAAAAAAAAAAAAATAAAATAAAATAAAATTTTTCTTGATCTTAATGTACGACGCATTCTTAATATACAATTTTCAAGAAATCTTGTATGTACTTGCCTTGGTAATTAAAAATATTTTTGAAGTTTGTTGAAGACTTTAATATTATAATTAAGGTAATATATGATGTTATTATTTAAGGATGCAAAATAGAAATACCAATTTCTTAGACTCAAAAGGAATTTAAATAATTGTTGAGAAATTTGAAGCATTTTGTAATAATTTTTTATTTTTGCATTTATATGTGTACATTAAGGAAATAGAGTTGTAATATCAAATTTTTATTTATATTTTTGTAAGATAAATCATATACAAAAATTTTGGGAAAATAGGGATTATACACCAAAAACTAGTGATGATCAAAATATCCACAAAACTCGCTTACAGAATCATTGTCGTAGAATATTCATTAACATCTAGTTGTTTTGTTATTATTATTAGCAAAGAAAAAATTTTTTAAAGGCCCAATATAAAAATAGGAACGTTATTTCAATTTAGGATGGTTATTTAGAATGGTAAAAAAAAAATATTTGATCGCTATTCTAATTAAATTACATCCATGGTAAAAAGACAGCTTTCGCCAAAAATCGAACTCCATGATACTGAAAAAGAAAAGTAGCAATTTTAAGATTCGCGGCGAGTCGAAAACGAAGGCGAATTCCATGATACGAATCTGCTTTTTAAATTTTTTTTTGCCATGTTTGAAAATATTTTTAGTTATGTGCGGAATGCTTCATGTCTGCCGTTTTGCTTTATACAAATATACATAAAGTTCAACATTTAAAAAAGGTAAAAGGAAAAAACTAATTTTCTGCTCAATTTATTTCAAATTGTGCAGCCAATTAAGCTTAAAAATAAGGATTAGTCATTTGTGAATTTTGCTGACGAAAAAAACTATACTAAAATATCCTTTTACTGTCTATATAACACTAAAAACAAATTTTTATGGTTTTGTTATAGTGTCACAATACGAATGTATTCAAAATCTAAGAAATCAAGAAAATAAACATAAAATAAAATAATAAATAGGGAATTGGTTGAATTGGAAAAGACAATTGTAGGTACCGCACATTAGCGAAATCAATGAGGCGAAGAAAAACTTAATTTGAAAATAGCTAAATGCTGAAATATCTATAGGTAGAAATATAATATGTATATATATATTATTTTACTAAAAATGTGTTTAATTTATTTTCACATTTACAACTTAGTTTTATCCATAAAATTAAACACCTAATGGGGCAAAAGCACAAAAAGCTATTAAGTGCCTAGTTTATAAGGCGTGTAATTTTAATCAAATCTTAATAAGTATGGTAAAGGTTTCTTTCTTGCGAAAATAATCTGTAGTTATTAGTAATATTTTTGTACGGTTGGCAATAAAAAATTATTTATTACTATTTAGTTTAAGATATTACGAACAAATAAATAATTTTCATATAGTATAACCATTACAATATTCAAGCACTTTTAAAATACGGAGAAGGCGTTTTTATTATAGAAGGTTCTCACTTATGCATATCCTCGCAAAAAAAAATTTCCGATTTTTTTTTTTTTACCCAACTTATAAATAAAATAAAATTTTTCAATATTTTTAAGCTGAGATTTTTTTGGTTTTTTATTTATTTTTGCATAAAAAAATGCTATTTCAATAATGTTTTAACCAAAAATATTTATGCGGCTGAAATGAGTTTCTCAAGGGTATGAAATTTATTTTAAATAAAATTCTCCAAAACTAGATAACGATTTTTGGTTTTCTCCTTAGTTTATTTTTCTGCAACAAAAGTTGCATAAATTTCCAATCGTTTTTTTTTTTTTTTAAAGAAAAACATTTTTTTTTCTTCAATGTTAATGAGATTTAAGTTAAAAAAGTGTTTATATACAAAAATCATAATACCAAAAAAAAATATTTATTTTTTTATTTTCCAAATGTTAAATATTCGTTGACCCTTATTATATTACTATGTAAATTACTTATGTGAATGAGTTTAATTTTTATTATTTTAAATTCAGAAATCGGGGTTTTGTTCCTGAGTTACATAAATACAAATTCTCAACTTTGAAATATTCAACCTAAATTTTTACTGTTCAGAATTTCCTTTTTTGGTCCGATTCCTCCTATTATAGGGCTTCAAGAAATCTTTTATTCACGATCTAGAAATCTGCTATACGTAAAGCTTAACATTTTAATAATAACATTCAAGATACGTTCTTATGCCTATGAAAAAATATAAACTGAAAAAAATATGCTGCTTAAATGAAAGAAAAAAAAAATTATAATGGAAATTATACGAAAATATACAAAAACATTACGTACTAAAACAAAATATTTTAAAATTGTGAAAATAAAAAAAAATTAAAAATATGTTTCTATATACATATATGAAAATATCTTTGAATTTTAAATTATACTTGAGGTCAACCTCAAAAGTTTATTTTGTCTTGTTGTTTTATATACAAAAGAAGTATTTTAAAATGAAAATAAGTAATTTTAATAACTAAAAAAATTGAATTATTTTTTCCTCTAGACTAGAGTAAATAATTAAAATTTTTGTAATTTATTTTTTGAGAGACTAAGTACAAAACATTATGACAAAATTTGTCTTTGTAATAAATATGTAATAATTAAACGCGTAATGTTTGTTGTCATTGGATGGGTGATAAAGATTAGAACTTATTATTTATTGTTAGTTTATTGTTAATTTATTGATGAATTTTTATTTATTGCTTCTAAAGGTTTCTGATGAACACTCAGGGGCACAAATTTATTTAATCCTAATGGTTATCCGTGAATAAAAGACAATCTTAGCTATTACATTTATCAAGCCTTACCTAGTTTTTAGGATCGGCACTCACCAATGTTTGTGCTGGTGGAAACATTCACAATTTTAAAATTAGAAAAATATTTACATTTAATAATTTAGCTTAGCGTTCAAACATATAATCATAAATTGATAAGGGAAACATTTAGTCATAAAATCAATTAGTTGCTTTCAGATTACATTACTATATCAACTAATAAAATTTAAGAATTTAGGTCTTCGGTATATTCTCGTTTAGCATGATTTTAATCAATATTTTTCTTTATTCCACTTAACAAAATGCATAAATAACTTGGATAACTTTTAAAAACACAACAAAATATTATGGCAAAAAAAATAATTTCCATATTAAATAATTTCACGTTATTTAAAAAAAAAAGTGTATACATTTACATACGTAAACATTATACATATGTGCGACATGTATATATATATAACTAATAAAATTGTTTAGGAAAACCATATTATTTGAAGGTTTTCGAAGGAATGAGATTTGTAGAAATAATTAAAAATACTTTTTCCCGCCATAGTTACCACATTCAATGTGTGTTTGTCTAGTTTGGAATATTGATTTGAATCAATTAATTCATGTGGTGACCATGGTATTACTCTTTGGATCTAATTAATTTTAATGCACAATTCATAAAAAATATATAGAAATATATTGTATATATACATACATATTATAAGTATATATTATATGTAGTATATTGATGAACATATCAATTTTATATAAAATTTTAGATATATTTCCAAACATTCACATGAATAGAAAATATTTACAAAAAATAAACATAAATATATATAAATATGTGAATACTTATTTATAGATATCAACACTCGATATTGCAAATTTTTATATATAATATTATATTAGAATATATATAATTAATACTACTAAATACTATATACAGAATATTATCCTATATAATCAATAATTATTCGAATAAGAAAAACATAAAATTTCAAAAAAAATTAAAGTAATTTTAAAAATTTTTAAAATACGTATGTATGACAAACAAAATTTACGTATAATACAAAAAAAAATATATATATATCTGGACTTATTTTCGAAGCCAAATAAAATTTATTTCGTTCAGCTGACCAGACCAAGATAAAAATGGTTCGTAGATATTTAAATAACTAATATCTTATAATTTTATATCGAATCAGTATTTATTCGCCCAAAAAAATTTTCGACAGTCATTTGAATTGTGCTACTTCTGTCATCATGTGTATTAATAACAACATTCTTTTTTCATAATGATAGTTCTATAAGTTTATTATATATTATATATTATTATACAATAAATTGTATATATATAAACATTTATACAGGTTTACATAAGCCCAATTGTGATCAGTAGATTCCGGAATAAGTTTTTACGTTTTAGGAAATAAAAAACAATTCATCATAAAGTCTTATGTGTAATTTTTTAATATAAGGCCGTAAACTTTTTTTATTCTATAAAAAAACTAACTACTACTTTTGTACAAATTTGAAAAACTCATTAAAATTTCTATTATTTATTTTAAAAAAATATATAAAATGCGATAAAATTCCTATTCATAAAATACATAATATTTATATATTCAATAATTAAAAAAAAATAATACAATATATACGTAAAACTATAATATGATCCTATCTTATATTCAAAAATAATATGTACAATAAAATATCCCACTCATTTTTATAATAGCTATATATGTATGAGCATATAATTTAAAAATAAAATACATGATTGGGTAAAAAGATTTTTTTTTTTTAATTTTGAATTGATTAGCAAACTCTCTAATCAGCTTTGTTATTATAAAAATGAAAAGCCTGTACATATTATTATTCCCAAATGATTAAAACAAATATTAATCAGTTTAATTTAAATAAAATAAATAAATAAAATAAAATAATTTTTCATTTCTTTTTTTTGTATTCAACTTTAGTTTAGCTATTTATTATATTTTTTTTTTTTATTATTTTGCTTCAGTTTTTGATGGGATATATATATATACAAATTCATATATGTACGTATGTGTATATATTTCATGAAAAAATAAAAAAATATATAGTTGATTTTACATAGCAGTTTGACAGTTTGAGTGTAACCAAAATATTGTTAGTTTCTAATTATGAGCTTAACAAAAATTGACATTATAATTTTTTTTGTGGTAAGAGTAAAGTTATTATTATGATATCACCAAATTAATTCGTTTAGCTTAGAGTTTATGAATATTACGTGCATAAACACAAATAAAATGCATTCCTTCCAATTACTTAATTATTCTTTGCATTTCATTAATAAACAAAAAGCTAAAAGAATATTAATGATATACCTACGATGAAGGAGGCCTAAGTAATCAAGGCAGTATTTGTGATAAAGTGAAATAAAATAATCTGCTCACTGAGTTTAGTTTTATCTTTATATAAACTATAAATATAAATACAAAATAAGATACATACATTATATTACTACATACATAATATAATTTATTTTAATTACTTCTTTAAAGAAATAATACTCTATGGTATTTATTAATCAATCAAAATAAATGTAAGAAACATAGACAGGAGAAAAAATTAGACTATGAACCGGGTTTAATTTTAAAATAAATAAAAACTTATCTGCAGTTTAAAATTTGTTTTACCCTATATTATTTATGAATTGTGAGTACCTAACGACATCTATTTGATTTTAACAACATTTAAGACGAAAAAAAAAAACAATACTAAAAGATACAAAAAAAATTCAAGAAAATTTTCTTAAGAAAATATTTCGGTAATTTTTTTTTTTTTCAAGAAATGAGGGGAATATTATTTTTTTTCAAACTGGAAAAAAAAAGGAATTTAAAAAAATTCTATAAATATTATGCGCGTGACTAAAAAAATATAACTCTTTTAAAAAATAATATTATGTATTATGTTACAATAAAAACAGAAAAATTTCCTATAAGAAAAATTTTTATAACATAATTTTTTTAAGGAAATTGCTCATATACAAAAAAAAAGTAGGTATAGGGTGAAAAAATAAGGGATTTAAGAAAATCCCTTGTAATTTATTTAAAAAATTTAAAAAAAATTCTTACTTTTTTCATTTTTTTTTTCTAACAATGAAAAAAAAATAAAGACCATGGGGAAAATGTGTCTTGGATTTTCTTAAAAAAAAAAGAATTAAATCATTTTTTTCCAGTTAAAGAAAGTTTTTTAAATTTTCCGACAAGAAGCGCGATTATCGCTTTAATGAAAATTCACTTCATAAAATTATTGTATATATTTAAGTAAAATTTAATTTTCTTTTTTCTTGTGTAATTTTTATTCTGATGTCCGTCATTTTGTACTTACGATAATTTATTCTACTATAATAATATTATTTCAAGGACATGAGCAGTAGACGAACCAATAACTTTTTGTGGTTAACCGCAAGATAAGGAATATTAAATTCTCAATACTTTTTATTTGTTACAAGTTACAATAATTGTTAGTTGATTGAAAATTCATAAAAGAAAAATATACTATTGATTTTAAGTAAATTAATTGTTTTAATTAATTAATTGTTTAAAAAATAAACTTTTATTTATTGAGCTAAAAAGTAAAAAAATAATAAAGTAATACAAATTTATCACCTGTGTATTTTTTATTTTAATTTATTATCACAAAATTAAAAAAAATAAAACACTTTCTGTAGGAAAAACATTTCCTTCCTACCTGTAGGAAAAACATTCACCGTAAGTCTCTGCTGCCATATTGGATTTACCCAGCTACAGCTAATTGTATTCTAGATTTTTATTCTTGTCTCGAAATTGATAGAAGGAAATTTGCAACATTTTCGTCATAAAAATATTCGTTTAATATCAACCTAATTTTGAAAACAAAGGACTTTGAAACAAATGAAGACTGAATTAAAAATATTAACGTAGGTAGATTTTTTTCGTAAGAATTTAATTTTCCCTTTTTCTTTATTTTTAATAGATTTTATTATTTTTGTGGTTTTGTATATAAAATATAGCCTATTAAAATTGAGATATAGATTTTATCAACAACAGAGTAAAAAAAAATTGTATTGGTATGGGGATGATTTAAAAAAAACAAAGAATTTTCATTGACGGATAGACACTACCGCAAACGTAAAAATTGTTTTGAAAAAAAAAATAAATAAAAAATAAAATTAACATTAAATAAAACTGTATGTATGATTCCCAATTGTAATCCAACTGCCGAATAAATATTTTCATTGAAATCTTTTTAGGGTGGTGTTTTGATTTGCCAAAATGGAGACAAAATGTAGTCCTTTTAGGATTCGGTTGAGAAAAAATAATAATTGAAAAAAAATTCAAAAAGCTAATTAAAAAAGTGTATATATGTAGATAGATAGTAATTTTCAAAACGAGCGTAAACAAACTATTTCTATAAATTGGGTGTTAAGAAATAAAAACTGATTTAAAGTTGTTTTTCAATTTGTTTACATTTTTCCATTTATATAAAATTATTATTACTTTTTTTTTATTACAACTGTTTGATTATTTTATTTTCTTTAAAACGAGTATAAAAAACTAATATTTGTTTAGTTGATTATTTCTAAAGAAAATTCCATACTTTAATCTCCTGTCTGTTTCTATTTTCAAAAAATATTTTTCTTTCGTCTAATTTATATTCAAAAAAAAAAAAACTTTCTATATACAACAAACATTTACAAATCCTGTTTAAGGAAAATATCTTACTTTGTTGTTTAATGAACTATTGGAGAAAATTTTACGGTCAATTGGATGAGAAAAGCCATTACAATAAAAAAAACAAATTTCAGAAAATTGTAAGGAGATAAGATTAGTTAAGAATGGTAAAATTAAAAAAAAAAAATGACTGGACACAGGGACATGATGATCCAACAGCTAATAATCTTTTAAAGAAATCATGGCCCACCCAAAATGGGATAAACAGCCCACAAAGTTTTATGTAAATTTGTTGATTGTATTCGAGCCCTATTGACCTTTCCCTTTTTGTAGTGAAAGCGACAAAAATATTATGGGGTATTGTCCCAAATTTTGATAATGTCACATAACAGGAGAAATACTTCGCCACATATTTTTTATGAGTTTTGTCACAAATGGACTGGGTCGTCATCCGATTATGGAGTTATGACCTGTGGTATTTTTTCACTGCGCCATTTTTCACGATCCAAAGAAATATTCAAATATTCTAAGAAAAATTCAAATTTAATATTTGTTCCAACACAATATCAAAATGATTTGATATTTTCAACAAGGTTGCAAGACTTGTTGAAAACCGCTACGAGTAAAGTTGAATAATCCCGTCTCTATAACGCTTAAGACTTTAAAATCCAAAGGAAGTATTGGAAAACAATAACTTTTCAGTATATTATATGAGATACGACTTTGAAAAATTTGTTCTTTGAATGAATGAATAACTTAAAACGTATTAACGGTAGCATTTTATTTCAAAATATAACACTGTTTTTGTTTTCTATTTAAAAAAAATTCCCATAATTTATTTATATTTATTATTTAAATTCGGGACTTAAATTTGGTCTTTATGGTTCGTTAGTACTGAATTTCCATAGGGCCATTATTGCGTTAATATTTTCACATTTTTTAAATTAAATTAGTAATTATTGAAATTTATTTTTCCAACTTTTTTCGAATGCTCAGCTCATAACTTTATATATGGAAATTTTGTTTAGTAAAAGTCCTTATTATAATTTAATTTGAATCTTTAAAATTTTTATCTTTAATTTCTATTTATCGTTATAACCTAGAAAACATAAATCTTTTCATTAAAATTTAAGGCCAAAAAGTAAGACAAAAATGAAAAAAAAAATGTATTTTTTTTTCAAGTTTTATTAAAAATAAGACCAAACTTTTCATATAGTTATTAGTCTGATTAATTTTCCCATTTCTCTAAAAATATTCAAAACGCAAAATAAATAAAAGGAAATATGTTAAACAGAAAAAATTTATTATTTTTTATTCCATTTATTGAGCATAACTTTGGAGTTTGCTTCAGAAGAAAATAGCCCTAGTTCAATGTTATAATGTAATTCATTATACTTCTTCGTATAATTATTTTATTTTTAAGAAGTTTAAAAGTATAATATATAATTAGCACTTTTGAGACACCATATTTAAAGATTAAATATAATTAAAAAAATTAGTTACAATTTACAGTATTTCAAAAATATTTTAAAACTGATCTTAAGATTGAAAATTAAATATTTATTCCAATAAGCTAAGTTATGGAAACTTGCTATTAAATTTTAGTTTTAAAATTTTTGATAAAAATTACACTTTAGCAGCCAAATTATCTTATAAACGTGTCAATAACTTAATAACATCTGGGAAAATATATCCGATGAAGTGCTTAATTGCGACTTTAAAAAATATTGTTTTCTGACTTTACAAAAATTTAAAAAAAATAATAATTCGTATGAACTTTATATTTATTTCTTTTTTTTTTTTAATAGATTCTATCATTTTTGTTGATTCCTTAATAAATAAATCCTTTAAAGAATACTTAACAAAACTAAAAGAGGGGTTGGTTATCCTTATTCGCAAAGTATTTATATTGAATAAAAAAAATACATTTAAAAAGATTTTCACTATGTTCTCAGAAGATATCAAAACTAAGCAGACGAATACGGCATGGGATTAAATTTTGTGGTGCCAGTAAAAACAATGTCCAAATAAAATAAATTTTAATACTACAAATTTTAACTAATTTAAAAAGTTTATAATTAAAATTAATTAAATTAAAAATTTAAAGTAGTCTTGAATAATAAATAATAATTAAAGTACCATAAAATGTAAATTCAGTAAATAAATTTTGTAAAAATGGTTAAAAATTATGTTAATTTATTATGAATCTATAGTTTTAATTTTAATCTTCATACGAAGCTGACTACATTGAAAGTGTCAATAATGACAAAAGTTGCCAAACATTCATTTAAATCCTATTACTATATTTATATTTGAATTCTAACTTGCATGAAACCAGGGCCAGCCGTGGGTTGTGCGGTGCCTCGGGAAAATATTATGTACGGGGCCCTTTCCCAAAAAGGAAGAAATGATACATGAACATAATTTTATCAATTTATTTAACGAAATATTTATTTCGTCAATATATTCAATAATATAAATACATAAACATAATATTTTTTATTCCTATTTCGTACAAACTTTTTTTACTGCTAATTCCTCGATAATATCATCAAAATTTGTTTGTTTTGTTACCTCCTGCTCTATTGACGACATAGCCACTCCCTCTAACCTCTTGTTGCATGATTGATCTTAGATAATTTTTAATTAAGCTAAATTTGGAAAAACTGCGTTCGGCGGAAGCTACTGAAACAGGTGTTGTTAGCATAATTCTCAATGCTATATATGTATTGGAATATACATCGTCTACATAATTATCTTTGCAAATTTGGTTCAAGAAGCAATCTAATCGAATTGTATTTTTTTGAATAATTTGTGACAAAAATTTTAACTCATGAAATAAATTGTAACCATCAATATCAGCATTTTTGACATCTTAAAGAAAATGATTCAATTGTTGTTAAAAACTTGCCCTAGCTACTAATAATTGTTAGAAATATGAAAGCGCCGGGCCCCTTTAAGCGAGGGCTCGGGTAAAATCCCCGAAATCCCGACATCTGAGCCGGCCCTGCATGAAACTTATAATTGTTTGTTAAGATGCGCTATCGATGAAATGAAAAATGTATTTCGCTAATGCTTAGCGCTGATTATTTTACATATTGATATTCCGTTTCAAGCTGCTTAAATTTATTGTCCTGTGAGATAATGATAACCATGCATAAAAAAGGTAGATTCATCACATTCAGCTATATTTTCGATTGACTATACAGAATTTTTATTATTGTAAGATATTTATAAGAAAAAAATGTATTTCAAATTAAAAATACCAAATTTTTCCAAATCATTAATTTTATCTTGTATTATTTTTTATTTTGCAATTTTAATCATTTCCTTTTTTTAAACAAAACTCCTTTCAAAATGTTCGATATTTCTTTACAAATCTCATTGTCTGTATTTTTTTAATCCTTTTAGTTGCACTTTTCAAGTATAAAAAAAAAATAAAACAAAAACCAGGAAATTCTTCAGCGAAAATACTATTAAAATTTTTCCATTTTCTAAATGAAAATTATTCTTTCTCTATTCATGGATTTTCTGAAAGAATAATTTTTCTTGCTTTCTTTTATTTCCCTAATATTTTTTTCATGAAGGCTCTCTATAAGCCCATTCCAACATTTAAATATAAAAATTTTAAAATCCTTTGTTTCAGATTTTTTCACGTCCAATACCACATTTAATGATTACAAATGGTTTGAAAATATTAAACCAAAATAAACGTGAAAAAATCTTAGAATCCAATAAAGATGGGGTTAAAAGAAATATTACTCTTTGAGGCTCAATAAAAATGGTCTTACCAATATTTATATATATAGTTATATTTTTTTTTAGAAAATCCAATATTAACCTAAAATAAAAATCTTTTTCATTGAAATTATATAAAGGTAATAGTAAGTGGTTGTAAGGATAGTTTAAAAATTTAGCGATAAATAAATGCATACGTAAATTGACCCGGGCAAGACATTGTTTATTATTTGAGTGCAATGATAATGATAAACAAAATTTGATGAACTACTCTAATAATTAATTTATTTAAGATTTAAACTTACGTTCAGTATGCACCAAAACCTATTGTTATGCCAAATTACCAATTAGTTATTACCATAGTTAGTAATTGCAAGACTGTTCGTAATTACTAATCCTCATATATATAACTAACAATAGTTAGAACAGACAATCTATTTATTATTTAATTTTTTTTAAGAAATTAAATTGCCAACATCTCCCAGTTGAAACTAAAATTGTTATCCCTTGATAAAAAAAAAATAAGAAAAAAATTATTAACACAAAAATCATTCTTTAAATTTAATTCTTATTTGAGAGTATTTAAGATCAGTAGTAATTTTTTACCTGAATATTAAAATTAAAAACATCTAGCTTTTGGATTGAATTTTTATAGTTTCCAAAAAAAAAAAAAAAATAAAGTGAAATTTTATCCGATCAAAACGAAAAGAAATAAAACTATCCGAGGATTTATAGGAATATTTAAATAAAAAAATACAGGATAGATATATTTCAACTGAAACTAAAAATAAAAAATTCTAAGGGGTTAAGAATTTATTAATGATTGTCTATGCCTGTACACGTACATGTGTATAGTAAACAGAAGAAAATAAAGGAATTACAAAGAGTTATTTATATTTATACCTATATATAAAAAAAAATATTTGCAATTTTCTCGATACATGTGCTAAATATTAACAATAATAAACATACAAAATGGCACTAAAAATAAACACAGGAGACTGATAATAAATCAACTTTAGATTTTAATTAAATTCTTTGCAAACACCGTTACATTCATTCATAGAAAAATTTTTTGAATTTATATTCTCAAAAACTCTTATCGTGGAATATGTATAACAAAAATTTCGATTAGTGCATATTTTATGTAATATGTATGTAATATGTAAATGACTCAACTTAATTAATTTGTAAGTAAATAAAAGTATAAATAATAGTTGAATAAAAGTTGTTATTGTGAGTTTTAATGGCATGATAACCAATAAGTGCATTTATCAAATATTATCCACTTCTTAGTTTAAAATATTATATAGTAAGTTATTTAAAAGTTCTATTGTATGTTGTACATGCAACCCACGCGTACGCGTAGATGGCTCGGTGACGGGTACTATTTTATTCATTTTAGTAATAAGAAAATTATTCAATATAAATAAGACCACAAACGTTATACAAGAGAAAATCTATTTCCATCCGTTTTCGAAACACTATTATTGAATGACAAATTAATGCATAACATATTAGGTATATAAAATATTTTACTCTTTAAAATTTAGTGTTAAGTTATATTACATAAAATAATAACATAGAGAGCATGACAAAACCCTACCATTAAAGAGAAATTTATTCTAGATGTAAAAAAATAAAAATCTTACATTATTATTTAATCAAGAAAAACAAATGTTAAATAAACTTTCCCAAAACTGGACTGTACGCAATGAATTGAAAATTAGATTTATATAATTCTTAAAAAACAATTTGTTAAGATCACATAAGATTATTTTATCAAAATATAGGAAATAAGATTAAATGCTTTTTAAATAATAAGAAATTCAGGCCATTAGTTATCATGAAAAAGAAATAAATTACTATATTATTTTATTTTTGGATAATTTCATTAAAAAAAAAAAAAAAACCAATTGGAAAAACATTATTGTTTCATACTATTTACTAATTTTCGGTACAAAACTCTCTTAAATAATAATAAATATTCGTAACAGGTTGCAATTTTCTAAAATAAAATTAATACACCTGAGACGTTTGAAAAACCACTTATTGAATAAGAAAAAAGTTTTATTTAAGTACCTAAAAAGAAATTGTTTAAATATGCGGCTATTATCTTTTTAAACTTGTTTTAATTTACTTACTTTGTTTTTTTTTTGTAAATATTTTATTTAATTCTTTAAAATTATGATATTTAAGATCTAATTAAAAAAAAAAAATTACTAAGATTTTGAATGACATATCTTGAATGTTTTTATTGCATAATTAAGACAATAATTGTATAATTAACACAATAATAATTTTTAAATTAAATATAAAATAATGTACGTATACGTATTTTTTTTTTAATTTTGTTTTCAATTTATATATAAATCTTCACACGCAAAAATTTCCTTTATCTTTTTAACGAAATATCTAAAATTTTCTTCATCACTGTAACAATAATTTTTGGATAACTTCTTTAAAGAATTTAGCTTACAAAATTTGTGATAAATTTATTAATTTCTCTTTATTACTTTAAAAATCATAAATCATTTTGAACTCTACTTTTTTCTTTCTATTTTATTTTATATTGGTATCAGGAATGGTGCCAAGATTTTTCTATACCCTTTCCAACAGTTTCTACAGAAACTTGTTGTTACCAAGGGTTCAATAACTTTTAGGGGTTAAATTCACATCATAGTGGTATATCTATAAATTATATTTTCAAGGATTGAAGAATTACTATTTATATCCTTAAAATATTGCAGGAAAACTTTTAAAGCGTAGACTTTTATATTAATTTAATAGAATTTTCTATACCTATTTATTTTGATTTTGTTATTTGAAATTATAAATGTTTAAAAATAAATACTCTCATTCGAATAACTAATTATGTTCATAAATAAGCTGAAATTTAATAAATGTTATTTTAATATATGTAATGTTAACCAGAGCACATGTAGAAGGATGAACTCGATGCAAACGCAAGGATCCTAGAATCATAACAAGATTCCTTAGTTGGAATTGCAACTAATGGGAACAATTTTGTACAGCACATGCAGATTCTCTAAGGTGAATGGGGAAAATCGAGCTTAAACAATTAATAATTTACTGGAAAAAGATTGAGATTGATTTTTTTGAAAATAATTAGTACAATTTGAGCTAAAAATAATGTACCTGCAGGGTGTAAAATTGACTTTTTTTTTTAATAAACTTTTTTGAATTAAATATTAAATGTTTCAATTAACTTATAAATTTTAAAATAATAAACGTATAATTACATAAGATAATTGAAATGCATTACACTTAATTAATGGTAATGTATTTTAACTTTTAACATAGTAAAATTGGAAGTAAATCAAAGGAATCAAGGTGTTGCAATTAGAAGTAATAATTAATTTTAAACGTAATTTAGATCAAAGGCAATATATAATATGTATTAGAAAATAATTTTTGTGATGATATACAGAACAGAATTAATTAAGGATGGGAGTCTTCATAAATATATAATATGCCGTATATTTCCTTTTAAATCATATATTTTCGTAGTATAAAATTTTAATGTTACAAAATTTTAATACTTATTATTATGGTACGTGAATGAATAAAATTTTATCAAAGAATCAATGTTTTTAATAATAGTTGATAAAGTCTATCGCATTACTAAGACGCATAAAATATTATTTTAGAACTTCTTCGATAATAGTTATCGATTTTAGAATTTCTTCGATAATAGTTATTGATGCGAATAATAATGGTAAGAGTAATAAAAAGTCTACATTTAAAATATTTTAACTTCGATTTATTATTATTATTTCTACCTAACAAATACGATAAAGCAACGACTTCCCATACTTCAAATCATTTTTAACGTTCGTTTTGTTTATTTTCTCTAATTTTTAACTCTTTTATAATCAATATCTATGATTTAATCTACTACTACACATTTTGGGCAGATGTATATTGCAATGTATTCATGTATACATATCTGCATTGTACTTAAAGTTATAATTTCTAACTACAAAATATTTTCTTTTTTTATGACACTCACCAGTTCAGTTGTTAATATGAAAAAAAAAAAAAAATTTTAACATCTAGGAAAGAAGGGTAGCAGAGATATTTATCTAATTTTCTAATCTAAAGCATTCAACACACTCAGAATAAAATCTAATGTCTGTCGGATTATATTGTTGCCAAAAAATATGTATGTAGGTAATTGTAAACGTAAAAACAAATCTCTCACAAAAACAAAAAAAATATTTATTAACTTAAAATTTCTTAACTAATTCTGATCTGTGATGATCTTATTTTTCAAATCATCTATGAATTTATTTATTAATTCTAGCAGGCACTCCCCAAATGTATGAAGAGAGCAATAATAAATAAGAGAGACTTCTACATAAAACAAAAAACAAATCCAAAACTACATTTTTTTAGTGCATAAAAAAGTCATGAAAAAAAAGCAAAATGTTAGTTCAATAATAGAGCAATAATTAATACGATTTATAGTTGACATTTTATCATCATTTCTCTAAAAAAATATGAAAAAAAAAATTTAACTTGGAACGACCAAAAACATAAAATTTTTGTGGTGTTCTTTTTAATGAATGGTTAAAGCAGCATGTTTTGACAAAATTGTAAATAACAAGAAAAACATTTTTTTAACTTTCGTCATTTATTTTTTTGGTTTTTTTTTTTTAAAAAGGTGTGATTTTCGTTTTGACTCAAAAGTATGGATTCATCAATGTCGGCAGAATCTGATTTTTTTTTTTTGTGTTGAAATAAAGTCTCTTTTTTTTTTTGTAAATTCACTTGTTGAAATTAAAGCTCGGTAATAAGAATTCACAAAAAAAATTTATTCATGTTAGACAGAAAAAAAAAATTGTACAAAAAATCCTCTTTACTAAGCATATTTAAAAGAAAAAGTTATTATTGACATTTTAATTAAAATAAGAATCTGCTCTCTGATAATAAAAATTGAATTTCTAAAGATAGTTAATTACCCTCTTACCGCGGTTTTTCTACTTATTTTAGAAAAGGAAAATTGTAATTTAAAAATCTCTTTTGGCGCGTCATTGATTATTGTTCTTAGATATTTTAATTTGTTGGTTATTATTTCTAGAAATTTGTTCATTTTTCACAGGAATATTAAAAATTTTTATAAGACAGTCCAAAAACTTTTGATTTAAAATCATTCAAAAAAATACATTAGGTTAGGACTCTTTTTTGAAATACGAACCTATATTATATATAAATATATGTTCAGTATATTCCATCGTTTACTCTTGACAATATAAATAAGCCAGTAAGATATTTTTGAATATAAATTCCTTCCCATGTTTATGTAAATAAAATTTCTCTAAAAATTGCACAGGACATAAAATGGTGTCAGCTTTTTTTTGCAACAATTTTTTCCTATTTTTCCTATTTTCCTATTACAATCATAATAAAAAAAAAATTAACAAAAGACTTTTAAAAATCTTTTCATTTTGAAATAACAATTGAGAATAATCAATGAATTTATCTTTTTTTTTTACAAGCATTTTCATAGTTTATTAAAACAAAAGAAGTAATTTTTTTATGTTTCAACTTTTAAACATAAATATCTGCATCTGACCGCATTATTTAAAGTTTAACCAAAATCAAGCAAAAAAAAATGAATAATCCTTATTCAGCCTTTTTTCAACCGCTTTTGTAAATTTTTGTGCCTATTGAACGATTTTTTTCAATTTCATTTCCAACGTACAAGGAAATGGTAATAGTATTTTAATTTTTTTTTTTTTAAATAATGAATGTTCAGTTTGTTTTTATATTTAAGGTTTGAAAGTCTAAAGATATGTTGTTCGCAAAGCTTTAAAAAACACCACACTTGCGTAAAAATAAAAAAAAAGATATGTCAAATCATATAAGTATATAAGAATATAACCTACTGCTAACTATACGAAACCTGAAAGCAATTATTATTTACCTGGAACTCTTGTAAACATTTTCAAATTACTGAAACATTATTAAGTTGTTTTTTGTCATAAGCTTTGACTTCATCAGAATGATTTACTTGACACTTTTTTAAAATCTTTGAAATAAACCGGAATAAAAAATTAATAGCATTTCAATTATTTCAAGTTTGCTTGGTTGAACAAGTGCGTATATATACCTAATAATTGTTTTATGTTTTATTACTATTTACTAATAAAATATAAAAATTTGAGAGATCACAAAACAACAAATCGCACTAAAACTCTAAGAAAAATAAATTATAAATAGAAATGTATTCACTAAAACATAATTTTATTTTTCTGTAGAATTTCCAAACTTTTCAATAGAATTTTGGTTAAAAAAAACATTTAAAGATAATAAACAAATGTGATTTCAATTAGACCTTTCTAGAGAAATATTTAATTTTCAATAAAATAAATTGAATTTGACCTTATTATTAATTTTAAAATATATTTTCATAAAATATGTGTATGCGAACAGTATTAAGATTTTTGTTTTTCTGAAAAAATTATAAAGAAAGACCGAAGTTCGTTTCTCTTCATTAATTTTTATATTTGCGACTATTATTGCAGAAAAAAATTCATTTCTCTCCAAAAAAACCACTAATTGTGGAATTTTTTATTTAATTTGTGATTTTATTTTTTTTATAATTATTTTACTTTTTTTTTTTTTGATAATATCAAAAACTATATTTTTTATTATCCTCAGAAAGGTAAATAACTGCAGAATAAAAATATTATGCAGGCATTAAATTTTTGAGAATCTACTTTGTATATATAATATAGGTATATACAGTCTACATTACTTTGATGGGAATTTTATTTTCTTTTTGCATTATCTTACTTTAATCTATATTGAGTTGCGATGAAAAAATCTTAATTAAACAAAAATTTGAATTTTCAAGACCTAATGATTTTATTTATCCATGTAACTAATAAATATTTTAAAAATCGTAAATTGAACTTGATCTTATCGAAAAGAAAGTACAAACATTTGAATGTTTGTCCTGAGAGTGATTGGTGATTATAACCATCGAAACGTCTCAGTATGAATTTCTAAAAAAAATTTTGATTTTCACTTATAAAAATTTAAAGCTTTAAGAATGCGATATAAAGAATTTCCAATAATTTATTCTCATTAATAGGACTGTATTATTTGGCTGAATTATATGTATTGTATGATTAAGCCGCCAAAAAATTTATAATTTTATTTAATCCAATTATATGTATATGTTGTTCCATGTTCCGTCCAATTTAGCTAGTTAATTATAATTAAATATTTTTGTTTTATTTTTGAAGTAAGTCTTTTCAATTCTTGATTTTAATTTTAAAAAAGAGCTTAAAGTTAAAATTAAAATTGATTGACATTTTTTGCAACAAGGATAACTTTGAAATTTCTGTTATTGAAACGTGATTGAGGATATTTCTTTATTTATTAACATTTTTTTCCCATTTTCTATTTTTAAATTTTCTTATTATTACAATATGTATATAAAGAATTTATCTTATACTTCTTGATTAAAAACATTTTTTTAATGTTTTTTTTTTTTTGTTTTGAAGAAAAATTGATGATTTCTCAAGTCAGTTTTCTTTCTATATATTTTTATCTATAAATATATCATACCATATTATTATGCCTTCTGACCCTTATTTTAGTATTCAGCAAAAAAAAATAATTCAGTATTCTGCCAACAAATTTATTTTGGCTTGTGAAGATATAAAGAAATCCGACGGTAGTAATCTTTTACTTAACTATATTGGATCAGAAAAAATAGAAAAAAATTATGAATTTAAATTAAATCGAGACTCGGAAAAATGTATACTTAGGAAATATAATGAAAAATATTAATTTAATCTAAAATGACCTAATTTCACCTTATTTAAGATTTTGTTGTACTATACTGATGAGACAAAATCAAATTTTTAATTTCATTGGAATGAAATTACATTAATTTACATAAATAGTTATATACATAATTTCAGTAAGATTCCAATGTCTACTAAAAGTGAGCTGAATATGTTTGAATGTGTTCTACGACATTATTATAAAAGTAAATATTAAAAATAAAAAATGTAAAACTATTCCAAATCCTTCTTGATTTTAAATTTTATTTTAATTTCAAACGTGATGGTAATATGATGATGGTGGTAACAAATGTTGCCATCAAATATTTAAACTAATGATGGAAAATTTATTTTAAAAATGAGATTTCTTTGTCTTTAGATTTATACTCTAGTATTAGAAATGTGGACGTGGGACTTTTTGAAAAATTATTTTCAAAGAAATTTGATGGGTTTTAAATAATAAATGAATGATTGATTTTTCTTCTTTTTCCCAACCGACATGGGGTAAGGAGCCATCATTCATAATTTTTTTTTTCATTTCGCTTATACACACGACATTATACATATACATATTTATAGTTTATTTATATTAAAACCTAAATTTTTACATTAAAACCTAAATCATTAATTTCAAAATTTTCTTACTTATAAGATTTTCTTAATAAACTAATAAATCTACTATGGTATAAAAGTAAATAATTATCTTGCTAATATGCCAATGTCAATACATTAATACAGGCTCAAAAATAAAATAGAAATAGTTATTGGATACTATTCGTATTATGATGGTTTAAAACTTATGTACCTACAATAAATGGGAAACGTCTTTAATTTTGTACCAATGAATGTAAGTACATGCTTAAGTTAAAATTATATAATTTAATTTTTTCCATGAGCTTAAAAAATTCCCTAATTTAACGCAACTAAAATTAAAATAAATTACTTAAACATGTTAGTATTATTTATCCCACAAAATGTCTACCAATTTGTTTTGGCCTCGAAAAGAATATATTTTCAAGGTTCTTTTGGTCGTTACTACATATTTTAAATATGTTTTTTAAGGAGAAAACAGAAAATAAAATACACATTTATGGTTGATTTTGATAGGATTTTACTTTTATTTTTACTATTTTTGTTTTCTTGTTCTAGAGAACAATAATATACATAATACGTATACAATGTATATAATTTTTTTTAACAAATAGTGGGAAGTTTGATCTTTGTGTGATTGCTTTTTGGTCAACAGATGAAAATAAAATCTTTTATGATCTCTATAAAATCTATGTTTGACCAAAAATGCGTACCGCAAACAATAAAGCCTACAAAATAAATTAAATTCCAAAAATATACGTTTATTTGAAAACAAAATAGGTAGGTTAAATTTAAAATGCAGAATCGTATCTAGGAATGTGATAATAAATATTACATAATGAGATAAAATAATATTATTAATGAAAACGTTATTTCATTTTTCCGACAGTTGTACGATAAATAATAAAATGTAAAACTTTCAATAAAAAAGATTCCCTAAAAAAGAAGAACGTATTCAAAAATGTATGTCACTTATTGACAGTCGTCTTATTTATTCCTCAAAAAAATCTTCTTGGAATCATGTATCTTATTAACTTTATGGTCTAAAAACCGAAAACAAACTAAATATACCTACCAACACAAATTTAAAGCCTCCTACAAAAAAAAAAATAATAAAGTATATACTTATAAGGGACCGCCTCTCCTCTCTCACCAAGTTTCAGCAAAATTGGACTTATGCACGTCAACTGCACTTACGCGGCTGTTTTTCTACTTAGTGTACCTATCTACCTACCTAATCACAAACTGCACAAAAGTTTTTTTTTTTGTAATTAGGTACCTATATCCTTATTTACATATTTAATTTTAAATTTTATTCAATTTTATGATTATTTTCATTAAAACAAAACACTCCACCATAAAAACGACGGAATCGAAGTTTCATTCCTCCCTGAGATTTTGTTTTCCGATTTTGTTTTTCGTCACAACTGCCTACGACTCGTTTTGTTTAATTTTCAAATTCACGGATGGATCAGATCAAATTACTTTTTTCTATCAAAAACTATCACCATCAGGAGTATATGTGAAAACAAAAACTACATTATTTATCAGAGCTGCCAGATTGGAGAATGTTCAATTCACTTTCGATGCTGGTTGTGAGCATGAAATGAATTCACTTTTCATTTCACTCGGAGTTAATCATCACAAGTAAACTATGTTAATACAATGCCTCTTCGGAAAATCCAAAAGGAAAATAAAAAAAAAAAAAACAAAGACGACAAAATATACTTGGAAATTATATATGAATATGTGTGTATACCTACATTTAAATTCAAAATGTAAAATTTTGTGAACATTTCTTTTCAATCTACATATAAGTGTAATATAATTTTTGACACACGCACTGATTGTCTGTATCCTGATTTTTACTCTTTATTCATAAGGATAATAAATGTACATTTAGTCTTTATTGTTTACCAAAGGATATTTAACAATTGTTTTCTCTAAAACTACAAAAAAAAAAGAATAAATAAATTCACTCTACATATATGCACATGGAAACCACTTCAAATGGTTATAACTTCTGAATTTTCTTGTTTTTCTGCAAAATGAATAATTTTTTATGAAAATCTATGTTAAACGCATATCAAATTTGTTAGATTATAGAGTTCGTTTGTTGTAAATGTATAATTTAAAAAATATTGGAAAATAATATGTATCTAGAATTAATGAATTATAAGTTCAGTTATTGTAAAAAATTAAAATTTCATTGTGCAAATTTTCATTTCAGACAGTTCCAGAAGATAAAAAAAACCTTCTAATAAAAATTTTTAGATACATATATATTGGAAAAAAAAATACATTTTTATTTCTGTAATAAGAGTAAAAGGATAATATTTTTTAAAACACTATAACTTTGTTGTCAACGGTTGTTTTTGGGATAAACCAACAACTATGATAGTGTCATTTGTAATGTTTATTAATTCAAGGAAAAACTTCAGTTATTATGGTCTTTTCAAATTTTCAACTAAATATCTTATTTATTGACTAACTGATTTTAATAACATGACCTGATGGAGTCAATGCTAAGAGATATTATTTTTGTGAAATAAAACTACAAGACAATTTCGAAAAACTTTTTTCAGACTAGTGTTTTATGTTAAATTGCAAACATTTGTCAAAACATAATTGCTGAAATGTTTACTACTATTTAGAATGAATTTAGAAATTTAAAAACAAAAAAAAAACATTTAATCATTACAAAATTTACATATGTTAAGGAAACAGGATATTCTGCAAGGAAATTTTCCTAATATTTAGACATTAAGAGAACGTATACTTAAATAATATTCGCCTCATAACCGAACAGAAATAATAATCATTAAATTTTAAAATTTAGATACCAAATTTATGAAAATTTAAGTATAATTAACTTAACTGGCAAATAGTTATTCATTGGAATTTCTTAATGCATGAGTATATTTCGCCCTTGTGAATCTGTGAATACATTTTATAACATTTCCGAATTCAATATTCTGAATTTTTTAAATAAAAATTATTATAAATATATTTCATTTTTTATTTTAATTAATAATTTATTTATTTATAATATTTACATTGATTTTTTGTAACGATTATGAAATAATAATTTTAATTAAAAAAAAATTTATGAAATTAAACAAAATATCACAAAATTTATTAAATAAGCTACAAAAGACTCAATCATGATTCGATAAGACTAAATTTCAATTTAAATCAATCGTATCGTATATGTGTATGACAAAACCAAATTATAATCCTAGATGCTAGTGGTCCTTTTTTAATGATTTCTAAGCAAAAATTGTGAACTAAAAATAATTGATAATTATTAAAAAACATAATATATTCCAAATTGGTGACAAACTAAAAACGAAAAATTCACAATAAGTCAAATAGATACGATATTGAATCATAAAATATTTATATGAACCATAAAATATCTTTATTATCTTATATCGATTAAAATGATCAGACCATATTTTTTTTAATTCAGCTGATCAATATGCGGAAAACCAATTATAAATTAAGTTCTAGAATTTTGAATTAAAAAAAAAAAGAAGTGTAGAAAATAAAAATAGTCAAGTAGTTTAGAAGAAATAGTAACAATTAGGAAACACAAAGAATTTGAATGAAATTGCGAAAAATAAAATTGTTATTAAACTCTCGATAAAACGTAATGAAAATATTAAAAGCTCAACAAAAAAAATTACGAAAAAAATGGGAAAAAATAATAAATAATCTATCCAAATATAAATTGTTGTCCCGGTTTTGGATTTGTATTTCACTAACATACAATAATGCAAAATTAAAATGACAATTTTACAAAAATTAATCAGAATAATATGTATGTATAAAGAAAAATATAAATTGCAATATAACATTCTAATAACCACCTACTTAGTTGTAATAAACTGTTAAAGTAAATTCTTAAGTTTATTTAAAAGTAATTAAAATTTTTGATTTTGTTTTTAACATCTTTATTTTCAATATTAATTTTGGGCACTAATAAGGTCTCCAAACATCAGCATGTTTTGGGGTTCTACAACGAATTTTACCAACATTGTTGTCCCTAATTTTTTCATCAATATCGTCAGGACTTGGAGAGCATCTAGTTGAAGTTACGGGAGGTGAGTTTTCATCTTCACCTTCACGTGTAATCAATGTAACTGATCTTTTTGTAGCTAAATCAATACATCCTGCTTCATTTCCATTCTGTTCATTCGGACTCACAGAACTTGGAATCGGAGGCAAAGAAACTTCATTTGGAATAGACGTTGATGCTGAAGTTGTTGCATTTCTAAACCACGGCATTTCATGGTAACTTCCATATAATTGAGTATAAAGCCATTGACTGGGTTGGGGTATCAATGGATTCTGTAAAAATAATTGAGCAGCTAATGCTGGATTAAAAACATTAGACTGTTGGTGAAATTGTAATCCAGAAAAAAAATCATTTTTCCGTAAAGCAGCTGAATTTCGATGTATTAACGATGTGAAAGCACCTCCTTGTTGTTTATTTGGTGAATCTGGCGAAGAACTACGGTTTTTTTCATCGTCTTCATCATGCATTGAATTTCTAGATTTTGTGGGTGAATCTGTTACTGATATGTTATCACTTTCAAATCCTGCATCAATATTATTGTTTTCATTATCACTGTCCGGTGGTGGTGAAATCGTGGTTACAGCTGATGAACTATTCGTAGTTGTTGTTATCAAAGATTGCGAATTATTGATTATTCCTGTATCATTTAATTGTACTGGTGAGCCTTTCGAACTTTTAGTTGTACTATGTGGATTATCTGCGGTTAATTGACTAAATTGCGCTAAATGATGGTTTTCTAAAAAGAAACAAAAAGATATATCAATTTTAATTTAATGAAAAACTTTCAATATGAAGACTTTCTAATATTTAAGGAGAAAACACCGAATCACCTACCACTAAAATTTCGAAGTCCTGGACGGTCAAGTCTTTCTAATGTATTTGCTAATATATGTGGTGGAAATGCAGAATGTTGATGATGGAAAAAATGTTGGGCAGCATGTGGAAAACCTGGTGGCCTATTTAAAGCAGGATTTCCACCTAGAGCTCTCCAATCCGGTGCATGCAAATGACTATGAATGCCAGCCAGATGATGAGCAAAACCTGGAAATAAAGATAAATATTTTAAGAGATTAGAACACTGATAGCAATTTATTTACAAAAACAAATAATAAATAATTTTTCGAAAAAACTATCTAGAATATTGTCGGTTCAGGATAATATAAATACATATATAAATTTTGTGAGTCGAATTTAGTAGAAAAATAACAAGTTACTTTTAGGGACTATCATCCTACATCTAAATGTTCTTTTACACCTATACCACGCTGACCTTACGTCCTTTATTTCAAAGGACAGTCTTTTGTTTTTTCAAATGACAGTCCTTTGTCCTATTCTTATAATTTTTTTAAAATATACTTTTCTCCTTTGTTTGAATCATTGTCCTTTAAAAGTCCTTTAATTTACTTAGTTTAAAACATTCGTCTTTTTTTTAAGTTATATTCTGCATAATTATTGTTTTACAATTTGTTACTCTTTAAAATTACCCGTATAATAATATATCGCTCAATAAAAAAAATGATAATAAGTTTAAGATGTCAAATTTTTAAAATGTTCCGGACTGTTATCAATTGGAAATATGGGATGTACCTGCTTCATTCAGACAGATCATTATTAAGTTAGGCCAAGCTAAAACGAAGCCACTTGGTCATGTCATTGTGTCCAACATAATTTTTTTTTTCGTTCAAATGATTGTTCCTCCAAGTTAATCATAAAATAAACAGTATTCTGCGCCAGAATAAAATCGGTTCTAAAAAAATGTTTTTGCATAATTAATTCAAGCTTTAATTACTGAAATTTCTGTCTTTTTTTAAATTTCGCCGTTCTTTTTTTTTTTTTAATATAGTAGAACCTATAAACTACCCTACAGTGTATAATAAATATATATGTACAGTGTATAATAAATATATATGTACAATTGTACAGTGTATAATATAAATATATATGTACACTTGTACAGTGTATAATAAATATAATATAATAAAATAACTTTAAAATTCAAATATTTTTTGTAAATTCACGTTGTATCTCCTGAACTGAAAATCATACCATAATTTTTAAATAATCTTTCAATATCTTAGAGAAAAGAACAAACCTTTATGTAATAAAATGTGGTCATGTTCAAATATAATAATAATGAGAATCCTTAGAAAAATGGTTAGGCACCGGACTACGTTATTATTAATAAAATTTTTGAGATTTCGTTTCACTTCTTATTATTTTTTATAAATTTAATTTTTAATTTAATTTTTCAATGTATGTTTGTGTACATAAGACCTCAAGTAAATATTACAAATACATATATCTAAACATAACTTTCAGGATCTTTTCCCTTTTCTCCCCATAGAAAAAACTGCAAAAAAAAAATGTATAAAATCACATTTTGTGTGTATCCACAACTCAATTTTTATATCCTTTTTTGGTATCCTTAATATTATACATTAGTATAATATATATATATACAACTATATAATATAGCATTAATTTCCCTATTACAGTATTCTGAAAAATTTCTTTGGTTCTAAGATTTCTCTCTTATTTTATATTTTTTATTTAGTTTTTTTTTTTGTTTTTATTCCTAGCAAACATGGAAAATTGAAATTCTCTGAAAATAAGTTTTCAAATAGCTGAAAAAAAATGTTATATATTTATAATATTTATCATTATTTTATTTATGATTTTATACATATATTCGTCTATGTACTATTTAAAAATGTGTTGTTGTTATTTTTGGTAGGGCATAACGTGGTCCCATTGGTGCGCCACAAAAAGCTTACCTAAAGCGTTTTTCTTGGTTAAAATTACTTCATATATGTTAACCATATTGTACCAACCCCTCTTTAATAAATAAAATTACAGTGCAAATTTGTTCCAATTGAATAAAAAAATTAAAAATTTCGAAATAACTAAATTATTATTTTGATCCAGATCTATAATACACATAAAAACAATATTAATAAATAGACAATTTTAGAATAAAACGACTCCAATTACTTAAAAGTTATGAAAAATACAAAGTTATAAAATATGCATAAATCAGTATTTGGTTGAAATTTTTTTTTTTTTGCAAAATTTGATTCAAAAGCCTTTTAGAACTATTTCTGTACTGTTTTTTAAATTTCATATTGGTATAAAACAATTTTATAGAACTAGTTTATTTTTTACCATTAATTCCTTTTAAACAGAAGTACAAAAATTAAATTAAATAATTTCTAAATTTTGAAATTTTCTTTTAAAAATGTTAACTTTTATGTTCTTATAACAAAACAATACTGATAGAGTAAAAATTGTTATTTTTTTTTTAAACTTAAAAAAAAACTCATTACTCTCTATAATGTTTTAAAATTTTCTCAAAACATATTGTATTAATTTTGTTTTATTTATATCTAAAAATAGATATACATAATTTTCCTCAAGAATTTTCCATTATTACTACTGCTATGTCTTTAATACACCCACAAAAAACCCCAATACATCGACACCATAATATGGTTACACAAAAATATTATGGATATACGAAAAAAAAAAAAATTGTCTTCAAGAAATTGTGTAGTAAAAAAAAAATCATTTCTTCACCATAGAAATTATTGTCACATAACATATGCCATGAAAAATTTAATACAGAAAATTCGAAAAAAAAAAAATATGTAATTTGCAGTACACCTATCTCTGAATACATTTTTAATAAATTTTATGAAGGGTTTATAATTATAAAGGTCCTTCAAATTGATTTAACCTAATTTATTACCAACATTGTATACATATATATTTAAATTACATGATTTTTAACATATTAAAAAAAGTACATAAATATGTTTTTTTTACTTAATAATTTCACGGCTGTTATATAATTATATAAATATTCCTTTAGATTATTTGTTAGAGCATACAGACAAGCTCAAACTGCGGCTCATGAGCCGCATGCGTCACTAAATAAATTATTAAGTTGTAACTGAAATGTTGTATTTTATTATACAATTTTAATATAATTTTTCAGATTTTCGTGCACATATTTTTCAAGTAATTTTTAAATGTATTAAATGTAATATTGAAGTTTTTTTTTATTTAATAAATTTAGTTATTTATTAATTAAGATAATAAAATGTAAATTTAAGTTTGCATTAATAATTTTGCGGCTCTACAGTATTTTACAATTTTCGAACATGGCTCCCCATACATAAACGTTTGAGCACCCCTGGCATATAGGGTTGAATCGATTATTGAATGATTATGTTCAAACTCGAGGACTTTTTAGTTTTTTTTATAAACATTTCATTGTTAAAAAGAATAAACCAACACATGAAAATAAAGTTATTGGTTTTTAAATTTCAGCAATTCATAAAAATAAAAAATTAAGCAAAGATGTAAATAATTTCACAGTCACGGAAAAGCTGCAAAAATACCGCTCTACTCTACAAATAATTTTTTCCTATTTTAGGGAATAAAAAATAGTTGTTTATAAGAAGTTTTATCTGGAAGATGAATATGATCAAAAAAAAATTAAAATCCAATGATGATTGGTTCGAATTATATTGCTTTCTCATATACGATTTTATATAAATTTATTCCAAAATAGTTTTCAGTATATTTTCATTGCAGATATTAAATTTTTAGTTAAAAATAAAAAAAAAATTAGTACAAAGAAAAATGTAAGAAAATTTTAAATTGAATAAAAACTTTTTTCATTTTCTTATAAATTTTTATTAAATGTATTTAAAATAACCGCCATGGTTCTATGGTTTTATAATAATGGTAAATTATAGTGGTATAGTATTGGTAATCTCTTAGAAGCATAATAAGAATTGGAATAATATCCACTTTATGTCTTTCTAAAAAGAAAATACATAAACTATCGTAAGTTTTATGGTTAATAGCAAAAAAACAGAAAGAAAAAAAAATTTTTCTGAGGTTTGTAGTTGTGTGTGTAAAGAAAAGACCGCACCTATTTTGAAATACTATGGCCACAAAAACTGGTAATATTTTAAGAAACATTTTTAATGGTTTTCTCAAATATTAAAGTTAAAGAGGAAAAAAAAAATTTGCTAGTAGGTGATGTAACATTATGTACTTTCAAAAACATATTAAGGAATTAGTTGCCGCCTCACTTATAATTCTGAATTTTATGTCACAAAAATTTAAAACAAAACGTATTAAAAATTTTAGCTTTTAAATTAAAGTAAAATATAGCAAATAGAATATAGCCGAAAAATGAAACAAATATTTAATGAAATTTTTTTTAAAATTTTTTCAAATATTTAGTTGCAAAAGTTATCTAAATTTTTCAGTAACAATATTTTTTTAAAAAAAAGCTTTATTAACAATTATTTTAGTAAGTATTCAGTATTCAGCAAAATGTATGCATATAATAAATAATTGAATTTCAATATAAAATGATCGTTTCGAGAATTATTGCAGTTAAAATTAATTTGATTTGGATTGATATATTTTTCGCTTCAACATTATTACGATCGATTCCACTATTTTAAAAATTTGTCGTTGGAAACATATTTTTTGTTAGAAGTTATTTTGAAGTCTCTTTTTTAATTTTTCCGACGGTATAAATATTTGAAAAAAAATTGGATGATACACATTATGGTGCAAATTCTACAAAAACTTATTAAACTGTTATAATATAGGTACGTATAGTTACGTATAGGTCTAATATAATATTAAATGAACAAATACATATAATTGAAGAAAGTTTTCGTTTGAAAATCAGCTGTTCTTTATTTTCAAATAACATAGAATTTAAATAATGATTTTCTCAAGTACTTTCAAACTTTTACATGAAAATACTTTGCGCAAAGAGAAATTGTATAAATACAAAAAAAGCTTTGTAACAAAAAAATAAGTTTAATTTTCTTTATTTCATTTTCCACATTGAAGAAGAAAATGAATTTATTTTATTCTTATTTTTTAAATATTGTGTAAAAGACGTCCTTTTCAGTTCTATACAAAGAATTTTTAATTGTTTTTAAATACATATTTCGAAAATGAATATATGATTGTTTGTCTTACATATTGAATTTGTATACCGAACCCATTATAAGTTCTTTTTATATACGCTTATATACTTTTAAACATATATATTTTTTTTAAGTTAAATTTTTATTTAGAAAATAATGCAGAAAATGTAGAAAATAATGTAGAAAATAATGTCATTTGTAATCTCTCAGAATTTTTAGTCAGTTTCTAATAAAAATTATAATGTTAAAAAAAATTAATTAGTTCTAATAATATTGATATAATTAAAGTTTCACACCAATGATTATTAAATTAATATTGGAATGCTAAAAATATTGAAAAGGCATTCAAAACTCATCTTTGACGAAAAGAAATTTTAAATTTAAAAACCAAATTTGTTTGAATTTGTTTAAATTCGTATATAAAACATACAAGAAATATAATCTGGCAGGTACAATTCTTAAATTTAGATAAAAACTAACTTAATGAAAATTATCGACGAGAAATCAATTTGACAGTATTGCCAAATTATTTATAGTATCAGTTTGATATAGCTAAAATTGAATCAGTTCAAAAGCAGTTTTTAATTTTTGCCTTCAGAAGTTTTATTCATCATCCTGAAGCTTTTGTCTTAAGCTTATCTTACAAGAACGAGAATCAGAAACAGAAATTTAGCTCCATAATTTAGCCTCTGAATCTAACGTTAATAAATTTTTTAAAATTGTGACATTCTTGCGGAGCACAAGAAAAACAAGTCTCTTACACTTGTCTTCATTCAGTATTGGAAAACTGGATACCAGCTTATGTCCTATATCTATTTGCAGATATGAAATATATACATACATATTTGTATTCTTATTTATAATTCATTTTTGTATATCTGAAGTACACAAATCGTTATTTATATACTTAGAGGTTATAATAAATTTATAAAGACAGAAGATACCGATTTTTACCTTATAATTCTAACAAATTATTATGGATTAGTGTTTGTTATATTTGTTCATTAATTTATTTTAACGTCCTATGCATCACTTTTTTTTTTTAAAGATATTATAAATTTAAAAAAAATTAATGAAAATTGTAAAAAGCTTAATAAATATTTTTCTAGTACGAGTCAAGTTCGTAAAAAGAAAGAAATTAATCATTTGAGAATTTCAATATACACACTTTGCTTGTTTGAAATTGAAAGGAATATTAATTGAAAACAATTTATGTTATTTAGAAACTAAAAGCAAATTATTGTTTTTTTTTTACAAGAAACAACTATCAAGAAAAGATTACAAAATGTGCACATAAAAACATATTATCTTTTATAATTGATATATACTTCGGTGGACGAACAGTTGATCGTGACTGTTTTACGGTTGATAACCATTTCCATTTGAGCAACGAGTTGATTATTACTCTTGATCTTCAGGGAAAACACAAGCTATCAGCTATTACAGGTTCAATCAATATCTGAAGTCATATAGTTGTCAAATATTAAAAACCTTTCAAATCTAGAAGTTAAATCTAAAAAATATCTAAGTATCTATTCCTTGAATACATATTTAAAAATTGCAGAAAAATTATGTTAATTTCAGGTCGATCTTGTATTCCAATTTTCACGTTGGTCGACATTTAGCAAGAAAAGTGAAGCCGCGTCTGATACATACAATAAAATACTAATATAAATTGGTTACTATTTTTTTTCCAATAAGATATTTACCTTGAATAAAATTTCCCTATATTTCCATATAGTACAGTATGTATTCCCTGAAATATACGTGATTATGATGTGTATAATGTGTCATTTAACAAAATAGGTGCATGTATTTTTAAATCTACTTATATGCGTAAATTCTTGGAAATATATTAATCTAAATTACCTATAGTCCTATACCATCAATTAAAAATATAATTTATAATCATAATCACTATACACATGAAGCAATAGTGAATTTTTGGCAACGTTTTGGTGAATTAATTTTTATTTTTTTAATTAAGTAAATATTAAAGATTTTCTACATTAAACAAATGACTTTAATAAATTATACACCCAGACATAATTTTGAAATAAAAATGTATCTATAATATATTTTTTAATAATAAATTAAGGTTCATTTAAAAAAAAAAAAAGGAAATAAAAAAAACAAAATAAAATATCTGAATATTTTATTTATCCTTTTTTCTTTAAACAATATCAAAAAAGGATACCGGGTTTCATTATAAATTGAATTAAATATATATAAAAAGATATACCTAAGTATATTTATTTTTAAATTCTTAAATTATTTATATATTTAAATAAATCGGAAACCGGAAATTATATTTATCCTTTTTTTCCGTGGTACAAATTTAACATACCAGAAATTTAAAAATAAAAATATGTTTAATGTATATGTGTGTAACTACATAAGACAAATATACTGCGTGCATACATAAGTAAAATGAAAAGAATATTTAGTTGGTGTAAACTGTAAATTTTCTATATATATTTCTATTTTACCAAGAAGTTTTGATTATAAATATTATACAAGATGAAATATTATATTATACTATATTAAAATGTACCTGTATAACAGTATGCATAACCTGTAAGCATAACGAGCTAGATAGAATTTATAAATTTCATTTAATCAAAATATTTAATACAACAAAAGACAAAATTCTACAATATTAAGATTTTGGCCAAAAAACTAAACTCTCAATTTCAAAGCTCTATTTTTGTCTTATACATAATTATAAAATATATATTTTGTGTTATTAAATTTTTAATGAAAACGAATTATATTTTCAACACTATAATTTTATTCGATTTATAGTTTTTTTAAGTAGTACAAAATTAAAATTACAAAATATCATTGTGAAAAAGGGTTCATCATAGTAAAAAAGTTTCCTGTGAATAGTTTTTTTTTTTGTTAGCTATACTCTTTTGGGAATATTTTGTCAAGGAAATACGAGAAACCTTTGATGACAAGGAAATTAAAAAATATTTCAAGAAACTTTTTTGGATCCTTTGCCTTTTAAAGAAATCTTCTAAATTTACATTTATGTACTTATGTATGTTTTATAACTTGTATGAAAAATTTATTGCTTAATAATTTATATAGATATTATGTATAATGTATGTGTAAAGTAACCATATCAAAATTATAAGTTTAACAAGTAAATTTTCTAAAATTTCATGAAATACTAAACAAAAAACTTTCTTTATAATCAATTTACAACAGATTGGAAAAATAATCGTAATGTAAGTACAATAATAATGGTTTTTTAAATACTCTTAGCGTTATTATTTCGAATTTGTTCAAAATTTACAACAATTATATTAAAGCTCAAAAAAGACAACCAGTCTTATAAAATTCATATTTAATTACATATTTATAAAATCAATGAAAATCAATCTATTCATAAGATTTCATTTCTTAAAAAGGATAAAACTTGGTAAAACAAATACCGAATTAATATAAATTTCCATCGAAAATAAAAAAGAAGAAAATAGCAAGAGTAGGAGTTTTAGTTTCTTTAAAAATTTTAGAAATTTAAAAAATAAATTTAAGTATGGGACAAAATTAAAATTCATATGTGCCTAAAATAATTTTAAATAAATTTTTAACTTTTGTTTAAAACGTAAAAGTTTCCTTAATTAGATATATTTGTAATTCTAACTTCTAACATACATTATGTTCATGTACGTTAATAGTTTCATGTATAAATTATATATAATAAAAAATGCTAATAATAATATTGACTTATTTCTTATCAATATGATAAATAATAACTAATGTAAAGAAATCAGAAAAATTAATTAACAAGATCTTTATGCCAAACCGTCCCACAAAAAAATTTTATATTCCATTGTAGATTTAATAAAAAGGCACCTCAAACCAAATAAACAATAAAGGTAAGGTATGCATTGGAATATTAATTATACATTTTCTTCTTTATGTTGGTTCCTAGTTCCTATCAAAGATTAAATTTACCAAAATCCTTGAAGAACTTTTTATAAGGGTTCATAAAATTGTTAGCTGTTATTGATACTTTTTTGTAGACAAAAAAATTGTTTTAAATAATGAATTTTTAATAAAAATATTAAAAATTCATTATATTTCAAAATTTCTTGTGATTTCTGAAAATATTATATTTACTCTTATTTTATAGAGGGGTTTTCTGTAAAAATATGTTTATTTTACAGTAACTTATGCATAGCAAAATTGAAATAAATTAAAATGTGTGAGGGTTCAATTGCAAAATCTAAGTCAAGGCAATAAAAAGCATATGAAGTTATAGTACAGCTGTTTTTGCAAAAAAAAAAAAAAAAAGGAAGAGAGAAAGAAAATAACCTGTTAAGGGTGTCATATATTGACATGAAAATTGACATTAAATTGAATCAATGTTAATAATTCCCTAGTGATTATATTTTACAACTTTTTTTTTATGAATACACTCACTCCAGGGGAATTCATATTCTTGAAACTCAGCAAGATAAACAGTTTATTTTAATACACATACCTTACAATATAAAAAATATGTACACAAATTTAAAATTCAGTGGTAGTCTTCGCATTTACGACCGGTTTTTTTCCAGCATTAGGGCTTTTTTTAATAAAATTAAGTTAGATCCTCTTTAGCCGATTCCCGGACAGTTGCCCAAATGACATTTGACAATCTGACATTTGCCCACGGACATTTGCCAATCTGACATTTAACCAGTTTTTTAAACAAAACTTCGGCTAAAAAAAACTTTCTTTTTTGAAAAAATTTTCCTATAAAGTTGGAAATAAATTTGTTTGAATTTGGAAAAGGTGTGAAGAGGAACGGGGGACTCAAATATCCGATTGGCAAATGTCAGATTGTCAAATGTCCGTGGGCAAATCTCAGATTGTCAAATGTCATTTGGGCAACTGTCTGCCTCCCTTTAGCCTTATTATATTTTAATCGTAACCTTTCACGTGTCCAGTATAAGAACAAGTCTTCCGTATCAATTTTGTAGCAAAAGACTATAATCAAAACGAAAACTCAGGAACTATTTAATCTATAGTTGTTAAACGATCAACTCAGTCAGATACCGGACCTCTTACTCTTATGATTGAAAACTGTTTTTAAAATATGCACTCACATTCAACAATTTGATTAAATCAAATATTAATGGCATTTCAATACAACAGCTACTGCAAAAAAAAACATTTACAACGCACTACTTCCTGTTAAATTTGCACACAATATTTGCGTTGATTGATATGACACGTACTTAACCCCCCCATCCAATCTTAAAAAAATTGTTTTGAAAATAATGTTGTTCCACCAATTTGTTTCAATGATTTTTTTAAAGTTCTTTTATTTTGTTAACATATAGGTATTTTGTTTAATATGCGTATATAATGTTTGACAATAAACACAAAATGTGTTGGCATTTTGAATTATTCGCGATTAAATGATTTTTTTTTAATTTTTTAAATTTATATACTATGTAGTATGTACAACATAAATAATTTTTCTTATAATTTTTATTGAACTTTGAAAGGATTTCTTATGTAAATAAATGCATTCTATTAATGATTAAATGACGTAACGCCCTAAACAAAAAATTGTGATACAATAAAACAACTCTTAATTAATTAAGCCCAAGATCACAAAAAAAAAAATTAGTTTTTTCTGAAGAATAGCTTGCCAAAAGTAATTTACTCTTTTGCGAAGAATTTAATAGAATATTTTTATACAATTTTCGAACATTTCAAATTGAAGTTATATTTACGCCCCCCCCCCTATTCAGCATGCGTCAGTTTTTTTATTTTTGTAGCGTTATTTCAAGAACTCAATATTATCGACATCATATACCCGAAGTAACAAAATTTACAAAATTTATATAAAAAAAATGTCTGAAAATGTAAAAAAAACTTGCAATTTAGATACTTATTCCTGGTATCACAATATCAAATGTAACATCTTCTCTTATAAACTAAAAAATTTCTAATGTTAAAACAATAAAATTTAATGATAGTAACTAACTGTATATAATACAATAAAAAGAAAATTTCAAAATATTTTTCTTTTGGGGGAAAACTTCAAATTTTATCACAATTTTAGAGCAGTTAAATAACAAAAAAGAAAAATAATTGTTGTAACATGTGTTAATGATTAGTACTAATAAAGGTTTTTTTTTTTTAATTTTTTTGAATTATTTTTTATTATTACTAAAATAATAATCAGAATAGCTTTGAAGCAGAAACATGTTATTATTAAAAAACATTACGAATTACATTTTAATATAACACGTCTTTATATTATATTTCTATAATGTAATATTTATATAATATTTGGATTTTTTTAGGCTTTAACTTCATTTTTAAATCAGTTTGGTAATTTAATTAAAATTTTATTGGTATTAGAAACTTTTTATTATATTTAGTTAGTTTAATTTAATGTTTGTATTTCGTTGAATACTACTTTTGAAAAAAGTACCACCAAATTAATCTAGAAAAAAAGAAACAAACCTTTAGGTACTTATTCAGGTTTTTTGTAAGTAAAATGTACTAAGTTTTTTGCGTTGTTTTCAGAATTTAAAAAAAAGGGGATCAGTTTGTTTTTATCTCTAGATGACACTGTATACAATTTTCAAAGCGATGATGAGATTTTACGACCAAAAAACAATTTTTTGTTGAAAGAGGTGGAATCGCAAGTATTAACATAAATTGAAGAATGGAACTCAACAAACGCATCCACAATTAAAAAATACTTGGGCCATCTAATTTTTTTTAACATTATGTAAATGTAAATTTAGGAATACATGTATACATAAAACAATATATTATCAAATATTACATAGTTATCATTATCCAATATCATTGAATTTAATTTAATTATGCTATTTATTCAAAATTCTTCGAAACTTCGTTGAGTTATGGCAATAAAAACAGAATTTATAATGATACCATAGAACATGATACGAAGATATAAAAGAGCTGATTATGTAAATATACAACAATATTTTATTGATTGTATCATCAATGCATAATACTTTATTAATTTAAGGATTTTAAAGGATTGTGAATATATAAAGTGTATCAATTTATTTATAAAATAAAATGAAATCATCAATATTCATATAAAATTCAGTTTTTTTTTTTTTATTTTTATATCTATTTTTTTTTTAAATCTAAGCCAGCCACCCTCGTATTAAAATCATTTGCGTTAAAACAGATTTTATATTATAATTCTCTAAAATTCTAAAATCCTCTTTAGGATTCCAAAATATTTGGTTTCCCTTTAAAATGTGAATTTTAGTATTTTAATATTTTTCACAAAATATAATATGCTTACATATAAAGTATCAAATTTTATTAGGATTTTTAATAATCCTCTGAACATCAATAAAAGAATGTTATAAGTGATATTTGATTGATTTACTTATATCTAATACATCAGACTTGGAATTTTATTAACTGTAAGCTACTGGAGGGATCAATAATATTTTAAATATTCTACGCAGTCTTACATTACACCTTCAATAGTTTTTTTTTTAATTTCAATGTTTGAAGTCGCTTCTCTTTATTAAAATTGAGAATCAAGTTGATTTCGATTCATTACATTAAAAAATGGTTATTTTTTTAGTAATCAAATAGACTAGTTAAATTTTTTATATAATAAAATGAATAAAATCTGTATGAATATAGGATAAAATAATTAATTAATTACTTCAAAATAAACTTATTTTTCATCATCATTCACGAATATTGCCACTATCATAATAATATTCTGAATAGAATAATCGAAATCCTTAATCAGTGTTTAATGCAAATCAACATTAAAAATATAATGTTTTAATGTTATGAAATAAATTGCATAATGTTCTTTTTTTTTTGTTAATTTTACCTGGCAATTTAAATGATAATCCGCCCATTAATGGATCATGACCAAAACGTTGTGGACCAAATGCAAATGGATGAAATCCTTGATGCCGCACTTTTGATCGTGGTTCACGTGGCCCATCTACGGTTACTTTTATAGCCTTTGTATACGATGCAATTTGTATTGGTGTTGTGGATATGATAATTGATAAGCTAAAACTTTTTCCTGCAAGCAAAATAATAATTATACAAATAACAAAAGAAAAATTTGTTAAATAATTGTTTGGGATTTTTGTGTATTTGGATTAATGAGCAAAATCAAAAATGAAATGATTTTCATAAAGGTTTACAAATTTTTTAAGTTTCTGCTATTTAAGCTTCTATAAGAGTAATAGAGTTGTAATTTGTCTTAAAAATAATAATATTCATTTTAAATTTTTAATTTGTTTTCTAAGCTAGACGATCATAAAGCTCTAAAAAAAAAAAACATACATATATTCTTTGCCGTCAGGGGCTTGTTATTAAGAGTCATTAAAAGAACTCACTATTTTTTGGGACAGTTGTAATTACAGCGTTTTGGGTTTCAAATATTTGATAAAAAAAAAACTTAAAAGCTTTAAAATTAAAAAAAAAAATCAATAAAATTCAAAATAATAAAAACAAATAATTTCTTTTAACCCTTGTAAAATTTGTTTAAAAACAAAAGTGTATGTATAACAATTTTCAATATTATTCTGTAATATTTTTTGTATATCGAGAAGAAAACATTGTCATATCCTTCTGTGTAACACATAAAATATGACTTTAATATTCTTTTCGTTTTTAACAAAAAAAAATTATTTTATTATTATTATTTTTTATTCACTTATGTTTTATTTCTCTATTTGTTTTCCCGGCGGTAGAACAACAAATTTTTATCTTATATAGAAAAGAAAAAGTTTTTTTTTTGTACTTTAGATGTAATAAATTTATTAAATTTATGAAAAAAATTACTGATTTCCTAAGAGAGAAAACTTCTCTCATCGACAAAAGTGACATGTAATTTTTGTTGTATGTATAGTTAAAAAGTGATCATAGTACATTAATTCAGACTATCTACAGCAGTGGTGCCCGTACGGGCCATCGCGTTATGATTTTAAGTCAATCGCAAGCTGTAAATTGTAATAAGCGATTTTTTTTTAATTTGCTTTTAATTTTTTTATTTGCATGTATTTTATTATTTATTTCTTGTTTTTTAAATTGCTTTTTGCGTATTTTTAGATGTTTACAAGTAATATCAATTCATATCAATACTAACTTGTACTACCAAAGCAATAATAATGTGTACTATTAATATTAGGACTACATAAGGTGTCGGGTGCATTGCAGTTTTTTGTTTCTAGCCAAATTGTTAAATTATTAAAAAAATTATTTCTACATATATATTTGTAACAAGGCTTTTTCGCATATTGTTTACTCCACTTATTAGTAGATTGCTATTGTGTATGTGTAAAAAGTTGTCCTTTCAGCAGTCATTTTTTACAAAACCGACATTAAAGTCTAGATTGTCGTTTTGAGTCAGCCACATTCTTGCTAAATCAAGAAGTCATTAAGCAATGGAGTAATATTTTAAAAACGCATTTCGTGATGATGCCGATTAATTGTTTTGTGCCTTTGAAAATGGAAATATGTAGTGCTTCACGGCGAGTGGAGGATACTTTTAAATTAGGTCGATCGCAGCTAAGGTTTACATTTCGACAATAGATATTTTGTAAAAAATAATCTGCATTGTCTTAGCGAAAAAAAAATTTTAGTTATTCTTTATATCCTTATTTCAGACATAGATTATATGCAAACATTTACAAATAACCTCCCCTAACGGAGAACTTTAAAAACTCTTCCGATTTCATTCAAATTAGGTACGTAAAAAGATTAATTAATTACACATAAATTTCGTAACAAAAAATTTATTGACCTCCTACCCAGCGAACAACCCTGGGGGCGGACTTTAAATTTCGTCCTATTCATTCAAATTTGGTACGTAAAAAAAGGAAATGATTACACAAAAATTTTGTAACATAAATATAGAATATATAAAATCAATTTCTTTATTACGTATAACTACAAAATATTTAAAACTAAGCCACTCAAGCGATCGTCGATTGAACCGATCGAACTTACACGGTCTCTTTGTGTCGGGTTTGTTATAGGCTATTTTAAAATTTGAATATCCCCCTACACAGAAACCTCTCCCAGAAGAGACCGCAAAAGTTCCTCCGATTTCATTTAAATTTGGTTCATAAAAAAAGGAAATGATTAAAAAAATAAATTTGGTTTAGTTTGAAAACCTGTTTAAGGGGGAGGATATCATAAGTTCATTCGATTTCGTGCAATTTGTGTGTTGAATAAGTAAAAATTATAAATCTAATTTCCCCTTAGATACTTTTCCCAAATTTATAAAATAACTAGATCCTATAATTGTCTAGCAACCCGATAACAGAAATTCCAATTACAAAAGTCAGAGTCCATAGCTAAGCACGGGTTGACGGTTAGTATTCCTATATGTTCCCTATTTTTACAAATGTTAATTTTTTTTTTCATCTTTTTTTGTTCCCTCAAATAAAATATATTGTTTTTTATTGGGTTCTTAAAAAAAAAATTATTCTTGAGAATAGAAAATATTTCCACATAACCGAAAGTTGGTGGCCACATACCACGAATTTTCGGTATAACACACAATCACACATGCAAAAAAAAAGTACACTTTTGGTTAAATTTTTTCTTAGCCATCGTTACAAAGACAAATTTTAAGAAAGAAAAATTACCAAAATATTCTGGGCATGTGGCCAACTAAAACATACCCAAACATTGAAAAAAAAAATTACATACAATAATTTGGATCTAATTTAAAAAAGAAAATAAAAATCTTTCCTAAAAAATGTGTGAGCTATCCTTTTTTTTTTTTTTTTGAAAGGATAATAATATTTGTTTTTTTTTTTAATAATAATTTAAAGCTTATTGAGGGGTTTTTTTTTTATTGAATTTATAAACCCATTAATTTCCCAAAGCTGTTTAAAAATCCATAATTTTTTATTAGTTTCTGTAACTTTTCTTTTGGTTTTTAATTTATTAAAAGAAAACAAGAAAATGTACATAAAAATTAGGTCAGCAAAAGTTATTATTGATGAAAATTTAAAATAAAAACTGTTTTTTTATTTTTTTATTATTTTCCCAATTTTTAGATTTTATAAAAATATACACAAATGTGAATCGGTTAGAGTTCTGAAATTAAAAAAAAAAATTACATATTAACAAGGCAGTACTGGAAGTAACTGTAAATTGATTCAAAAAGGGATTGCTAATTTATTAAA
The DNA here is from genome assembly GCA_964007475.1 of Hybos culiciformis. Classification (NCBI taxonomy): domain Eukaryota; kingdom Metazoa; phylum Arthropoda; class Insecta; order Diptera; family Hybotidae; genus Hybos; species Hybos culiciformis. The sequence continues at coordinate 1,189,288 of OZ023275.1, forward strand.
ATTTCTAAATTCATAAGCTCTTTTCTATTTTTTATCGTTAAATCACTACAACCAGTTTTATCAGAAAATTTTTTAGTAACCAGTACTTAAGCGTTAAAAAAAAACTATGAGATAGGTAAATATATTACTTGTATAAATCTGTGGCCACAAGACATAACCGCTTAAGTCGAGTTAGGCGGTAATGATTTTATTATTCCAAACTGTTGGTCATATGATTCTACGTATACTCACAAATTTTTACGTTCCTAGCTTTAAAGATTTGAAACTTTAAACTGCTCTCCTGAAAAGGAGCAAAATCGAGTTAGGCGATTGTGGCCACTGAAATATTATTAAAATTTATATTTACATGTTTTAAAAGCAGATTAATATTAAAAATCTAATTTAATAATGGCCATATTATATTTTGGTTTTGGCAAGTTATAATTAGGGTTGTTTTTTTTACTTGTTTGCTATTTGTAAATTAATGGATTTTTACATGAATTGCTGTCTTCAATGGAAGAATCGAATTCATCATTCTATTGTTATTCAATTACGCTTCGGCAGAATTAACAACAATATTACCTTCAAAAGCTATATATAATAAATTCGTACGAAAAACTTTAAAAATAACTAAAATGTAGCCATGTTTTTTTATTTTTAATTAAAAACTTTCAATTAATAATTAATAAAATTTATTTTTAATTTAAAAATTCTGTTATCTTTAAAATAAAATGGTTTAATAGGAAAATTAGTTTTTTTTTTTTGTTTTAGAGAGTTTCAATTATTATTATGTCACCGCCATTCTCATTTAAAATAAATTTTTATGTTTTTCCAGGAAAATTTTATTTTAATTTTTCTCAAAGTTTTTCTAAATAGAAAAAACTGTAAAAAATTACACATATTTTCGCAGCTTCGTGGCGAAATGAACTTTAATGACTTTAATTAAATTTTTTTTTACAAAATATATTACTGTTGCCCAAATACCTACTACCGGGTTTAAATAAATGTTATACACAAAATCGTATTTAACACGTTCTGCGACTTACTCTTCCAGCTGCTAAGGTGGTTAATTTTTTTTTATCTAATCGGCATAACATTCCAAGTAGATATATTAAATATATCAAAAATAACTAGAATATTCAATGCTACGTTCAAAATTGTAGGTTTAACTTTTATTTAAACGACTATTCTGGAAAAAACTGCAGGTAGAATATAAGAATTAAATACAAGTTGCCAAATTTTAAAAGAAAACTAGAACCTGGTTGTAAATTTCAAAATGACCTGATTTTGATATATTTTTTCGAAAAATAAAATCCTTTATTTATCATATCACTAATAAGTTATATTAATAATAAATATTTCGTGCTTCTGGAAAAATATTTTCTCGTTAAATGCATTTATACATATTTTTTTTTTAGATTCAAAACATGCCAGGTATGTTTCAAAACATTTTGTCTTATATAAATTTTCCTATAAAAAAATTTTAGTAATTTAACGAACCATTCAGTTACAATTAAAAACCAAAAAGATATAAAAAAAAAAGTTTTTTAATTAGTAAATTTTCTTTTAAAGAACTTTTCCTTAATATTTTACTTTTATGAAAAAAAAAAGAAATACTTTTAAACATACGAAGTATGTATAAAATATATATATACAAATAAAATTTATATTTAGGAAAAACTCAACCGTATAATGTGACAACAATTATTACAATTTAAAAAAAAAATTGTATAAAGGGAAACTTCTTTTAACCTTTAAAGTTTAAAACATCAACCTTATTTGGCAAAAGGGGGTAAATTAGGAAACACATTAACCGAAAACTTATTGGATCTTAAAAAAATTTCAACGAAAATTTCTAATGTCTAATTATTTTAAGAAAATAAAATTTGCATAAAAATTTTAAATAGGTTCATTCTTATATGATTTTTGGAATTTTAATTATTAATAAAACTTATTTTTTCATTATTTTCAGTTTAATTTTAAATTTATGATAGTTTCATTGAAATTTCTGTTTAACTTTCTAAACTTTAAAATGTTTCTTTATATAAATTTAATAACATGATGATTGTTCGAATTATACTTGAATTGACAAAAACACTTCATTTTCATATGAAATGTAATTTTTCCAGAATTAATTTTCCATATATCTTTATTCAAAATTATAAGAAATTCGTGGGACTCCAATGCAATTGACACTTTTTGACATTAAAAAAAAAGAGAACAAAAAAATTTCACACAAATTTAAAAAAATAATAATATACCTACCTACCTACCCTCTTTGCATTTTATATTGAAAATTATTTTATTCTAGCTTTTTCAAAAAAATTATTGCTAACAAAATGCTATTAACACTCAACTCAAAAAATTATTTTTATGGCAAAATTTTATTTTAACGCAATGGGATGGAGAAATAACATAGAATTATAAAAAGATTTATATGGTTAAATGAGCGCGACAAAACGTTTAACACTTTTGTTTTATTTAACCCTTTTTCATTCTTTTTGAAAGGATAAAAATTAAAGGATTTACAATTTATGAGACATTGTCATAAAGTTTAACGTAAATTATCAGAAAATAAATATATAAATACAATATAAAAATAACTGATGATAAACGAAAAATTTATTTTCAAAGAAATTTAAATAATTTAAATTCTTAAGAGAAATTTTGGATTTCTATAAAAAATATGTATGTATTTGTTTTTTAAACTAAGCTTAAAAATTTCAACAAAATGAAAATATATTTAGGCCATAGGGTGTGCGTGATTTTCAGAATTAAAATTTTTGATAACATGAACACTTACACATTAGAAGTTTTTGAATAAAATGTATAATTTAAAAATTTGTTTCTGTAAATATTTTGTAGCCGCTGTTTTTTTTTTCAAAGTTTTTATTTTAATAAAATTTATTTGTTAAGATTTCAAATTTGAAACCTATTTTTAATTTTTTCTCTACTTTTCATAGTTTTATGCATGCAATACAAATTGTTGTAGCGGAAACATCGTGATGAAAACTTAATTGTCTTAATTTTTATTAAAATAAAATTTCTCCAAAAAAAAAAATGTTTAAATTTTAAACTTTTAAATTGATGTTAGATACGCTAAGACGTGAAATAATGTGGTTTTAAATAAAGAAATGAGACATTAGTTTAATAAAATATATCAGTCAGAAATTACTAGTGAAATATTCATATTGTCCCCGGAGAGCGATACTTGAACAGAATAATTACCATATTTTAAAGCATAAAAAAATTTTGCGTAACCAAATTCAATATTTATATATTGCGTCTTTAAAGAGCTCTAGTGAACCTTATTAAATGCTGAGTTCAGTTAACATTGCGTTCGCAGTTAACATTGTGTTGTATTTTATCTGTATGTTATGCAAAAAAAAAAATTATCATAATTAATACATTAACATCCTAATTTGTATACTTGTCTGAGTAGAAATTGAAACCCCTTCATTTTATTCAAAAAATATTTCGCTGTATAAAGGACCTCCCCAAATTTCCTTGTTGTTGTTAGAAATATATTTAGTAATAATCCTAATTAATAATCTTCTTAAACTCTTTCAGCTCTTTTTTATAATATAATGAAATCCCACTTCAATTCATTAGTAGAAAAATTCTGTTTTGATAAAAGAACAAAAAAAAAATAAAATTTTTAAACAAAATAAAGTTTTTCGTTAAATAAATTTTCTCTACTGAATCTTTATTCAATTTTTTTTTTTTTCGTCTATTTTTTTATTTTGAAATAAATTACTTTGAAAATGCTTAAACCCAAAAAAATACAAACACTTCTTGGCTCACATCCTCATTTTCTCCTTTCAAAATTAAAAACAAAAAATCGTTAAGACTGAAAAATTAAATTATATTTTTCAAAATAAATCAGCCAAACGGAGAAAAAATTGTTTAATTATACTTGTAAAACAAAAAGAATTCAATTCGTATTGATATATTCGACATAATATTTACTAAATAACGACTCTAGTTAAAAAAAAATGTTAGTAGGAAATTAAAACCCCAAAAATATTCTTCAGAAGATTTTATACACATTTTTTATCTTTTTGTTAAAAATAAAAATGTAACTCTGTGTAGTAAAATATTAAAATAAAATGAAATAATTAAAATTAAAATATTTATCCAATGAATTGAATCTTGTTTCCTCTCACTGCATTGAGTTATACCATAGATTAAGAATACAGAAAGATGGGAAGCTTCATAGAACATTATTTTTGGTATTTTTATGTGAATGTGTTAGTAAAACAAAATAAAATACGTGATAATTATCAATATATGAAAAGAATTTTATTTATTTTTACTAACACATTCACATAAAAATACCAAAAAAGGCTGAAAAAATGTTGTATGAAGCTTCCAATCTTTCTGTATTCTTAATCTATGGTTAACATATACATAATACATATTAAATTTAAAAAACCGTATTCCATTTCTGGTTTTAAATACTCTAATCCTACTTCCATTTCTTAATTGTAAAACTTGATCAGCGTAAAATTTTCATTGTTATATCACTAAGTTTTATTAATATTCCATAAGTTTTATTTTTTACTATGCCCCCAGATCTAGAAGGTGAATTTTAACTTGTAACTGAATTATAATTCATATTTCTTCAGCAGAATCATCATTGTAAACATTTTTCAATTAAAAACCTCTAAGCAAAATAAATATAATTTAGCTTGAGAAAAATTATAAATTTTATTTTGATGTGGATAAAAGAGCAAAATTTTTAAGAAATTTAATACCACGCCATATATTACAATTTTCTTGATGGGTAAACAACAATATTTCTTATTTAATCCAAGTAAAAATAAATTGAAAGTTGATAGTTAAAATTAAAAATTTAAATTTAAAAGTAAAGTTCTTGAAACATAACTATAATGTTTGAGTAAATTTTCTTATTTCTTGTTTTAATTAAGATTTTTTTTCAAACATTTTACGTATTAACAAAATCAAAAAAAAAAAATGATATTCTGAACTATTGGATTGAAATTAAGAATTACAAAACTTATCTTTGAATAACCCTAAAAAATTCATATATCAATAATTTAAAATATTTTATTCTTATAAATCAAGATCTACATATATTAGAACTCGCTAATTAAAAAAGTAAGTATTTCTTAAACAGATAGTTAGATAAATAAATGAATATGTAATGTTCGCTACGAAAATACCAAACAATTTTTCAAACACCAATGATAATATTTGCATATTAAATATGAAATTTTCACCAAGTTTCTACTCACTAAACGTTTGAAATATTAAACTAATGAAAAAGCAAAAGAGATTGAGTCAATAGGTATTATTTATGTATAGGGTTAAAATTTTATTTTAGAAAAATTATATATATATTTATACTATATACATATATACTATATGTATATATTTACATTTAAGATTAATAATTACATTTAAAAAGAATAAAAGGTTATATAGCACAGAAAATATAACGGTACAAAATAGGGAAAAATTTTTAGATGGTGTTCTAACCTTGTTAAGCTTAATTAATAACAGCAAGAAAATAATGAAAACACAAGTGACAACAACATTATATTATATAAAATATAATTAGAATTTTTTGGTTTGACGAAGCTTTCTTTAATATAGAAATAATAATTTTAAAAAAACCTTTAACGTTTATGTGTGAAACTATAGTCTTCTAATATACTTATTCAGTTTTCTTCAACGATAAACTTTAATCATCATTAATTCGTGGACTATAATATTATAGTGTATGTACATGTAAATATATGTAGTAGATGTTAGTTCTTTAGTTTACGTAATTCATCAAGTTGCTTTGTATTTGTAATCGTTAAATGTTACAAAGAAAATGTGTTCATTATATTAATTTTATAAAAACTTATTCTCTTGTTTAATATTTTTAGCATTTAATAATTGAAAATTATTTTTAAAAATTCCTTGGGCAGCCAACTAATGAATTAAGTTCTTATAATTACATAATATTAATATAATTATCTATATATACATTGAAATTCTTTTTTGTCGAAAGCTTGATGGATGGAGGTATAAGCAAACAAATGTTAAATAAAAAAAATAAGTAAAAAAAAAGATTTAAATATGTTTGTAATTGGTTACTGTGTTGCCGCTATAGATGTGTTTGGCTTTCTCTTAAGTAAATTTGTTGTAGGTATCTTGCTTGCATAATGAAAACTAATAACGAAATCATTCGATTTAATACTAAGAAAAAAACTATTGATTTATTTATGTAGGTAGAGTAGATATGTTTAAGTATAAATATACAAAACATTATACATAGTTGTATTGAAAATGTTAATAAAATTTCAATAAATTCCTTAAAATATATCTTGAAAAATTATTTACAAGAAAATTTTCTTCCCATGTTTGATGTTTTTCATCTTTAAAAGATAATACAATTTTGAAATAACATTTCAATCTCTTTTTATAAAATCGTCCGTAACACACATAATATAACATAATAAACATATTATATTATGTACATTGTACATAGACAAAAAAAACTTTAAATTAATTAAAAAAATTTAAAGATAAATACAACCCTCATAAGTATAATAATATAAATATCAGTAGTATGTTTACTACAATTTCATTAAGTATTCGATAATAGGTTCAAAACGATGTTTCGATCAAAACCAGTTTTATCCTTCGGAAAAAGTTACATAAAAGTACAAAATTTTCAAAAAAAAAAACATCTAAAAAATTATGTATTCTGGTCCTAAATTGACAAAATTTTATGTTGGCTAAGAAAGTTATATATTGAACTACTAGAAAAATGAAACATACTAAAATATTAAACTTGTTGCATGCGTACAAATTCGCACTTATATACGTGAATTTACATAATTATTAGAACATCCGTCCAAAATTAAAATCTCTAAAGAGCTTTAAATTGAACAGTTTTATTTAGTAGTTTTGCATAAATAACTACGTATTATATAATATACACTTATATTCGTATTAAAAGTGAAATAAATTAAATCAAAAACGACGTAATAACGACACTCTTGATGGATGAAATGGTTGATATCAACAATATTATTAATCTTTCTTTCGCTTTGAATACTAAGAAATAAATTTCTAATAAAATATTTTAAAATAATGTTAACATAATTAAAAATTAAATTAACTCTTTAGTGCTGTCATATGTAAAAAAATCTTTTTTAAATTACGAACCAAATATCGGCATTAGTCTAAAACTTTAATTATATTATCATTTTATATGAAGCATAACTTCTGTAATGTCACTAAAGCCGTTACATAAGGCTATATATTATATCAAGAACCCTCACTGTGAAAAATTGGTCTTGGTTTTGCTTTGATTATAGGGTTAATACAATCTCGACTGATGTGATTTGTTAGAGAGTATATAACTGGCTCCAGGGTGAGTGAGCCGGATTTTTTAATTTTTCGGTTTTTCGCTTAAATTGGCTTTTGAAAAACTTGAACATATTTGCTGAGATTGTGAAGTAAAGGAAACAGATAATAAAAAAAAAAAAACATATGTGAGTCTCGGGACACACGGAAGAAGTGAAACTTCATGGCAAGTACTATTTTCTGGGAAGGCTAAATAAATATTTAAAATGGCCAAGTGCATATAAGATATGACGCCGATCGATTTTTTCGACGGCGACTAGTTGATTTTTGCCCTTCGAATGCTGCGGCCAGTCGACTTAAAATTACTTGTTTTGGGGAATTCGGCGGCTTAGAAAAAATTAAAACCCAGCGACTGCTTGTACCTTGTTCGCATTCTAATTTAAATTCCAATTAAATTCCGGAAAACAAATTACCGTTCGCATTACAAAATTTGATGAGAAGTGGAATTTAAAAATTTAGAAAGAGAAAAAATTTTTGTTGTTGAAAATTTTGACTTTTTATCTCACTTTTTATCAATTTTATTTGGTTTTTTTTTTCATTTTACTCGAATTTGACAAAAAAAATTGTTGCCAACTATAATAAAATTTCAAAAAGTGAGTGAAAGTAACTATAAATATAGAATTTTAACCCTGACAAACTAGAATATGAAAGTGGAATATACATATTCCGGAATATATTTTTATATGAAAAATCCAGTTCATTTTCCTGAAATATTCCGGAAAACAGCATATTCCACTAATGCGAAGACCATATTAGAGATAAAAGCATTTAAAAATTCTAAAATACTTTTTAAGCTCAAAAAGTTTAGTGGCATAAAATTATTTCAAAATGGCTAGATTTATGGCAACACTGATTGCAGATGATTTCTACTATATTTTAAGCTGTAAACACAATTCCGGTTATTAGCGACAATAATGTATGAAAAAACAGCAGCGTGGCTTAAATCATGTTTTCTTTTTGTTGCCCGAAAAGTTTAACCTAAAATAACTTTTTCAAATATGCCTGAAAAATTTCATGTTTATTAGTACTTCTTCTGAAATGGAATTGTAATAAACATATTCCTCCTGCATTTTATTAGTGTAATTTAATGTCAAAAATAAATTACACTAACAAACTACAAATTACATTAAGAAAATTTTTTTTCTCATTTCATCTAACCACTTGGTTAGGGTTCAGTTTCATCAAAAATTGAATCGAATAATCTAGTTATAAAAACCATCCACTAGAGGGACATCTGTTAATTCAATACAATTAGAAAGAGAACACAATATAAATTATCATTGTTTATTTTATTCTTTTCTTTTTATTTTCATGACAGCAGAAATGCCATGAAAAGTTTTTGAAGTGGTTTTTTTTTAAATTAATTTTATGAAAATAATGAAACATAATAAATTTAAATGAAAATTTTTAATTTTTTTTCACATCGATTTGGAAAAAAATTATTTTTTTTTTGCATTAAATAAAAAATTGTATAATTTTTCTTTTCGCGGATATGAAAAAAAAAAATTAGTGCTAAGTGCACAAAATTGTGAACGAAAAATAGAAAATTGTGGTTAAAAAATAAAAATATAATTGGAAAAATATTTGAAAATAAAAAAGGTTTGTGCCAAAAAAAAAACTTGTTGGTTCCCGGAAATTCATATTGTTTTTTTGTTCTTTCGTCTTTATTTCACAAAATTTTTTATTATTGTTTTTTTTTTTTGCCTTTTTTTTTGACAATAATCGTTCGGATTTTGACAATAGCCGTTCGGATTTTGCCTTTTTTTTTGACAATAATCGTTCGGTTTTTGACACTTACATTTTTTTCACTCTCAATCACAATGCCTCTAAAGAAGTTTCACTTCAAAAATCAAACGCAGAAATAAAGCTAAAATATCACTCTCTAGAGGTGGAATTTTGAATTTCTTTCATTTTCTAAACAATTTTTAATTAATTTAATTTATTTTTAAAATTTTTAATTTTTTTTGACAGAAATAAAGTTCAAATATAGTTCTGTGAAATTCTGCTAGAGGTGTTTTTCATACAATTTTCGTCGCATTTTAAAAAAAAATAAAACAAAAAAAAAACTGCAAAAACAATTAAAGTCAAATTATAGGAATTCAAATCTAAGTAATGATGAATATGTATATGTGTTACATTTATTAGCATATAATTATATTTAGAGCTATCCTTAAAACTTAATGCAGTTTTTTAAATTTGAATGAAAGTTACTAAATTTCTGTACATCTATTTACTTATTTACTTATATATTTATATACATATCTATACATTTATTATTTATAAATTTCATGTTTATTTGATATAAATATTTATTTTACTTTATTTGAATACTTTTAAAGGACATTTAGTAAAAAAAATTATTTCCAGATATTAAATTTATCATTCTATCTGTCGCCAATTTTATCATCAAAACTCATCTATCTTGTTGAAAATAGATTTATTAGAATAAATTAAGAAGCCGGACAAATTTACACAGAAATAAACAATATTGAATTAATTTTCTGGAATGCAAACAGCGTTAAAATGCGAAATCAAATATATAAAATTGTCCATACACTTTTCTTCAAATATCATTAAAAGCTTTAAAGGGATCATAAATATTGTACCAAATAAATGTGCACAATTTTAGGGTGTGTTAAATAATTTTAATTTTTCATTTACATACGTATGTATACATAAGAAAAGTATTGATTTGAAGTAATTACTAGGTCCACTGATGAAATTTAGCGGTGAAACATTATAATTCATTAAATAATGTTAAAATTTTTACATCAAAAGAGTGTTGAATTTTTCATAAATTTATATTACCATTTACATGGGAATTGCTCTATTTTTTAAAACATTTTTCATAAAAATCCAAAAAAAGTCATAAAAATTTAATAAATCCAGGGCTATTATATTCGCCTATTTTGCATGATTTTTTTACAGAAAATAAACGGCCGTGAAAAATGCGACAAAAATTATACGAAGAACACCTCTACCAGAAAATAAAAAACTTTATTTGAATTTTATTTCTGTGCAGAAACTGCAATTTATCAAAAAAATTAAAAATGTCTTTGAAATACACGAAATTAATTAAAAATTGTTTAGAAAATTAAAGAAATTCAAAATCCCCGTCACCAGCCTGCGAAGCGATATTTTAGCTTTATTTCTGCGTTTAATTTTTTTTTATTATCTGTTCCTTTCGTTCCTTTACTTGACAATCTCAGCAAATATGTTCGAGTTTTTCAAAGGCTAATTTGAGCCAAAAAACAAACATTTAAAAAATCCGGCTCACTCACCCTGAAGCCAGTTATATACTCTCTAACGGTCTAACGCATCAAAAAATCACTTCAGTCGAGATTGTATCAACTCTACAATCAAAGCAAAACCAAGACCCATTTTCCACAGTGAGGGCTCTTAAGTAATATAAGTTATGCAAAGGACGATGTAATGTTTTGGTGCGGTAATTGGTATTTCATTTAATAAACATAATTTTTATTATTTATAATATTTTCTCGTATTATTTGTAACTAAATAGTTTCAGTATAATATATTTTTTGTTTTTGTATCATAGTTTTTCACATATATTTTTTTTAATTTAGTTTCATACAATGATCTAGGAGATAAAACATTATTTTAACCTAATCTTAAATCGTACTAATTATTCATTTTGTTTCTAAAGGAGATATTGATGTTAGTACACAAACAAAACATCAATCAAAATAAAATTTTAAAACAAATAGACACGCATTATTATGGTCAAGATATAATTTTTTGAACTGAAATCCGAAAAACCTTAAGTGTATAATTTTATTCATTTTCAAATAAAGTCAGCAGTTATGTATCACATATGTAACTATTTTCATTCATTAAAAGTACCCTTTTAAAACGAAAATCTTATGTAAACATTACCACACATCCTAAAATATCATACGTATGTACACATTAGAATAACTGGTCATGCAAAATTTCTCATTATAATCTTTTTGAGCATTTTCAAGATTATTATGACTAGGTGTTAACACACAAACCGTCTATTGTACAAAATATTTAATGAAGACAAAACTTGATTCTTATTGCTTACAGATTGATGATTTTGCAACAATGCAATTATTTTATTATCATCACATTTTTTAGATACACATAATACACTTCTAATATTTATATTATGTTTTATGTGTTTTGATTTGGAGTAAAGAAAAGGGTATATAGTAATTAGATGATGAGACTGAAGTAACATTAACTATACAAAAAATTAAATTAGATACCTACCTAGTTTTATTTTTTATTTAATTGTTTTAGTTAGATTCAATTTAATTGTTTTTGTACTACTAGTCAAGGATCTTATAAGCATACAAATCGAAAAAACTTGAGTTTTATTTTCAAACCCACATTTTTGGCTTAACAACGTTAGCAAAACATAGCTAAAAAAAGTAAAAACTAATTATCAATTATGTTATGAATATCGTATATGTATAATAAATAAAAATGATAAAATAACACTATTTAAAAAACATTATTCTAAAAATAAAATAAATGTACAAAATATTGAGTCTTGCATGACGACTTAGTTTAATTATTTTTAGCTTAATTAAAGGTAGAACCACATAGTATTAGAATTGTCACGTACAATATAAAACACTTATTATTACAAACAAGGACTATCTTTTAAAATATTAATGATTTATGCTGGCTATTTTTCTTTGCGCAACCAAAGTATTTGATAATTAATATATATGTACATACGTAAAAATAAATATTAATATATGAATAAATATATTTTAAATATATGCAAATACGGTTTTCAGTTTTTTTTCCTATTTATTTAAAGAATATACCTACTATATCTGTATGATAATAATTATTAAAGCAGAAAAAGACTATTAATATTGAAATAAACTCTTAGACCAGATGTGTAAACACAACTAAAACTTATTATTAATTATACTTAAAAGGCTTCTTGCCAAAAATTTATAATAATTATTTGATATTTGCGATCTAACACAATGTAATTTTGGTTTATTTATGGTTAGTGGAAATTTCGTTACTTATAAAAGGACATTATTTAAAATAATACATATATAAATTTATTTCCTTACATGTGAGTATTATTTAATTCACAGATAATATAATATATTTCAATTTGGGAGTATAGGCACAATAAATATGGTAATATTGAAAATAAATAATATAAAACTTTTAAGTTTATAAATTTTTGTTTATGAAAGACTATTAAACCCTCAGAATAATACGACAATGGTGTTTATTATTAAAAAAATACTCTTTGAAAAGAAAATTGGGGATCAAAATTTGACAGCTTTCTATGAATTAAGCAGCATTGAATTTTGGATGCGTTAAGCTCAACTCTGTTGAGAAGACCCCATTGTGATTTATGCTACTTTGCAAAAATTCTTCCGAAAGTAGGATGTCAGATATGGGGATGACGTCATCGCCTGAACCATTTACATAAAAAAAAGAGTGAAGAGTTTTGAAAAATTTAATTAAAAGCTTAAAAAAAATATTTTTTTGCTAAATTAAAAATATATAAATTAAAAAAATTAATGCAACTTTAGTTTCAATCACTTCAAAGCCAAATCAATTGGAGCGTAATGAAACATATAAAATAATGCAAATATGTAATTTCCTGTTTTCTTTTTCTTTTGTGTTTAAATTTCCATCAAATTAAATTTGTTCTTTTCAATTTACAAACAAAATTGTAATCAAATTTCAAAATAAAAATTTTCTTCAAGAAAATAAAAATATATATTTACATTCTGAATGATACATAAAAATTAATTCCATAGACTACATACACACATTAATCATTATTATAACATACGTAAGTATAGTATGTAAATAAGTTTTGCTAAAAAGAATTTTGATGTTGATATTTTACTTTGAACAAATATTTATTAGTTTAAAATTACTTTTAACGCCGAATTACACGTATTAAGAATAACTGTACAGATAAATGTGCAGTCTGCCTGAAAGTTACATTAAATATTTACATATATTTGATCTTGTTTGCGAAAATTAAGATAATTATAAAATAAAAAACAAAAAATCATTCTAAACCTCAAAAACAAGATCAATTACGAATCAATTTGTTAGGATAGAACAACAATTTAATAAATATGTTTAATTGCATTATTAATCTTGAAATGTGCATTATAATTTATAATACAACTTATAATTTTATTTTTTTTAAATACTGATCATCGAATTATGTTTTTAATTTACGAAATATCATAATTATGGAGTTTTCAAAATTTCTTAATTTAAAATATTGAAAAATGTCAACTTAAAATTTGTTTCTAATTCAATAGATATTCAATATTATCTTCTTTTCATAAATACTTTTTACTACCGATAAAAAAAATGTAGCCAGTAGTTACGAAACATTCCACATGAACTTGTATTTTATTGTTTTCTGTTTAAAGAGTTCTATCACATATAACAACTCTGAATTATTTCATAGTAAAATATCTATAAAAGTTATTGCTTTATAACAAATAAATAATGAACAGTCAATCATCATTCCACTTTTTAGATAAAATCATTCAATTTTCTATAATACTTAAGTAAAAATCCAAATGAAAAAAAAAAAACAAAATTATAAATCATCAATGAGAATATTTGATTTCAATTCAATGGAATTTAATTGAAATTTATGTTGAAAATAAAAGCAGAATGAAATCACAAGTTTTTTTATTTGGATAATATGTACATTATTATAAGAATATCTTTCACTTTATTTTAAAATTAACAATCAATTGATATCATTTCCAACCTACTTTCTACTACAATTTACATACATATTTATCGCAATATGTTAAAAAAAAAACTTTTAACTTATCCATTGAAGAATAAAGAATACATTGCGTGCATAATCAATGGTAAATGAAATTTATTTTATTTATATTAAATACCCAAAAGATGAACTAAATGCCTATGTTAACGAAGTTCACAATATTTATAATTATCAGTACTTATTATACCTAATGAATTATTATTATTATATTAAATATAATGTTTATTATCGGAACATAATTGTCAAAAAAAATATTTTACTAAATCAATCTAATAAATAAATAAGTACTGCCGCGCCGTACCACTAATCACCCATGCGGAATAACTGTATTAACTAATCGCATTCTATTTTGTGCAAAAGTCTTATTTTGAAAGTTTGCCTACAATTTATTAAATTTTAATGATAACATTTTTTAACATTTTATTCAATTTTGTGACTTTTAGAACTTTTTGCTTCTAATAAAATCTAGTTAAATATATTCTGACCATATAAATCTTAAATTTACCAGTACATATACTAAATTATGCTAAAATTAGATACATATTTATTATTTTCAAATTTATCATTTAAGTTTTTAAGGCGATGGTCTGTAAGATGGAAATTTTATTTTATAGGTTGGATTGGCGATATATGTATATATATAAATATATATACTATATACATATATAATTAAATTGACAAAAATAATACTTTTTTAAGTGTTTTATATTCAGTTCAGAATTTTGCAAACTATTGAATGCCGTACTCATTGAAGGTTGAAACATTCAACTTTTACTCGATTTACTTTCAAAAATCTGATAGATTCTATCAACCAAATTTCTTCTTTTTAAAGAACAGATTTAATACAAATCATTCTAAACAACAGCACTGGTTTAACTTTTATTATTTTTCTCAATCTTTTGCGACGGTTTTTGAAGTAAATTATTTATTATAACAACAAATGTATTGAAGAAAATTACTGCGCCATACTTAAAAGTCTTCTTTTCAAAATATGAACTTAAACTGGATATGATAAACTTTTTTGAAAAAAAAAAAATGTAACAAAAAAAAACAAAGAAAAAAATTCATTAAAATTAATTTTTTTCATACCGAATTTTAGTCAACAACATAAAAAAAATCTTTATTTTTATTAACAAAAAGATGAGAAAAATGTGTCTGTTGAAAATGTTTTAAATATAAACAAACAAGACAACATAAAAAAAAACCAAGTTAAACGCGAATATTTGTTTTCCTCTCATTGTTTATTTGCCTTTAAGGCATCAAAATATATTGTTTTTGTCTATTATTAAAATTAAAAAAAAAAAATACAAGGAGTCAACAAGGATAACGATTATTATATGCAATAAACGGTATAATATTTAAATAGAAATTAGAAAAAGAATATGGTTTGGCTGTATATATATTATACTTTTATAAATTTATTTTATCACATCAACCACATTTGAATTTTTTTTTAAACAAAATTATTTAATTTTTTATTTATGGAGAATGCAAAAAAAAAATTATTCATTTTTTGCTATAATCAATAAGAGTAGATAGTCTGCAAAGTATTTTATTATGGAAGAAAAAAAGATTTTTTAGTACAAGTTAAAAACAATGATTACAATAATTTAGAAAAAAATACCAATACCAATATTAAAAAATAAAATATTGAAATTTTAGAATTTTCACAATTACTTAATTTCTTTAAAATTATCAAAGCATTTGTAATAAACAAATATTGTGGTTTTAAGCGACTTCAGCAGTGTGAACAATAAATGTCACAATAATCTTTAATAAATGCTCTATTTTATATGTACATAAGTAGTAGAATACTAGAAGAAAAAAAATTAAAATACTTAGTCCTTAAGCAATTTATGTTAATACTTATTTAAATTTTTTTTTATTTTCGAAAAGAAAAACTTACAGTATTTACTCTCCCCTCAATAATTTATTCTTGGTGGAAAAATGATAAT
The DNA here is from genome assembly GCA_964007475.1 of Hybos culiciformis. Taxonomy (NCBI): domain Eukaryota; kingdom Metazoa; phylum Arthropoda; class Insecta; order Diptera; family Hybotidae; genus Hybos; species Hybos culiciformis. The sequence continues at coordinate 1,205,401 of OZ023275.1, forward strand.
GCGTGTTGATATTAAAATATAAATTTTTCAATCAAAAATAAATTAATAGGGTCCTAAACTGGTAATGAATTAAAAAAATTAAAGATATTTCGAAATTTTTATTTTTATAAAGTAGACATTTTTGGATCTTGGGCAATAATATTCTTATTATTATAAACAGATAAATATCTAATATATATTTCCAATGTGGATTTCATTTGACATTGATATAAAATACAAATGTTTTTGAGGTAAAAGATATGTACACACATATATACTTTCTGCATGTTATCGTTGGTAACCTGTAATATCTGAAACTATTAATTATACTATTCACAATAAAACAAAATATGGTTCCTATGATTTTGCTTACGGCTATTTACGTCCTTTAAATAATTTTTTTTTTGTTTTAAGCTTAAATTTATTAGTCTCCCCATGATAAAAAAAAATAATAGAAAACCTGTTGTTTGGTAATAAACAAGGATGATAAGAATTTAGCGATAACAAAAAGTCAATGGGGATGGAGAATAAAAACAAACACAATGTTCTATTTTATAGCTACTTATTTGGGGGAATCAAGTAAATTTTTCTTTTCAATATATTTTGTTAAAGCTATTTCCATATTTTTTTTTTTTTAAATTATTAAATTCTAACAACTGATTAGCCTTAAGGAGGAATCTGGCATGAAAAACATAATAAAAGAGCATAATAAAATAAAATATAAAAAATTGTTTACAATATTAAATTTAAAAGACTAAGTACTTGTACAGTAGTACAGTATGTGAAAAAAAAGTATAAACTTTAGCTCTTAAGAAGATTTCACTACAGTATTTAATTTTTAAATTGTCTATTACAAAAAATTGGTGAGTTATTGAAATTATTCACTGCTCGGATAGTTGTATCTTGATTAATAAAACATGTTATATAAAAAAATAGTACACCACAAATAAGTGTGAGAGTAGAAAAAACTTTAATGGAAAACTTATGATGAAAAATAACAATTAATAATGATTTCTTTTTCATAAGATACCTGGGCTGACAGAACATAACAAAATTAATAAAGTACCTTTAATGACATAGATTGTACATATATGTAGTATATTGACGAAATATGTTATATTTTTAATTTAATATTTGAAAAGTATATTCTCATTTATTATTAACCAACTATTTTTAAAGCTTTTAAATCAACTTAAAGAAAAACAGTTCATAATAAATATAATATGTAAATTGGTAAAAAATGATAACATAGTAGAAAAATTTTAACTGTCTTTAAGGAAATTGATTTTAGAGCTTTAATTTTTAAGAATACATTACTGAATTTTGTATGTTCTTTTTTTTTTTTTTTTAAATACTTCATCATAATTTCCTTTTGGTATAAACTGATTTTGCTTCCAAATTTTTTGTTTTCTTTTAAGTATGTTGCTGTTTTTCCGTTTCTTTGTTACTACAAATTTACCCAGGATGTCTACTCTTTGTTTTGAATTTATTTTTTCACCCTCCTCATTATGTATTTTATATTGAGGGTGGTTTTAAAAGTTTCTTATATTCTGTACAACTACTCCCCAAAATCTTAAAAAAAAAAGAAGATATTTCACACATTTATGTATAAGTATGTATTATACATAATAATATATGCATGGGAAAAAAAAATGTGACGAAAAATTGAAAAGTTAAAAATTATTAATGCATTACAAATTAACAAGCAAAAAAAAAAACATTATAAATATATTTAAGGAAAATAATATTTTTCATTCTAATATATAATGGCTTAAATTTTACAAGAAATTCACATTTTAAATGGGAACTATAGTGTTAACTTATAATTAACATGAACAGCATTAAGAGTCTAATTAAAATAATTTTTTAAATCATTGGGCTTAATTAGAAATGGAATTATTAATTTTTATTTTAAATTGGAATATTGCTTATATAGCTTTCCATATGAACTTTTCAATGAGCTTATACTGTCATATATATTCTTCCATTTTAAGCATTAAGTATGAAGAAGTCTAAAATTTGTATAATTTTGAGATCGGGTAGAGGGTAATCATTATAATAGGACATAATTTCAATTGACTTTAAATCTCAAAAATTCGGTCGTAAAATGAATTAACGTTATGACATTTTGTAAAAGGAACATAAGTTCGTTGACGTTACGTCGTGATGACTCTTCATTAATTTTTAACATCAAAAAAGTGTCCGATTCTAAAAACTTAATTTTTTATTTTCTTTTAAACTACCACGGAAAAAAATGTAAAATAGAAAATTAGTAAAAAAAAAAAAAAGAAAGGAATTCCCATTTAGAAGTAGCAAAAAAAATTATTACATTAAAATTATATGCGTGGAAAAAAAATTAAATAAAAAATCGTACACAAAAAATGACAGTGGAAAATTATAATGATGTGATTTTGATGATGCCATAGATAGAAGATGATGACAAAAAACTTATTAAAATAGACAACCAAAGTATGAGACAGACACTTATTCTATTAAGAAATATAGAAAAAGAAAAGTTTTTTTTTTTATAGAGGAAAATCTAAAATGTTTGATAAATTTTTTTTTCTTTAAAATTGTATATTAAAATATTTACATTTTTGTTGAGGGGACAATATGAGATTTATTGATTCATTTATTTTATTTTTTTTTTTTTTAGATTTTAATTTGCGTTTCCTGTTTAATGGCAATCATCTTTTTGATTACTAAATTTTTTTTATTATTATTTATTTACCAATATTAAATCAATTTGAGAAGATATTATTAATACCATCACTATATATATAGATTTTCTTTTTCGTACATTTTAAAATCGACTTGTGGGCGAATCAGATAAGAAGATAAAAATCAAATGAAGCTTTCATACATTCTACGAAACGGTAAATAAAAATCCTATTGAAATACGCAGAATAAGAATTTTTGAACATATTCTTGTATAATACAGTAAGTATTTATTCTCAAAATCTTGGTGAAATATTTAAGAGCATTCATTGAACTAGTAGTAAACACGAAAGTTTTTTTTATTGCCGAAATTTATAATAATTATTATTAGCTAAAAAATTTTTTCAAGTGCCTCTTATCCATATATCTGTACTCACATGCTAATTTCTATTAGAATCTAGACAAATTTAAAAAACACACAAATTTTTTTACGAAATAATTCCGACCCTTTGCCAGTTGAAAGATTTTATCTCCGAATTTGGAGCATCTCATGTTTAAATTTGCAACAACAAAATATTTTGTAGTTATGTATTTTCTAAAAATTTTTCTTTTCTTTTTTTTTATTAATTTGAAAAATGAAATCATTCCACCACAATAATTACATTCATAAGTACCTATAGAAAAAAAAATATATGAACATAGTATATATTTCTTTTATCACCTAGTTACCATTCATTATTTTTTCTCATTTATCTTCTTTTTTTTTTTTTTTGAATTCATCTTACAAAATTTTGATATTTTGATGCCGTCAACAACATCAAAATTTTTATTAAATCTCAAGGTGTCTGGCAGCCACTTGATTTTTCTCTTCATCTTTTATTTTATTTTCATTTTTTTTTTTGGAAAATTTTTATTTTTTTCATTATTTATATTTGTTATATTCAAGTGAAAAGTGTGTAATACTTACTTCTTCTTCTTCTAACAGTTATAAGAAGAAAATAATAAACTACTTTATAGAAATTTTCTTTTTAGCTGCCATGGTAGCAAGCTATATATTCTTTTCCCTTTTTCTTTGTTGATTATTAAATATAAAATACCAAGGAAATGAAGACCGTAAAATTTCATCTTCATTAAATAAAAAAGAAGAAAAAATCAATATTTTTAAGTGGTAAACACAATTTTTTTGTGAATATGTGAATTGTGAATAACAGAAATATTTTAAAATTTAGACGAGAATAAATATTTAGAATTTAATCCTGCTATTTTAAATTAAAGTACTTTTCAAACAGATAATATTAACTTGGCTAGAATTGATCAGAAAACTAAATGATTGTAGTGATTCCAATTTTCATAAAAAAAAAACATTATGTCTTCAAATCATAAAGTGAAGACTGACTAGTTTTATGTCGCTTAACCTAGCATAACATATCTGAATAAAAAAAAGCTAATTAACCTCCTTCTTTAGTCGAAGATATAATATTTTGTAGATGCCGTCAGATGAACGAAAAACAAAAGTTCATGAGAAAATACAAAGTAGAAACATTAAACATTTTTACTTATTCTGTATTAAAGTTATTTCTGGTTAATGATTTATGAATTTTTTTCTATTTCCTTTTAGAAAAGTCGCTTTTATATCTTATTATAATACGGAATTGAATAAATAAGGAAATTGATGTTTTTTGCGATTTAGAAATGTTGAGTTGGAATTTTCTTTACTATTCCATCTCTACATAACAAGATTGATAGAAGATTGATTTTAATTAATGAAGAATTTTGAATTAATCTAATATTGATTAAAAATTTCCCCTCTTTTGATTAAAAATAAAATAAAAAAGTAAATTTCATTAAAGTTTTATTAGAATTAATGAGTCCAATTTAATGGAAAACAGGAACAAGGTAAAATTGTGGATTAATTTTAAGAAATCAAAAGTGGATTTTAACTGTACAAGATAATTTTTGATTGATTCGCTTTTTATGAATTAAAAACAAAAAAACACACTGGGCTTTTAATTATTATTATTCTGACGGGTTCTAAAATTTAAAAAAAATTAAAACAATAAAAACTTGTTAACATCTATTAGGTTATAAATCAGAGAATATAAAAAAAATTCAAATAAAAAGAAAAAAAAGATGTTGCTTAAAATATAGAATTACAATTTAACTATAACATATTAGAAAGAAAAAAAAATAAGCATATTTTAAGAATACAATATTTCATTATTATAGCAAAATAAATATAAGTAACAAGAGTTATTAAAAATTTTAAATTAAAAAAAATTAATTTGAAAATTTAAAGAAGTCAAATAGGTTTTAGCTTTTTCCTATATTAAATGTTTTGATAAAAATATAGAATTAGTCATAATGTAATAACATAAATTTTTTAGTAGTAAAGTAGCATAGGATACTAAATCTCTAAATATAAGTAATTAATGTAATTGTATTATATCAGCTTGAAAATAAATGAATTTGAAATTTGAAATTTGAAAATTTTATCAAAATAATATTTATATTTATAAGTTCATCAGAAATTGATTTTTATATATAATAATTTCATTTCAAAATTAAATTTTGTTAAAATATTATTTTCAAGGATCAATATTATTAACATCATTTGTTTGGCATATAATTATAATAAAATGACTAGTCAATCCTTTTTAAATATCTTTACAAAAAAAAATTGTAAATTTCAGAGAAAAAGTTTAGTAGTTACTTCAAATAAAATTTTTTTTTTGCATCAAAAAACTGAAGAAAGTAACAAAAAAAATACATAAGCAAACGAGGGTATTATCACTTCACCCCCTCCCAAATTTTATAATTAAAATCAATAAAAAAGTACTTATTAAGATCTTTAAAGTTCCGGGAAAAATAATTTCTAACAAGGTATTTGGCATTCAATTTCTTATTGTGTTTTTTTCAATAGGAAATTTTTTTTCCAAAGCAACATCTGCGGAATGGTCTAATGACTTTCTCTTTTATCTTGTGACTTTGACTCCAATAATTTCATTTTTGATAAAACCACCCTTAAAATATTTTGTTAAAATTGTTATGGAAATTAAAAAGTTGGTTAAGAAAAATTTAGAAAATAAAATAAAATCGACTGTTCAATAAAGTAGTTATAATCACATGATTATTCAAAGATCCGCAGTAAGGTTCGTTTATTAAATCATCTTTCTGACCTCACGCAAAACTTCTGTGATTATTTTAACAGATTTCTAAAAAAAATTAATTTATAATCAGAATCAGAATAAAAAATCTCCATTGCCCATTAAAATTTAACCAGAAAAGATACAAAACGAAGGAAAAAAAACTGAATCCTTGGAAGCTTCATCAAAAAAAAAAATTTTTTATTTTTTTGTGACATTCTTTTTAGACACATTTCTTTTCCGATTCGGCTTTCCTTCTTTTTTTTTTTTTTTTTTTTTTAAATTCAACAATTTTTTTTACGAAGGGTAACCGAAAAAAAAAATCAAAATATATATAAGAAAAAAAAATTAAAAATTAGGGATTAAAAGGACAATCATACAACAAAAAAAAAGATTATTAAACTAAGAAGCAAATAAATATATATAATATATATATATATTTATATGTATACGCATAATCATTAAAAGTATTCAAGGATATTAAAGGGAAAAAAATTAAATAATTGAAAAAAAAAAATAAGTAGCAAAAACATATTGAATTAAACGAATCTGAAGAACTTTTTTTCTTTTTTATTTAGCCGTGAAATACATTCATTCACAAGGGTTAATCAACTTATTTATTATTTTGAATTTAAATTTGAAGATTTCCGGGAGATTTTTGATATAATATGTAGATTTATAGCAATGCGTATATATGTATAAGTATATATATATAGTATATGTAAGTACTCAATTTGGTTGATTGAAATCGCTATTAGCTCTATTTTAAATGTTTGGATTTCTATTATATCCAAGTTTAGCAAAAAAAAAACCGAAAAAATCCAAAATCCCCGAAAACAGGAAAAAAACAATTTGGACTCCTGTGCTACTGCCGGGACTCCCAGGTACTACTTATATATGTGCACACATATTGATTTCGGATTATGATTTGTTTTTAATAAATTAATTATCAAGATCAAAAAAATTACCTTTTACATTTTAGGACAGTGATGCCCAAACTACGGCCCGATAAGGATTTTTTTCTGGCCCGTTTTGAATTTTATGATTAATACATCTACTTCAAATTTTCATAAAACTATATTTCTTTTTAAGAATTTAAAAAAATATAAAATAAAAGTTTTCTTATAATTTGTTTATATTTATGTTTTATTTCGTACAGTAATAATTCTTAAACAGAAAAAATATTTTCTTTTTTTTTTAATTTGGCTCCCAAGTAGCAAGAATACTGGATTACTTTGTACACGAATTCATGCATAATTAATTAGTAATTTGAAACATATAGAAGGCTTAGATGTAAAGCTTGGATGTCTATTGAATCCAAAACGACAAGTTACTAGTTTTGCAGACTCGAGATACTTTCCCAAAACACATTATAATTAACATAGTTGTGAAGTGCATAACTGAATTATTGTGAACTAAAATCACCACAATGAACAAGAAGCGTAAAATTGATAATAAAATTTTGTTGTTTTTAATGGTTTCAATAATTTGTTTTAAAATATCAAAATATGTCCTTTATTTGTAATATGTAGAACTAGATTGAAAGAATGATTTTTTTAATATTTGGCCCCAAACCCTCTGATGTTTTTTGAAATGGTCCGTGTCTGTAAAAGATTGAGCACCACTGTTTTAGGAAATTAAAATTTGTTTACAAATTTTTTGTTATGTTCTGAAGATTAATGATTTTTTAAACATAATTAACCTTTTGTTTTAATTTCTCTTAATTGGACACATTTTCAACTAAATTTAGGGGGTTTATTGAATTATTGAGAACTGAAGTCTATAAAGAAGATTCGAGGACACCTGGCTTGATTAAAATTAGAAAGTTTTTTTTTTATAAAGCCATAAATAATTTGTTTTTATTATATGATTAATGTGTCTATTATTTAGGTAAATATGTAAGTAAATATTTATAAAATTTAAAAAATCAATTTTACATTATGTATGTATGTTAGGATTATTACAAACAACACACATAATTAGTCCATTATTAAAAAATAAATAAAAATTTCAACTATAAAATAAATTTCAACTTGTATAAGCGCGGTAATAATAGTTTTCTTGCAAATACGTTTTAACTTTTAACTATACGTTATATGCTACAAAGTTCAATTAAGATAATAGCTTTATTAATAGCAATTTTACTCAAAAATGTATTATAAATATCAAATAATTTGTAGAAATAATCTAGTATCACACCTTAAAATTATTAGAAAATATAAATAAAGATCAACATTATGCAATTGGGCTTTGGCATTGTAATAATTGTGGCCATTTTGGCAATAATAATGGTAAAATAAATATTTTGTAAGGCTACTTAGAAAGTTTAAGTAATTAGGAAAAAAAAAAGTTTGAGCTTCATGAATGAGCAATGAGCACATAAGCATAAAGAAAGAACGTAGCATATATGTATAGTATACGGATGCTTTATAATGAACATTATCATGCTAGTTCATCAATTCCCTGAAACTTCATTTATAATGTTGTCGCCTAATCAGAGATGTTATCAGTAACAATACTGAATTTCATTGTGTGGGGAGCGGTTGAAGGTGACGTTATGAATGTTAAAATTATGATGGCTCAAAATAATATTGTTAAATTATGTTATGTTAAAATTTTGCGTAGCAAATCTATATTTTTTTGTTAAGCCAAAATTCGTTATATTATTATGTTCATAGTGTCATGTCGAAGCAATTTTCACACTGAATTTTCTTTATATTAAGACTAGGACAATCAATTTTCAAAACTTACTTTTAATTATTTGAATAATTATACTGCAAGTTAACAATATCAGTCAATAAATTTTTGAATATTTTAGATTGATAATAGTCGAGCTTATCCAGGACCAACAACCGAAACAACGCCACCAGGACGAAGCATTTTCGTTGATCCACCATCAACAAAAGCAACAATAGTTAAACCGAATGGAAAATAACATTAGTAACAAATGTTTAATATTTCATAAAACATAATAATAAAGAAATTATTTTTTATATTATTTTTGTTATTATTTCGATAAAAGTCAAAGCCCGTTTCACATTATGAAGTTTAGTTTAAGGATGTGGAAAAAAGTTACGTGCACTGTTACACACAAGTTGTTGACATTAGAAGAAATATGTTACCATCATTAACAGTGAACGAAGTCTTTTATAAACTTTTGAGAACTCTAGTATAATCTTAAATTTTCAATACACTACAGACATTTTGAAACAAAAGAGACAAATGTTGTACATGTGTTTATGTATACATCTTGTCTTTGATAAGATTATTACTTTTTAGAAAAAGACCAAAAGCCATTTCAAATGAAATGCATAAAAAAAATTGGCCTATTATCATAACATTATGTATGTGCGTCATTTTGAACTATCTGGAACGTCTTCTAGAAATTTAAATATATTTTCTTTAAAGGAAGGTTAAAAGAAAATTTTTTTATTATATAGACTTTTAACTATTTTAAGTAACCTCTATGAGTTTGTGTTTATATTGAAGATCAATTGCTAGATAGATCTAAGTTGATTAGAAATTAAATCGAGTTTAATTCAATTAAGTAAATGTAAAAAATTTGAAATTAATGAGCGTTGGCAACTCAAATTCAGAAATTTTGAATTTTTTTAATTGAGCTACTTTTGGCGCTTTACTATTTACACAACTTATAAAGTGGTACTCAGCATAAAAAAAGGAACCATCTTGAGTGGCACATGACATTTTTGTGAGTTGCACGGGAGCTTTCGCTACCCAATTCAGTGATATTTGCAGCTTTTTGATTTACACGCCATTTAAGTAGCTTCCTGAACGGGTGGTTTCAGTTACACAATTTTAGATGCACAAGTAAGTATTTAAATTATGGTTTAGTTTATGGCATTGTAACATGTTTACAAGGAAATTAAGTTGATTTTTAGCTCGTTTTACGTCAAAAATGAATTAAAAACAAACTACATATATTCATTAAATGTCCGTCAGTTCGTCACCACTAAAATGGTAATAACTAATAAACTGCCCAATCGATTTCAATTCTTAAAAAAAACTAGAAAACTAACACAAATTCCAGTCCAGGGTGGAAATCGAATCCACGACCGAACATGTAGTAGGATAACAGTAATACCACTGCACAAGGTCAAAATGTGTGCAATCTCGTTCTCTTTGAAGTCGATGAGATTTTACAATTTCAGGTTTGGGAGTTAAAGGCATTTTAAAAAAGATTCATATAAAATTTATATATTTTACATATATTTACATTTTAATGGATTCCGATGAAAATAAGTGTATTGGGTAGATAGATGTCGATTAAAGGAACTTTAAAAAATTTTGAGAGTTCAAGGATTCGGATTGGTGTCTGTATTTCGAAGAAAAATGTTATATGTTTATATGGTATATATGACTTAAAATGGTATTGGTATAATTGTAATGGGAATGATATTGAAGACTACTAAAAAAAGATGTTTAGCTCAGGATTGTGAAAGTATCGTAAATTTATTATTTTTAGGAGCCAACTAATATTGAATACTTTTCTATTATTTTAAGTGAAAAATATTTATTTATTTATATTTCAAAAATTAAGTCCAAACATCACATAAATATTAAAAAAAAAACCTAGCTATTACGAATCTAAAGAACATTCAAATTAAATAGCCTTAACAATCCTGAATTCAAAGGATAAACCATAAATCGAGTGCGTTAAATAATATAAATAAAAAAATTAACCAGTTTAATGAGATAAATACACTGTACTATTAGTTATAAAAATGGTCAAGAACCACAGCCAATCTATTTAAATAGACAATGCTAAGTACATACATATTCTAATTTTGATGTAAAATACTTACAACTGCTTGTGGAAGTAATTGAAATTATCCACCAACTAACATAATAAAAATTTTATAAATAGTTAAATAATTTCCGACATCAATTATTAAAGTATGTCAAATTAAGCACATATATTTAAAGGTATTTATTTTTCAATTGAATAATTAACTAAAACAATAACATTTTTTTCTATAATTTTAGAGTAATTTAAGAGTGATGTAAAATGATTTTATTAAGTTCAAAATGAGTTTAAACTTTCATTATTAAACTAAACTCCTCATTCATGAAAAATATAATAGTCAAACCGTTTCTTTTTGACAAAAATGATTATATGTATCATAATATGTTCAAAATACATACCTTCGTTTTTGATAAAAATGGCTGTACAAATGTGATAAAATATTTATTTATTTTTTCAGAAATCGTATAAAAATAATATACATATGTACATCTTTTAAATTTGAGAATGAATTTTTATCTATGTTCATATGTATGTCTTTTTCCCAAAATAAGGCTCAGCAAATTTTTAAAAAATGGAATAAAATAATTTTTTGGAACACTATTTTATTGGATTCACTAATTTCTTTCAAAGAATTTCAAACGAGCTATCTGAGGAAGTCGTTTGGGATAAATTCATAGGGTCACTCAATGTGAATAATACGTTCAAACTTTTGAAATAATAAGTCGACTGACAGAACAGACAAACTGGCAATAAAATAAAATTTTAAATCTACTAAATAATGACTTTAATTAAATACCTAAAATTAATTTCTAGATAATTAATAATTTATTGCTTTTATCGTTACCTTGTACTTTTATATAAATGAGATGATTTCGAAATAAATATAACTCAGTACTATTACTTTCTTTCATATTGAACATTGAAATCTATCTGTTAAATTTTGAACAATAAAATAAAATAATGCAGCTTGCTTACGTATTAGCAATTGTTTTAGCCTTTTTGGCAGCAATGGTAATGCAAATTAAAAAAAAAAAATATATTTTTCTTTTAAAGCCATGAGTTTAATTGATTACAAAATGTTTCTCTCATTTAGTTGTTTACGGTTTTAAAAAAAAATATATATAAGTTCGAACTTCCCGATATTTTTGTTAGAGTAGCGATCTTCTTTAAATTAAGTTAAAGTGGAACTGGACCGAATTGCAGAAATTGTTACAGGATAGGATAGAATATAGAACTTGGAAATCAGAATTGGCATTATAATGTATTGAAATATAATTTCATTTAAAAAAAAAAAAACTATGACTTAAGAAAATTGTGCCACAAAAGCAAATATAATAATTATTATTCAAAACTTATGAGAACGAAATTTATCAAAATAATATTTAATTAACTAAAATATTTATTTTTATATTATTTGATTTTTTAGACCATTCAAGCAGAAGCACAAACAACCACCACTAAACCTCCTTGTACTAGAAATAATGCTCCTGGATAGATATTACAATTGTTGTCATTTAACCGAAAAAAATATGATTGACTACTAGGTCTCAAAAATGGAAACACAAATTTAAAAAAAATATAAAAAAAAATTTAAATTAGCATCTAATAATAATTATAACAATCAGCAAATTTTGAATATAAATTTAAAAAAAAAATTGGAATAAAATAATTTTTTTGGAACACTATTTTATTGGATTTACTAATTTGTTTCAAAGAATTTCAAACGAGCTATCTGAGGAAGTCGTTTGGGATAAGATCATAGGGTCACTCAATGTGAATAATACATTCAAAGTTGTAGTGGCTCAAACACGGCAAAGGATACCAGAGAGTACCTTGGAAGTATATACGGAAGGTTCCAAAAGGAAGGGAAACTGTACGCTGGGGTTTACTGCCAGGAACTAACCGTGGTCAGACAAACAAAGACCTTAATTATAAAGACAGCAGCTAGGTTATTAAAAGATAGGAGTATAAGAGAGAGAGAGAGGGAGATAAAAACAGAGGTAAGGTCTAGGACAGTACAAAGGTGTCTGAGTGCCCTAGAACAGTTAGAACAAGAGAACCGGGTGACTGTTATATGGGTTAGAGGTCACTCGGACGTCACGGAACATTAAAGCAGACAATCTTGCAAGATGCGGAAATGGGGATACCTCGGAGATATTAGAGTCTTTCCTTTCCTTTCTTATTGACTGCGAGAGTTGAGAAAAACAAAATACAATATGGCAACAAATCGAGGGAGATAAAACCACCAAAAAGATTTGGGGGGATTTAAACAAGGAAAAGTCAAAACAGGTAATAGGTCTTAATAGAACCAACCTGCGACTTTTCACCGGCATATGCACAGGACACATTCTTAAAAACCATGAGTTTAAAATAGGAAGAGCCGACACAGAGGATGCCTGCAGGGGATGCGGAGAGGAGCCGGAAAATGTAGCTCACATATTCAGTCAGTGTTTAACAATACGAACCAAGAGGACTAGAATATAAGAAGAATTCTTTCTACAGAGCCCTTAAGAACGGCAAAAACATAAGTCAGGGAACTTAATTACGTTTATGAAAGGAGTAGGGTGGCTCGAGGGGAAGAAAAGGACGATCGGGTAGGGTGGGTGGTGCGAGGGTATACAGGAATTCCCGACCCGCTACAACCTAACCTAACCTAATTTCTTTCAAAACAGAAACGAAATTAACAAACTAACGTTTAGAGAAAAAACTCTCACAAAATTTTTTTGTGAACTAACTTTAAAGTGAAAAAAAATATTCATGAAATAATGGAAAGATTCATTGTATTTACTTACCTCGACCACTACGCCCAACAAAACGTAAATCATTAAATTTGGCAACCTGATTTTTCATAACTGCTGTACAGTTACGCAATTCTCCGCAATAGTTTTCATCATTACCAGCCATAATTGTAACAATTGTACCATCCAGCACTTCACCTAGAGCAACAACCTTAAACGCAACAGGTAATGTTTTATTTGAGCGCCAATGGGTTGGTAAAACTGTACAAACCTAAAATTATTTAAACTTCATAATATTCAAAAATATTAACGCAGGCGTATGTATACATGACATGTAGTTTACATTATATGGTAATAAATAAACTCAGTGTTTCCCAACGGTTGTTCCCAACGGTTTCGCGAAAAATCGATTTTCCGTTAAATTTTTAGTTTGAATTTTATTTTGGAAAAAAAATTTTTTAATTTATATAATATAATGTTCGCAAGTACATCCGATGTGTTTTTTGTGGAAAATTATTATTCAAAGCTCAAAATTAAAGTTTTTAACTATCGAATCCAAAATTTTTCTTTTTATGTATAATATTGAGAGATAATCTTTTTGTATAAAAATTGATATATTGTTGAAGTGTTCATATGAACTTTTGCTAATACCCTGCCAAGAACAAACCTAAATCAACGTCTTAGAATTATGATAGGTGAGATATTTATCGTTATACCTAGATTAATAAAAATTTAAGTATGTACGTTCCGGTAAGTGTTTATTTAATAATTATTCTTAAAAAAACACAAATTTTACATATAAATTAAAATATCAATAGCTTACAACATGTGGTGATCCAGTTTTAACTAACTCTCCTGGATGATCTGCTAATAATCCATCGATTGTACGCTCTTGTAAATTTTCTGGTGTTAAATAAGGACTGTCATCAATTTTTTTATTATTTTTATTATTATTAGTACTGTTGTTGTTATTATTATTTTCATTATTATTTACATTTTTCGAATCATCATTTAATGATTGGTTAGTTGTAGAAGTTACGTCATTGGCAATATGCATTTTTTTTATTTTCGATAAATTAATTTTTTTTGCACTTCATTAAAAACTTTGAATTTTTTTTCTAATTATTGAATTATTTAACTATTGTTGAATTTAAAAAAAAAGTTTTATGTTTCAATTCAATTTCAATAAAAATCTTATTTTATTTTTTTTGGAAACAAAATGTTTAAGCAAAATACTTTATTTTGTAATTTCCCTAATCATGAGAAGAGAGAGAATTTTAAGGTAGATAAAAATAGCAGGGACTACGATATATAACAACCTCCCTTTACACGTTTGTATCATTTAAAACCATGTTGTTGATTTGTTTGTCATTTATTGAACGCCTGATTATAATTCTTTTGTACATTTAATTCTTAATAATATAAAATATGTGTGAAACTTAACAATAACTTAAAGCATATATTTCATTTATTATCAATTTTACTATTGTTACAACGTTTTTGTTCTAAAACCATAACATAAATCACGCTAAATATCATATAACACGCCAAAATACAATTCCGCTTCACTCTAGCAAGTTTACGGTGACCCAGTATCGTAATACTTACATTATGTTGCCCAAACATACTATACATAATTACATAATATATGTGAAATAAAAATCTTGTGTTATTCTTCGTGATTCAGTAAAAATTTAAGTTATTTTTTCCGGTAACCAATTTCGATTGTCTGGTTTTCTCATCTATTTGAGAAAATTTTTTAAAAATTGGAATAAAAATAATTAGAACTGATGTGAATGTGACATATTCTGTATAATTTTTCTTTCAAATACACAATCGTTTCTGTTAAGGTTAAGTTTTCTAAAAAAAAATTTTCAAAACGTAATCTATCTTCAAAGGCATGTGAAATCAAAGTACAATATAACTTTATATAATAACAAGAAATTGTATGAAAAATGTATTATTTTTTGTAAGTTTTTGAAAAGTTACAATAATATTTTTTTCAAAAAAAATATATTTTTATATATATAAAAATTACTTAAAGATATTGCAATGTGATCGAATTCCACTAGGTAAAAGTTTAGGTGAGAAAATTTCCTTTACTTATATTCCAAAATCAATTCTAGTGTAAAATTAACTTGTATTTAGGTACATAAGGAAGCAAAAAATAGTAACCCTAAGTTAAAAAATATTATGATAATTTTCTTTGATTGTGAATGTAACGAAAATTTATAAACTTTTCATATAGTTAAATGGCGATGAATATCTTATTTTAATGAATCTGAAATTAATTTTCAAAGGTAAAAGAAATATTTCTCATACATTACGTTTGGGGAGAATAAAAAAGTATCTGTAGGTCAAACTACGAAAAGGGGGAGTTTAACTCTTTTTCCAGAAGGACACAGGAAGAGGCCTTATGCTCGCGTAGCTATAAATTTAATTGCGAAAAGATAGTTGGGAAAAAGCGGGTTGTAACCCACTAAGCGTAATTTTTTTAATGTTAAAAAACATTGTACCTCGTATGAAATATTAATAATATTTTGAATTACCTCATCGGATGAAAGAAATTCATTTTCTTTGTCTTATTTTAAATTATCTCATCAGATGAAAAAATTCATTTTATCACAGATGAGTTAGTTCCGGATGAGATTATTCACCATGCTGTCAAAAATTTATCAAACATATTGTTGAATGCTTTATATTTTATTTTTAATACTTGTTCTCAATTTCACAAAATAATATTGATGTACACAAAATTAAGATGGACCGTACCAGTACTTCCAGTTTTATGTACAAAATTGAAAATAATTTTTAGAACCCAAAGTGATGTCTCATAACATATATTATCTCTGCTATTAAGTAAAACTGTAAACTACATATAATATTAAGATCATATATGTGGTTGAAATAATTTTTTCCGTAAATTATTCGTCATCTCAAATCTATTTATAATATTTTTATTAAGAAAATGAAACTAATAAAGTTTTAACGATTGTACAGAACATAATACTATACATTTATTTGAATTTTGGCGTATTTAGTACATATGTAATGTACCTATATATAATGGGTATATATTTTTTTATAGAAATTGAAAATTCGTTTTTATTTTATTTTTTTCTAACAGTGCAGCATTTTGGTTGGTTATCTGAAATCATTGCACCATAACTATCATTTTCCGACAAAAAAAAAGATCTCTAAAAATAATAATAGTTAACACTAACTCAACCACTGTTTGGTTAAAAACTGTTAATAACTTTTATCAGCTTCGTACTTTTGATATTTTCTTTTTTTTTTTTAAAAATGTTATTTTAATATAAAATTAATAACCAGCTGATACCAATTTAACAACTTCTCGTACTATGACTTTTTTTTTTAACTTTAACCAACAATAAATTTTCCAAAATAAAATTTTTCACCAAAAAGTTAAAAAAGATTGTAAGTTTTGTTTTGTTCAGGGTTTTTCATTTTTTTTTTTTTTATTTTGACACATCATTTCTAAAGATCTAAACTTCTTTATTATGATTTTTGGCGATAAAGTTTAAATTAATATATTTCAGAGATTATATGAAATTTGAATATATGTATTTTTATTTAATGAAATCATAGATTTTTTATTTCAATTGAACAATTGAATTATTGTTTTATGCTCGAAATTATCTAAATACCATTACCCAACAAATTTTAAAGCCCCCAATTTTGTAAAATGGATAAAAAACAATTTGAACTTCAAAAATTCTTAATACAGATGTTGCGATCATTAATTGGAGAAAAATATAAATATTTTTTGGAGCCGATTTATAATAATCATATTCAATTAATTTTAAATGAAAACTACTCAAATTACCGAAATAATATTGAAAAGTTAAATAATAATTAAGGAACATAATAACAAAAAAAATTAAGTTCCCTAAATTCTTTTCAAACCTACACGTGAAACTAAAATTAAGAAAATGGGATATTACCACAGACATAACTTTACAAATTTTAATCATAATTAAGTTGAAAAACAATGATCTCCATCACAAACACTTAACAATTAAGTTCTTTTTTTTTTTAAGAGTATATTGAGTAATCTATTCAAAAGAGTAATCTATTCAGTTGTCAAAAATTCAATTATTTTCGAAATTGAATTGTTGTGCCCCTCTACAAAATATCATATTTTGCTGGAAAGAATGATGATGTTTTTCTTTTAACATACAGATTGCATACTAGTACACATTAGGCAACAATATTAAAGCGCTGTATCACATTGTTTAAATTAAAACATTTCACTTGTATTACAGTCACTTGAATAATTTAATTTTTGAATATTTTTTGTTTTATTTTATTCACATAATTATTTTTATTTATTAGTATTTTTTTTGAATCTACATTATTTAATAAATTTGATCTTGATAATAAGTTATTCGGACACATTGCTACTTAGAAAAGCAAACATTGTATTTTATACATAATTTTTAAGCAGTTAACCATTATTGAGTCAACATTATGCACGACACTAAACAATTATGATTTTTTTAAAAAGAATGCATTGAATTTTATTTGGTTTTTTTATTTTATTTAAATATTTAAAAAAAAAAAAAACAATTATTTATTTTAAAAATAAAAATTCAAACATTCAGTGCGGAAGACCAAACCGAAATGATGATGATTGTCTCACTGAACTATAAATGGAACCTCATCATTGTCGGCCGCATAAGCCAAATATGAAAAAAAATAAAATAAAAATAAAATTAAAAAAAAGCACAATAAAAACGTGTGTGAAAATAAAAACAACAGTCACTTGTGAAAATTATGAAAAAAAAAAAATTATGAAATTTGGTGGACAACATGGTACATAACAATTAAAGATAAAAAAAAAACAGTTTTTTTTAAATATAATTATATTCTGAATCATGATCTGACAATCCCGTTCCCTGGTGCAATTCAACAAAAAATCATTTAAATTCAAATAAAAAAAATTTTTTTTTTGTATCTTTTTAAGAAACAAAAAAGTAGCAAAAAATTTTTAAAAAAAAAATCAACAGTTTACTAATTAAAATTTTAAGCGTGTACAAAAGAGTAATCTATTGAAGTGATCTAATTGTAGGTATATTGTAATTTTTACAATATTTTGAAATAAAATTTTTCCATTTTTTTTTTTCTTAATGCTGTAAACGAATTAATCGTCAGCTATGAATATTTTTTCTGAAAATTAATTTTTTCATAAATTTTTCTCCGTCCTTTTTTCTTTGAAGTCAAAATATTTTTTGCCAGAGAGCTACTAAAAAGAACTTAAAAGTTGAAGAAAAAAATGAATATCCTGTACCTGCATCTAAGTTTTGTATTTCGGAAACATAAAAACGGTAACCGTAGAATTATAAATTTTTATAATTTTTTTTTTTATTATACATTAAATTTAATTATGATTTATATAAGCATGAACTTCTTTTTTATATTTTTTTTTTTTGTAAAAGATACACGGAGCAGATAATTCGCTATTTTTGTGGCCATATGGAAAAGTTGGTAGACCATTTTTTAATGGTAGAATTAAAATAAAAAAAAAAAAAATAATATGTTATCATTAATAAAAATTATTATGGTCTTTGATTTTATAACGCGATATATGATATAATTTTATTTTTTACATTATTTTTAAAAACATAGATTACAAATGTATGTAAATCTGTTTTCAAATTTAAACTCTGAAGGTTTTCCTAAAAGTAAAACGCATAAGAGTAGCAATAATGTATTACATATTGTTGGATTTAAATAGTTGACAAAACAATCAAGCGATCTTTATCCATATTCGAATACATATCAACTAATACAAATATGAAAATGGAATCTGATGATATAATTATACTAATAACGAAACACATCGAAGTCAATCACAGCAACAAAAGATGATAATTGTGACAAAAAATTCAGTCTCAACTAGAATGATGACCTTATTATCAGCGATAATAAGAAAAAAAAAACAAAAAAATTGTAATTTTTAACTATAATTATAACTACTCATTGTGGGATAATTAGTAATTACTAACTACTGTTGTAAGTTGTAAGTTTTACAGTTACTAACTGTTTAGTGCACAAATCTGTGCATATTAAACGTAATCGTAAATTTTTATGTATCACTCAAAAAAAACTCGGTGGAAAATCCGCTTTTAAATGTTACAGAAAGATTATAACTAATACTGCGTTATTTTCCCCCAGTATGTGCTCAAAATCTGTCATTTATTATTGAATATATAATAACTCCTCAAAAAATTAATTGTAGCAAAATTTGCTACACTAAGAATAATAAAATACAATAAATATTTTATATGATACAAAAGAAGTTCCTGACATTTTGACGTGGAATATTGCTCTGCATAAGAACCGATTTTTTCTTTCTACGACAAATATCTTATCATTGTAAAGTAATTAACTAGTTTGAATTGACCTATATACATGACAATAGATATACAGAAATTATAGCTGTAGTAGTTATCTGTTTTTTCAGTGCATGATTTCAAATTAATGATTTTGATTGAAAATTAATAGAAACAAAATTTTGTTAATAAAATTATTCTTTTATTTAAAAATAAAATTTACTAAATTTTTTCGCATGAAATAACTTAAAATTAAAAATCGTTGTTATACAAAATATTATGCGTGTATATTTTTTAAAATTTTCAAATAGTAAAATGTTTGATAAAAAATGCACAGATGGAAAAAATCACATAAATCTTATTTAATTAACAACAATAATAGTATTGTTGTAACGAAGTGACTCTACTGTATTATTGTACTGTACGCCCTATACTTGAGTATTGTTCCCAAGTATGGTCGACGTGTTTTGAAGTTGATGTAAATAGAATTGAAAGTGTTCAAAACAATTTATTAAGATTTATATTTAGATCATTGCCGTGGCGTGATCCATTTATTCTTCCGTCCTATACGGATCGTATTCAATTGCTCGCTATTCAATTACTGAAGGATAGACGAATTATTTGTGATGTTGTAACATTGCATCAAAGTTTATCTGGAGTTTTTTGTTCTCCGAATTTGCTGGATAGAGTTAAATTGAGGGTACCATCGAGGCGATTTAGGCAAATAAGGTTTTAGATATTTTTGAGACCACGGATAATAAATAAATCGATAATGAAATCAGAGTTGAAGAGACTAAATGGTATGACTGTCTAAAATGTAGTTTGTTGTGGTTAATTTATGTAACTTTGGTTAAGTTTTATTATTATTTATGTAATTGTTTCATATTAAACAATTTGAATACATTTCCATAATTAATGATATGTATTACAAAAATGGTGCTGAAATAGATTCAGCTTGCATTAAACTTGTATTTAAACTAATCTATTATGTTCAGTAAATCCTTATGAATTTTTATTTTTGCAGTTTTTCAAGGTTCTTCTAAAATTTCTGCTCAATAAATAATCCTTATAGAGACTATACTAAATTTGGATTAGATAAGTCTTAAAAAATATTTTAAAAAACAATATTTAAAATAAATTTTCATTGTGTAATTAAAAATATATATTAGATATATAATATTACACAAATTTCTAAATGTCCAATGAATGAATAAGTTCAAAAAAATAACAGTTTTTCGGCTATCAATTTATTAATTTTTTTTTTATAAGTATAATTTTTATAATATCTTTTTGTTTATTATATTTATTTATTACATTTTTTTTTCTTTGTTCTGTTAACCTTTTACTTAAAGCGAAGTTTCCGTTTTAAATATCGAATAAAACTGTCGTCAGGTTTTAGCCTTTTTTATTTTCTGTATTTTTTTTTTTTTTCTTTCCTATGAATAAACCGCTTCAACCGATCTTCACTGTACGTGAAATGATTTTAAACTAGATTCGAAACAAAATGTTAATTCTTATTATTTTTTTTTCAGTTGTACGTTTCAAAACAGCTATCTGGTAAAAATTTGTGGGTAACCCCAAAAATATATAAATATACACCAGAAAAAATTCGACCACTTTATGCTCATCATTATCATCAATATTATTTGTTTTTTTGTTTTTTTTTTTTGCAAAATGAAAAACCACTACTACTACCACTATTACTACTACCAGTACCCACTACTACTACACGACTTTCCACGTCTTGTACTCATTTTCCAGTATGATTATACCGATAGATAATATACATATAATATGTATATATTAGATATTTTGGTACACCGTTATTTAATGAAAAAATTTCGTCACCCAAATACGTCCGTTACCGCACCAGTACTAAAAATTCAAAAAAAAAAGGAAAAAGAACCGAGAAAAAAAAAATTAAATACTCTACCGTTGTTGTTTTTAAAGAACGGAACTCTGAATACGAAAAAAAAAAAAAACAAAAATAAAAAACGTTAGCCACATCACCGCGACAACAACCAGTAGCAGTGGTTTGTGGGATATTCATCTGTACACATGTATACATTAAAGTATCTATAACGGTATTTAAGCAATAAAAATAATAATAATAATTTCCCAAAGATGAAAAAAAAAATAAAAAATTCTTATATTTATTCTGTTTTTTTTTTTTTTTTTTTTTCATTTTATCAAAAATCTCCTGCTTATAAGTTTTTTATTCATGGAAAAATGTATTTGAAAAGTATACCTAAAGTATACATTTCTTACAGTTACTAAAAAAAAATATCTTAAGATGTTGTGACAGTTCATATTTTTTCCCCATTTCTTTTTATATATTTTTTTTTTTTTAATTTTTTTTTGTGTTGAATAACCCCCAACTGTTTTGTATTTTTTCTCAAAATTTTTCTCTGTTTGTATTTTTTATTTTTTTTTATTTTTCGCCCTTAAAAGGAAAAAAAAAAATAAACCAATATTGAACCGATAAACATAAAAAATACTCTATTTCTTAATTTTTTCTTGGAGAGTAATAAACTTTTTTTTTTTTGGAAAAAAAAATCTTAGACTCCGCGAAAGAAATTTTCTTAACTCTTATTTTTTTTTTTCTAAGTGTTAGAAGAATATAAAATTGAAATGTTAAAAATTCAAGAAAATTTCATTCGAGTTATTAGAGCAATAGGTTTAGATAATTTATTTTAGTTGCGATAACATTTGAAAGTATTTATATAATTCTCTGCTGATCATATAGTTATACCATTTTTAAATGTTGTTAATGAAAATTTTACTTCAAAAGAATATTTTATCTTTACTGAAAAGCTTATTGTTCACACTATTATAGATTATTTTTGTGGCACATAACTACGATAAATTAAATTAATTGAAAATTCGATTACAACAATAAAATAACAAATCCCACATCTCTGTGCACAAAACTTATATTTTCTGCACTCTGTTGTAAAAGCATCTTAACTTCGACGATAAAATGCAATTAAAATTCTTACTTTAATTCTTAAAATGTAACTTGCCATATAACAGTACCACAACTTGAGTTTGTTTTTTCTCTTATTGTACAAGAAGAAATTTTTTTTTTTTTCAATCTTAAAGACTACTTCTCCCTCATCAAATTGTTGAATTTTATCTCTTTTCAAGCTAGCCTTTGTAAATTTGTATTTAAGAACAATATACAAAAATTAAATGGTATTTTTCTTAAAAGTTAAATTTTTTTCGTCTCTTAAAAATTCTCAAAATAAAAATGCAACTTGTTATGATATTTTCCAACCCTCCTTTTTTAGTTGAAAAAAAAACAATGTTGGATATAATCTATATTAGAATAAAAAAAAAGATAACTCAAACCAATTTTTCTCATTTTATGCTGCGAATTATTTCAAAAAAAAAATTTTCTTTCTACTTGTTTTCTTAGAATTTTCTTCAAATCTCCCTCATTTTTACCCCTTTCACCTTTAATAAGAAAAAAAAAATTTTTTTTTTAATATTTTTTTTTATTTATCATTGTATTGGTCTTCAATTCAAGGATCACAGCATCTTTAATTTGACATTACATATATAATAGCTTTCGAAATTCTAATTTCTAATAAAAATTAACTTTTTCAAATGTGTTTCAATTTTTTTGAAATCAATTCTTAACGACAGAATATTTTTCAACAGCGGGAGAATTGTATGATGTGTGATGAACATAAAGATATTTGGCATTAAATGTTAATAAAGAGTTGTAATAATAATTTGCAGAATGATAACTCAATTAGAAAATTTTCAAAGAGTTTTGTTTATTTTATCCCTGAATAGAATATTATTATCCAACAAATTGTACATATACTCGATATAATATATTTCAGTAGATAAAGTTAAATCAAAACTTAGCTCTGTAAGTCAATTATTATATAAGTGAAAAAAAAATAACTTGTAAATTTAAATATCTTGGAAATAAATATGAATTCAATTGAAAATAACTCAATTAGTAAAAATAAGGACGCGAAATGCAAGTGACATGAGAGACATTATAATATTATTATTATTAATTTTTTTTTTTTTAATTACTTTATTAAGAATAATAATTAATTATTATTGAGAAAACTTTTGTGCCCCGAAAAATACTTTTGGTGCAAGCGCCCCCGAAAAAACGTAAATGTAAAGTATGCTGCTTCATTATTATTAATTTAAATATTTTCCTTAAATTTTCTTAAATGTGTTTGTGAATGAAAAATTTTTTACATCAAGTTTGTGGATAAGACGAAAAAAATTGTGATTTAGAGAATTTTTATTTTTATTTTTTTTTTTTTTAAATATGATAGTCGTGGTTTCCTCTAAGAAAAATAAAAAAACGACTTGTATTTTTTTGGTTTTTTGCGCCAATATATTTTTGAGATAAAATTGAGAACAATTTTGATTTGGGTTACCTAAATTATTCAAAAGTGATTAGGGTGCTGAACAAGAAGAGGAAAATGTACCAGGGCAGGTGGAGAAAAATAGATTTTCTTATGGTTTTGCGAAAACAAAAAATTTGTTATACACGTACATATATTTTGTAAAAATTCAACCAATGTTTGTGGCTAAAATTTTGTGGCAATCCAAAGTGGTTTAAAAATATAGAGAAAAAAATTTTCTCTTCTACTTCCAAAGAATTGATTTTTATGTTCTTTTTTTTTAAATAAAACCTGCCCACTTTTTAGCCATAAATTAAATGTTACATGGTTTTATTTATGTTTATAATTAATTTTTTAGGCAACATAATTTTCCTTAATTAATTTGCTTATTCTTTTCCTTTCTTACACATTTGTTTCATTTTGTGAAGATTATATTGTAAAAAAATATATTACGACAATGAGTAGTTACAAAATGAAACTGGCTATTTATACAATAGGGATATTGGCTGTTAATAAATAATTTTTTTAAAGTTTTATAATTTATGTTACCAGATATTTAATTGAATGTCTGATTCAAGAATAATTAAAAATGAAAATTCAAAGAACCAAACTTTGCTATGGATATCACATAGAATTACACCAAAATATTCGCATTAAAAAGAATGCGAAGTAAGGTCTAAGACAGGTATATTAAATTAATACAATAGAGTAAGTTATAAAGAAGAAAACAACTCAAATTAAATGTCACATAAAAAATTATTTTATTCAATTTCTTTGTTTTGGTCTATAGTTATAGGAAATGAAACTTTAAGTACAATAAAAAAATAGCGTCTATGATAAATTTCCACATTCTAATATGGTAGTGCTCTAATTGAAACAATTTTGGTGTAAGGAACGAGTTATCCGCCAAATTTGCAGCGTTTCATTTTTCTCTTTTCATATAAAAGTACAAAACTAAAACCAAATTACTCAGAAGATCTTGATGAATTTCTATAATTTAAGAACTTTTCTATAGATTTTAAGAAAGAAATTGTAATTTCCCTGAAAAAGAATTTTTCACCACAATATGTGAAATAAAAATATTTATTATAAATTGCAGGCGGAGCTTCATAATTTACCCACATATACACATATGTTTTAAGCTTTAAGGATTTTTTTCAATATTTTTTATTTATTTTTTTTTTTTTAAGGATACTTATTTTCGTTTTTTTATACCCAAGATGTATCCACAATTCCTCATACCGTGTAATTGTTAAGGAGGTATGATTTTTTTTAACGCAAATTACAATATTTGTACCTATATTTTGTGGGTAAACTAAGAAAAATGATATATATATATTTTACGAGATGTATATATTTTACATAATTTACCATCTAATAAAAAATGCAGCCAGCACCTACACAAATACCTAAGTTAAAGAAATGAGAATTTTTTCTCAAAAATTCCCGTGAATTAGTAAAATGGAATTTCTATATATTTCATCTATAAATGTAGTACGTACAGTTATGTATGTACTACGTACTTTAGTGTTACATTATGAATAAAATTTTAAAATTAAATGTTTATTTTTTTCGGTGATTTTTCAGAGTATCCCGTAAGTTCACCAGTATTACTGTGATGAATTATTAGATAAAAGATATATATAGGGCCCAAGAATAATATATTATATGCCCATCAAAATATTGATCTCACATTCATTATTTTCTAAATTTCAATTTTGATATTTTTAACAACATGTAAATTTAAAAGACACCAAATCTAGACAACAAACCTAGTAAATCTACTATCTTGAATTTTATTGCTGCGTTGAAAAATAATTTTAAAAAATCTTCGCTGAAAACGCATAATTATCTATGATCAATTAGCTTTGGGTGACGCGTTATTTTTTACACTATGTACTTTAAAATAACTACCTACAACTTCTCACATGAAAATTTTAGAAGTTTTTATGTCCACCTAATTATTATGGTATTATGGTGTATCGCGGAACGCTATTGTGTGTGCCGTGGTTGATTACACCCATGAATTTTTTTCAGAAGATCATTGAATTTGTAAATTAATTTTCTTTATAGATAGTTCCGCATAAATTCAAAAATTCATACCTGCATTAGAATGTGTTTAAGATTTTTTTAATTTTTTAAAAGAAAATAATTTTAATTTTTGCTAGCTTTGTTAAAAAATAAAAAAATTGACAAAATTTTTTTTGCTTTTTTTTTTCGAAAGAATAAGTAAGGTCACATTTGGCGCACCGTTTGTAGAAAAAATATTCAAACACTCACTTTCCTCTTAAAACACCTTTACAAAAATAAAAAAAAATTAAAATTTTCATAAAAAATGTATGACATTTTGACACAGTTTTCATTATACATATATTTTTAGGTCCTGCTAGTTTTTTAACTTTTTTTTTTTTTGCAAAAAAAACATTAAATTCTACAAATTTGGAATTTATTAAAAATAATGAGAGCCTTTTTGGATAACGATTCTGTTCTTTTTCTTCTGTTGAAACAAAAAATAAATTATTTATAATCATGAAAACTCTCATCCTTTTTTTTATTTCTTTATGTTTTTTATATTCAGTTTTTTTTTGCGTGTTTTTAGGTTATATTTTAATTGGACATAAACAAACAAAAATTATGTAAATAAAACTTTATAGCAGTGTACCTATATACATACATATATATACTTTATTCTCACAAGCTTATTATATAAATTATGATTTTATTAGAATATCGTTTAAAATTAAATAAAAAGGAATATACAGAAAAAAATAATTTGAACTAAATAAAATGATAATATTAATAAAATATTCGAAATTAAAGCGAAATTAATTATTAACGTTCAGCTGTAGAGGACAGTCATGGTCTGAAGAGATGTATGAAATACTTGAATTTTTTCATTGTAAAAGAAATATTTGTGATATTTTATATTTTATATTTTGTATTTTATATTTTGTATTTTATATTTATATTTTACGTAAAAGAAATATTTATTATAATATAATAAAGCAAAGTAATCATTCATTAGATGTTTTGATGTATGACGTCCTACGATATAAAATTATCAGTATTAGTGAAGAGAAATACAAATTAAGTTATTAAGATCGAATCATCAATGATATTAAAAACTTACTAGAAACTAGAAAAACTAGGAAATCGAATTTTTTCAAGAAATTAAAAAATTATCAAAAACAGTAGAATAACGTTTTATAACTTTAATTCTCAAGTAGCTAGCTATATTATGAAAATAAAAAAAATCTTAATAATAATCTCTTCATTTTGGCGCAAAAATGCTCATTTATTAGTTATATTTTGTTTTTATTTTTATATGATTTTTATAATTTTAATAATAAATAAAGGAATTAAAAAATAAATTCTGTTTAATTGCAAACATATTTTAACTTTTATATCCTTTTATTTTTATCTTCAAAAAAATTTTCATTATAAAATGTAATCCTTCATCATTTTTCAGGATATTTTTTTTTATAATATTTGAAAAAGTTATTCATTCCTTTGTTTTTATTTTTATTATTTGTTTTAAGTAAATCCTTTTTTTATCACACATGAAACACACCATTATTTCATGCGTCTATCAAGTAAAGGATATGTAATTATTCAAAAATTAATTTTGATCTTTTAAATCCTTTAAACTTATCGTTTCCTTTTAATTTTTATCCTAAAAATAAAAAATTGAAAATTTTCATTGGATATATAAATGAAAAATCGGGTTATATTTTTGAAAGAATTTAGATAAAAGGATGTAAATAGTTTTGAAATAGATGAAAAATTTTGCTGCACAAACCCACACTCTTTCAGTTTTCTAACGTCCATTCTTAGTTTAATCCCAAATATTATCAAATATTCACATAAAGCCTATACTGTTTAAGAAATTAATGTTTAAGAAATTAATGTGAGCAGTTAATAACAAAATATGAATCAGTACCTCATAAATGAATTACGGAACCCGTTTTCAAGATACTTTACTTTTGTCATTGCTCTTTTTCAAATTTTTTTAGGTTCATTAAGTATCAATACCAAACTTATATTCCATAAATAAAACAATTTTCATCAACATCTAAAACTCCAGTCCGAATCCTTGGAAATGATCTGTGTACAACCATTTTTTTATGTTACTGAAATCGACATCTATCTACTCATCGAAATCTTAAGACTTTGAAAACATTTTAAAACATATAAATATACACAAATTATAATACCCTTGGCTGGTTGAGAGACCCTCACACGCAACCCCAAAATCGTTCAATGTCATTTTAGTTGAAGTGAAACTGAATTGAAATCGAATTGACAATTCATTAATTATGAGCATTTGAATGACGGATGGACGTTTTATGACAGCATATAACAAGTCTTTTTTTTAATTTTATTATAAACGGGCTAAAAATAAGGGCATAGGTACTATTCATCAAGATTAGGAAATGCAAAATACTATTACTCAAGATTTAAGAATGGTGGTTGATCAAACTGTTCTAATAACTTTATTCTGTCGCACATGAGTTTAGTAATTGTTTTAGTTTCTGAGAAGGCATAGGCGTAATGAGAAAGCAATTCACAATATAAATATCATTACTAATATAAGTATGTATGCGAATGGAAGGTTGGAAAACTTGGTATGCAGATTTTTCTTTATGAAATATATTCAGTATATTAATTTTCTTTGATAATGATTATAATTTGAAAACATTAAGATATCTTGAATATGCTTCCCTTTTTTCAAGGGATGAAAATTTTTACCCTTTTTAAAAAAAATGTTTTATTACAAAAAAAAATTATACACACATGGGTTATGTTTTATGGCATGTTATTTCAACTTTGGAAAACAAAAATCTGATATGCTAAAAGAAAAAATCCTTTATCAAAAAATTGTTATAAAATATTAAAATTTGTAATCGACATTCAGGTATTCAATATAAATCCGGAAAACCTTCATTAGCGTTGATAATAATTTAAATTTTTTTTAATTCCAGCTGTATCCAATAGTTTTCATGTTGTACGCTTGGTTATATATTATATCTACATACAAATAGTCTTTCAATAATTTCTTCTTGTCTCTACGCTTCTATACTTACTTCTTTTTTTTTCATAATTTTATTATGAAACTTATTTGGTATATATACATCAGGTGTATTACTTACTATAAATTTATTATGTTTAGATAACATAACATATAACATAATTTAATGTATACTAGTGATTTTCCAAAAAAAAATTTGTAACGTTTTTCTGAATTTCAGAAATTTATAGTCCATTTTCTATAAGATTTAGTGTTATAACTGATTTTAACACTGTTCACGGGACTCGCTAACTGAATTTTATAAATTTGCAATACTTCGAACTTAAGCATCGAGAATTTTGGCGCTGTATATTGAAATTCTAAACATGAACTTTTGAAAATCTAAAAACACAAATCCGAAATCTATATTTACATGAAATGAATATTGCAACTGAAAAACAGATATAATCATATTGCCTATATGGTAATAAATCATTCATGTAGATATAACACATTTACAAATTTTATTCAAAAAATTTTTGGTTAAGCAAATTATTTAATTAGTACTTGGGAAACTAAATTTAGAGCTTCAAAAATATGATAACTTTAAATTTCTATTTTCAGCGTACATATACATAACACTTAATGCAAACTTTTAACGTACACGGGAAATTTATATATCCTTTTCCTGTGCATACATTAAAAAAAATAGAAACTCCTTTTTGTTTAGTTGAAAAATGAAATTAAAAATCATTACAGATTTACACGTTTACATAATAAAATCAAAAAACAATTTTTTCTTTTTTGAAAGGCAAAAAACATAATAAACAGGATACATAATATCCTTAACGTACAAATAAAAGTTATTATTATTTTTTTCAACAAAAAAAAAGATAATGTTAGAAAATTTCTCAGAAAAATAATTGAAAAAAAATACTTAACTTTCTAAAATAATTCCATTTCTGTGCTATTAAGAGGAGATAGAACTTTTTTTTGGAAATCTAAAGTCTCATATTTCTAAACACAAAAAAAAAAAGGATCAAATTAAATTTTACAATAATAAACATTTTTTTAGTGATTTAATTGTGAATAAATTTTATATACACTATTCTCTTAAATTATAATTAAACTCGTAACCGACTTCACTAGAAATTCGAATGAAAATACTTTTTTTAATTTAATTTTGATTAACGGCCATATATTGAAAGTATAACATTTAATGATTGTATTCAATGACCTCAAGATGACAAACACATTAATGAGAAATCTTGAATCAAACTATAAATATTTCAACTCAGTACCATGAATAGGTTCAAAATTAACCATAGATTATTTTTATTTGAGATTCAATAATTTTTATTTACCAAAATTTTTGTTTATAAATTTAACCATATAAGATTTTTAATAAGAAAATTCAATATTCAATATAGATGTTAATATTTTTAATTTTATTTCAACATAACGAAATAATTCATGGTCATAAATTTCTAAGTTTAATCCTTATTATAAGAAAAACTAATGTAATACATTTTACTCCCTAATATTAAAAAAAAAAATACATCAAGATTACTTCAATCGCATATAATTTTCTTCAATCTCTTCAAAATCTTTGTTACAAATAAAATTTCACAAAAATTTTAAATATTCGAATAGATTTAAAGATTATATACTTTTGAAATTTCAGAAGTTAAACTACTCTAATAATTTATTAAAGATTTAGATTTATGTTTAATGTGCACACATTTGTTCCGTAAGTCTATTATTATATACCGAGTAAGTACCGACCTATTATACCAAGTCACCAAGTTACGAATAATAATTACCACTGTTTGGTAATTACTTATCCTCACATTCTTACATATAACAATAGTTAGAATTGACCGTATAAGATTTTTTTTTTATTCACATAATGGAATTAAATTTATCGGAATTCAATAAATAGCTTCTGAACTGATGAGCTTGTGCTTTTCATATCATATCACTCATGATATTTCATACGGTCTCTTAGATAAACAATGCAACCAAAAACTCAAATGTATACAAAAAAATATAACTTGTAACAAATCATAACTATACATTCGATTTTGATTGTTGCTGTTTAAGAAAAGCAAAACTAAAAAAACAAGCAATATAAATTCATAATATGAACAAACCATTGAACAAAAGATTTTAATGCATATAACAATTTTTCAATGTTTTCACAAAAAAAAATTTGTAGGTTAAATATTGATAAACTAATAAAAAAAAAACGCGGGGGTTTGATAAATTCGATTACTGCATCATATTTCAACTAAAATTTTCCCCTTTAGATATCCGGAATAAAAAAAATCGCGTATTTTTTCCCCAATACATATATATCTTACCTTTTTTTAATAAATTACCCTAAAAGAGATGAAAATAAGAATGTTATTTTTTCTGTTATGGTTCGCCAATTTTAAGATATTTAATTTATTGTATTATATATTTATATAGCCAATTCAATATTTAAACAAAAAATAAAATATTCTAGAAGCAAAATGTTATAAAAAATAACAAATAAAAATTCGAATATTCCTTTAAAAAAAATAACGTCATTTGTGATTAGGCACATGGGAGCTGTAAAAGCCACTACCTACAACACATTTACCGAGATTAAAAAAAATAGATATAATCATAAGAATCAACGAGAAAATTTTTTTTCAAGAAATCATACATACTTTTCTACAATGTATATTGTAAATGTCGTATATATAATATTTTATTATGCATGTCTTCAAATATTTGACATTAACTTTTATTTATTTATTTTTATTTTATTATTGAATTAAAGTCATCAATTTAAATTTACAAAAAACCTGTATGCATAAGATCGGCAAATTATTCTCGTCCCTATATTTCTTATTATTAATTTTATAAAAAAAAACATTAAATACTATACATATAATATTTAAAATAATTACATCCTACATACTTTATAATATAACTATAGTACACGAAATTGAATAAAATATGAGAAATTTAACTTTAAAATGTTTCCCAACATTATTAACTTTTTAACACTGAAGGAAGCTTTTGATGAAATAAAAATTTTTTTTGACCCCATTACGATTTTCCCGAGCGAATAAAACAAAATTTTTAATTTTCTACATATATATACATATTACATATATTTGTATGTACGTTAAAAAAAGGACAATTTTTTTCGTGTCCTGAATATTTTATTTCGATTATTTGTAATGATACTTGCTTAACCAGATCCCATTATGTTTTTCATATACAAAGTTCTTTCGTTTTTTTTTGCAAATTTGGTCATTTTAACAATAATTTCTTCCGATAATTTTGAGTGTTCGTTTGTGCTAAGTACGTGAATTTGTAAGTTGAAGTTGTAAGTGTAAGTTATGCTTATTTCCAGGTAACTTCTGTGGAGACAACAACACTGTTTTGGAAACAATTGAGTGATGTTGACAATCAAAGTCAGAATGATAAAATTTGATTCTTAGAATTTTAATTTCAAATTACGTTGCTTAAGAGAAAATAGTTCCCAAAAGGTTTTTGTCACAATTTTTGGCAGTTTTTAAAACATAAGCTTTATTCGTTAGATCCCAAATTATACATAATCTCTACGTATACACCCATACCATTAACTATTCACAACTATATATGCAATGTGCATTATCAACAATTTCTTTTTGAAATAATAAATAAAAAAATTTTGCAAAAAACTTATAACTGCTACATATAACGAAAAGTCATATATTTTATCTTATTGAATTTCAATTTATATTTTCATGGTAAAAGGGACTTATACTGTGCATTGATATATATTATTCTAAAAAAATAACGAAATGACCGTTGTCATCCTTAATATCCTTCTTTTTTTTGGTAATAATGATGATACCTAATACTCAGATGTTAAAGCTATAAAAATAATAAAGTCTTTTGAATTGAATGAACCATTCAATTAATTTTTACACTACACAAAATAATAATAATAAATAGAAAGAAGTTACTGCTATTTCTAGTAAGTGGAAGCTGTTAGTTAAAAAAAGGACACATATATTTAAGAATATAATAATAAAAAAGGGACACCACTTAAGAGGTGATATGATGTTGCCTGAAGCGATTTTTTATTACTATATTTCTTTTTTTATTATAATCATATTGTCCTAATATGAAAATTCACAGAAAAAAATATATCTGAAAATCCGATATTCCTTAAGAGGACATTTTTTGTTCCAAAATTTGATTGAAAAGCCATTTTAGATTATTTTAAAGTTTAATTGAGAAAAAGAAATTCATTCGCAATCTCTGGACTTTTTTATACTTTAAAATAGAATAAAACTTTTTAGAATCGGTTAAGGCTAAGTGCTCTCTTTAGAACTATTTTATGACATAAAAAAATATTATCGGAAATATGGTTTCTGTTAACGATTTAATTCTTATATTTAAAAATGTTTAAATTTCTCCTAAGTAGTATATTTCATCGATATATTATTTAATTTCTTATATAAGTACAGAAAACCCCAGCCGAAAAAAAATATACTTAGTTTTATCTAATATATAAAAATTAAAATTCTGTTTCTCTGTTTCTCTGTCCTCAATCACGCCTAAACCGCTGGACCGATTAGGCTGAAATTTTGAACTTAACTATCATTGGGGCCCGAGATGGTTATAGGGTACTAGAAATTTTTGATCCGTGGCCCCGGGAGGGGGACTACTTTAGAAGCCGATTTTGCAATTTAGGTATATTCCGATAAAATGTTGTAGCGTTGGACCCGTAAGGCCTATTTAAAAAACTAGATATTGAAAGGCCCCCAACCGTTGTCCCAGGGCTCAATTTGGGAGCTATACGAAAATTTCGAAATTTTGAAAATAAGGAACCTAGAGACCGGGATGGTTATAAGGTACTAGAAATTTGTATCCGATATACCGACGTGGGTATATGTAGCAAATTTTGGGTGAGACGAATTATCGCATAATGTCATAACATATAAAAAAATACGAATTATCACATAAAAATTGATTTGTATGAGATTATGCAGTAATTCATTTAAAAACGAATTATCACATAAAACCAGAGCTTCGAACCGCAATTTATTTTGTTCCGGTTTTCGGTTTCGTTCTTAAAATTTTATCGTTTCGGGTTACGTTTCGGTTTTGAAAATTTAAATTTCGTTCCGGTTACGGTTCAATTTTTTTTCGGTTCAAATTTTTTTTTGAGTAGCACTTTTTGTGCTGTTAATTGCAAAAAGAAATGGAGTTGAAACTTTTGTGCAATAAAAATATTTCCTATATTAAAAATAAAAACACACATACATAAAACACAAATACAAAATATAAATTTTTCATTCAAATTCAAACATAAAAAAAATAGAAATTTGGTGTTAAATTTTTTATTTTTTATCTTGTTTAAGGAACGAAAAAGAACAAAAAAAAACCGAAATGATATTTCGTTCCGGTTAAGGTTGCTGTTTTTGTATTTAGAATATTTGGGTTCGGTTACGTTTACGGTTTGGTCATAAATTACGGTTTTTTCCGGTTTTCGGTTTTCGGTTCGGTTCCGGTTCGAAGCTCTGCATAAAACCAAACGAATTTGAAAATAAATGAATTATCTCATAAATTTTATGTGATAATTCGTTTTTAAATGAATTAGTGCATAAAATTTACGTTAAAATTTTTTTATGCGATAATTCGTTTTAAAAATGCAGATTAGTATTAAAACGAATTAGGGAACAAATAATGGCTCCGTCAATTATCGCATATCACATAATTTCTCATAAAAAAAATTTATAAGTCATTTTAAAAATTATGTGATATGACATTATGCGATAATTCACGGAGCCAAATTTTGAAATCCCGATTTTTTTTACTGCCCAAAATCTGAACAAAAGTGTTTTGATATTAATATAAGTTCGGTACTACCGAGCTAAACCGGGTATTTCGACTAGACAATAAAATAAAATTTTAAATTTTTTTCAGTGAAAAAATTAAAAAAAAAAAATTAGAAAAAAACATTACTACGAAGGTGTAATATGATTTTCTGGATGACTTTTTTATATATCTCATTCTTTGGATAAATGTTGTAGAATTTCATCCTCATGGGAACTTTTCCAGATATAATTTTACCTCTATAAAAAAAATAATGTCTTTCTGAAATGTGAAGTGTATTTATTTTGTGATCATGTGGACCTTCTGACATAAAATGCAATTGAGCCAATTTTGAAAATGTATAAGTTTGTTAAAAACATTTTTCTTTTGTTCTTAAAAGAAAATTATTATATAAAAAAAAAGGAAACTTCATAAAACAGGACACAAAATCCCCATCTGGAATTTATTATTGATTTTTTACTTTTTTCATATAGGTAAATGATAATCGAATAAAATTGGACATTTCAAAAAGGTATTGGAATGAAGTTTGTGCGGTCTTGATATTAAAAATTTTTAAGTTTTATTATTTAAAAATAAAATAATTTTAGACAATTTATAACAGCTTTTCCACATGTCAATTATACATATGTATGTATGTGCTTTTTTCTCAGCAAATTAAGTCCCATTCAATTGTAATTTTTGTTTTAAATCAAATACATATTTTTGGCAAAATATCTTCAAATATCAAACGAAAAATATGAATCTTTTTAGAATTTAAAAATATTTAACTCAAAATAATTAATTTGATAATAGATCGGAAGTTCTAATTTTATTAATTTCTTTCTATATTCAAATATATGCATAATTTTTTTTTCATTATCTAATATTAATATTTTAGCAATCAAAATTAAAAGGTAGGTACATATTTAATATCGTATAATATTTTTTTATTTAATAATATTTATTATAATACATTTATTCTTGCATTACTTGACTGAGATTTTAAATATAAACTAAATTCATATTGAAGTATCAAGTTCACATTTGAAGCAAACTTTATATTACGTTTGAACTAACTAAAAGAATGTTTTTCTCAATTATACTTATACGTATACGAGTATATTTTTTTAAACTGCACTATGACTACATAATAAATAAGTCAAATTCAATGCTTTTGTAAAAAGATGGTCCCGTGAATTTGATGATCCTTTTATTCTAAAGCAATTATATAACACTATTGTTCGTCCGAATTTGGAATACGCTACGCAAGTATGGTCACCCTTTTATCAAATTCATACAGACCGGATAGAGTCCTACCAGAGAAACTTTCTGAGATTTGCTCTCCGACATTTGCCTTGGGCTGACTCTCTAGTCTTACCACCTTATGAAAACAGATTAAAATTGATTAATATGGTATCGTTAACCAAAAGACGAGAAGTAGCTGATATTATTTTTATATCACAAGCTGCCAACAATTCCAACGACTTAACTTCCGATCAGTTCCCCACCTTCGTAACACAAATCCCTTCACGATCAAACACCACAGAACAAATTACGGACAACATGAACCAATTAATTGAATGCTTATGATACGCAATAAGTATAAAAATGTAATTGATTTCTCTTTATCCAAAGATTCTTTAAAAATTAAACTTTCACGTAGTAATATTTAGTAAATTGTAAATTTAATAATTGTAAATTTTATATTTTTTTTTTTTGTATACTCTTTAGAAATAAGTTTTTTGTAATAGTTTGAGCTAAACGAAATAAAATAAAATAAAATAAAATATATATAAATAATATTTACAATGATCGTATAATAATAATTAATAAAAAAAACTATGACAGTACAAAAAGTATAGATTTATCAATAAAATTTGTACAATTTATAATGCATACATTTTTTTCCAACAAAAAAGAAGTCTATAAATTTTGTTAGATATTTTATTTAACATAAAAATAAAGTGATTATAAAATTTTTAAGAACATCATTTTACATTTATTCAGATTGCATAAGAAACACATGGTTCACATATGACCCGTTCTCATGAAAAAGAAAATTTTGCTATTCTAAAAAATATATATTATAACAAATTTTTTTCTTTTTATTTTTACTTAAAACACCCGCAGCATATTTTAATTTAATTCAGTGACTAACAACCTTAAATATTTACTCAAAAATAATCCAATTCAACTTTTTTAAGCAACTAGCTCTCTATTTTAAAGATATACCCTGCACAATATATTTGGTTTTCTTTCCAATTTTCTTATATTTGAAATTATTCTAATTTTAAGATTTCAAATGTCGTTCTCAATTAAAATATTCTTAAAAAATAAAAAGGATGGAGCTGTACCGCTATTTTATGTAGTACTTATCAATTGAATTCCATAAATGTGAATACATATGTTTTTAAAGTTGCAAAACCCTGATTCAATATACATACTTATTTTATAAAATATTGAAACAAACTATGTAAAATAGTGATAAAAACTATAAAAAAAATTAAAAGTTTTTGTAAAAATAAGAAAAATAAAAAGCATCTTCCACCCCAAAGTTTTTTTTTTATTATTTTAAAATACCCTCATTTACATAAAAAGCTTTTTAGTTTTTTCAATGAAATTTTAAAATATATTTTATATTGCGAGAAGATACTTTTCGGAAACAAGAAAGTAGAATGGTTTAAAGTATATATCTATAAATTGAATTCATTGTAAGATTATGCGAATAATTATTATCAGAGAACAAATACTTTAAAAAAAAATTTGGAAATAAAACCACCGCGAAAACGAAATGGTGGTTACAGAAAAAAAACATTTGAGGACCTCTCTGTGAAATGTAAATGTAAATGTAAATGTAAATGATCATATGTACATATGTATAGATACATATAAATATGAAACATTTCCATCTTTCAGATATAAAAAACTAATACTTAACAGGATGATAATAAGCTTTTAATTGCTAAAAAACTAACTTGTAACGCATCACCTGTGTGTTGTATTTAAGTAATAAAATTATAGCTAAAATTGAAGCATATAGACCAGGAGGTGAGATTTTTTTTGGGGCTCTTAAAAAATCCTTTAATTTTTGAATTTATTTCGAAATGTTGAAAATTAAAATTTTACGGTAGACCGTATGACAAGAGGAACAAAAAATTTTATTTGTGCCCGAATAAAAAAGCTGGCGGCTGTCTTTTGCCGACCGCTGCATTTAAACAAAAAAGTATTGTTTAGTACACCACCCTAAATATTTTGCGAATAATATACATATAGATATGTACATAAATTTTTAACAAAACATTAAAATGTAGAATATTTAATATCCTTCTTGCATTCAAACAC
This sequence comes from Hybos culiciformis, assembly GCA_964007475.1. NCBI lineage: Eukaryota > Metazoa > Arthropoda > Insecta > Diptera > Hybotidae > Hybos > Hybos culiciformis. The sequence continues at coordinate 1,243,616 of OZ023275.1, forward strand.
ATATAATATCTAGACACTAACCCAAAAAAATAGATAAAATGTTAAAAAAAAATAAATAAAAAACAACAAAAATTTATTATAAAATCTGTATGATGTCCTTTTTTTAACAAATGCATATTTAATGTGTCCTTTTTATTTGTTGTATTTTTATTTAGCAAAAAGATTTTAAATAAAATTCTCATTTCAATATTTTTTTTTATTCTCCAGATTTTGCAACATTTTAACTTTTCTTTTTAATTTTCCTCATTTTTTTGCATCCTTTTATCCTTTCAATATCCCTTATTTTCGAGAAAAAACTGATTTCCATTATTTGCTTAAAAGTCCAGCTTTTTTTTATTATTTATTTTGACTGAACAGAGGAAAAAGAAAGTTTAAATATACTTTTCAACATTAAAAAAAATTCAAATTCTGTTTAAGGATATTATTCTTTTGAATATTTAATTTACAAAATGACGATGATGAAAACTATAAATTTATGAAAGCAAGGAAATATAATATATTTAAGGAATTAAGCTGTCAGATTTTGTCGTTCACAAAGTACGGATTGTAACATAGGATTTTGTCATTAGCTACGGACAATCCGTACTTACTGAACGTACTATAATAGTTCTACAATAGTTTTGTAAAGTAAGGTAAGTAGGTACATACTTAAAGTAATTAATAACGTAAGTAAAAATTTTTTTTATCAGAGAGTTCATGAAAATGAAATTAATAAATTTTCAATCCCTCTTAACTGCCAGTTCTTTCTGTCTGATAATGGATCAATTCTTTGTTCGGTCCAAAATTCTATTCTTCATGTTAACTGTGTCCTTATAATACATAACGTAGAAATAAAGTAGTAACGTAGAAATAAAGTAAGGATACTTATAAGGATGGTAGTTAACTAAATCTAATAAAATCTGAGAATAAGATTTTCGGAAGACTTTATGTTTTCTTTTATGTTTAATTATTTAATATAATAAATTTTTTTTGTTTTATGTAACTGTGTACTGAGATACTTAAATTCATGATATTTTGTTTAATAAGTTAAATAATAATTTAAAAAAATTATTTCAATAATTTAAAAATATGCAGGGAGATTTAAATCGAACTATGGGGCTCCATTCAGTTTGCAGTACTGTTCTTAATTATTTGTTAAATGCGGCTTTTAATGAAATACTAAGAAATAATTAAAATTATCCTCCGAATTATATGTACCTTACCTGGCTACATATTTCAGTTCTGAAATAATTTATTTGAGTTATTACGATTAATGGCATCAATTTTTGACTGATTAATAACTTTAGAAAATTTAAATAAAAAAAGTAGTTGACAAAAAACTACAAAATAAGAATATTGTATTGGAATGTTAGGTAGTCAAAATTTAAAATAAGTTTAATGGTTACTTTATTTTAATTCAAAAATTAAAGCAGATTTTTAAATTTTCCAATATCTACATCCAATATGTCTCTTTAAATGATGTTAACAAAATCATTTCAAGGCAATTTCGATATCTAACTTAAATGTAGACATTGTAATTCCAATCAGTCCCATAATGTGCAAATTGTTTTTAGATAACAGTGCCATAAGCTTGAGAAATTTCAAGATTCCGGTTAGACGGTTAGACAATAATAAATTAATAATTCCGATGATGCAAAAAGATTTATACCTTCTGATTTTCTTCTTTTTTTCTCTTAAATATACTTTAATTTTTATAAATTAATTTAATAGAAAACAACTTAAATAATTTTATAACCAATCACTAATTCTGTAAAATATGCTTAGGAGAGTAGGGTAAAATACTCAAATCTGTGCCACTCGTTTTTTCATTTTGACCGAACGATAAATATACATTATGTACTTCTTACCACCTCATCAACAGCCTTTCTTTAGTGGGATAATTAGCTCTTTAATTGCTGTGGGTATTCTAGGAAATATTTTCTTATATGCGTTTAGCCTGTACGCAGTAATATTACCCTGTCATTAGATAGAATGAAACGGAATGAAAGGAAAATGAGAAAAATCAGTAAAATTAGTGGCTTCTTTACAAAAAATTTTAGGGCATTTAACAAACACTTGAATACACTGGAATTTTAAATTCTTTTATGGTGAAGTCCTAACATAATGAAGCAATTTCAGTTAAAAAAAATAACGCGCAATTACTTAAATTTCTTTACTATTAAACTTTATCTACATGAAAAATGCAATGCTTTGTTTCCATGATCGGGTTGAAAGTTATTTAAAAATTTATTTTTACTTAAAAATAATAAAGTGACCAATAATCAATAATATTTTACGTAGATTTGTTTAAAAAAAATGGTTCTAAAGCTTTCACAGGCATTTAATACGTAGTTTTGTTTTGTAATATTTTTGAAATACATTACTTGTATAATCCGCAATTCAACTTTTTAATTTTAATAAATGTTGTATCATTTTTTACATTTTTAATATTTTTGCTGAAAATACCTTCCAGTCGAGTTAAGAAAATTTACGTCAAGCAAATATTATCTCATAATGTTAGAAATTATTCATGTTATTTATACTTACTTTATGATTAAATCATATCCTTAATTACAATAACTGAATTTAATCTTGTTAAATAAATATATACCTATTTTACAAAAAAAAGAATTTTTTGATAAAAAAAATACATAAAAAATAAAATTTCTAAAACAAGAAAAGATTTAAAACCAATTAAGTCAAGAAACTTTTATTTAATTTTTCAAAATATTAAAAAAGATACATTAAATTAAATACCAGTTTCAAAATTTAAGTACAATAGATTATCAAAAAATTTTCACTAATATAAAACTATGAACTAAATTGTGAGATTTATTTAATTTTTAGTTTAACTCTTTTTCCTTTTCTAGTGTAATATAGTGTTGAGGTCATAAAACAGCTGTATAAAATATATAAAAAATTATAAGAACTCACCGAATATAATGGCAATATAAAAAAATTGATTAAAAAACATAATCCATAAAAAAAAAAGTTTTCACTATAAACCCTTTATATGGAAAAAAAAAATTCCTTAAAAAAGTAAATTATTATTACCGACTACGAGTAGATTTGCAAAATTTCATCTCGATCAGATGACTGGAAATGGGTCAATTTTCACTTCTTAAATTTGGGGACAATCAACGCTACCTTACCAAGTTAATATAAATAATATATAAAATATAAGCTACCATATAACATAATAAAAGAATACCTAAAAAGCTAAATTTCTAATTTCCTTGGAATCTGATTTTGTTTCTTCCTTAGCAATAATTTCAATATCTTCTCTACATCTTGGTATATAAAAAGAAGCTAATGTACATTCCCAAATATTTTGGGGATAATCTATTAAATTATTCCATTCTTTTGTTTCTACATCATAATATAACACTGAATTTGATGCTCGATTAAAAATTGAATCTGAATGAAGTCCGCCAATATAATATATTTTATTTTGAACTGCAGTGCATCCAGTATGATATTTAGCATATTGTAGGGGTATTCTTGTTTCGATGCTCCAAGTGTTCGCAATTGGATCATAAATATCAATGGTTTCTGCCAATCTCCGATTTTCAGTTTGAGGATCTTCATACCATCCACCAGCAACATAAATTTTATCCTTAATAACCAGCATACTGTGATCTACGCGAGGTGTCAATAATGATGTCTGTTCTTCCCATTTCTCATAAAAGGTATTAAAACGCCACATAGTTGACAAAACTCTATTTCTATCTAGACCACCTAAAATAAATTTTTATTTTAAATCATCAAAATTCATTTCAATAAGCTAATTGCACCAAATATTACCTGAAATATACAAAAAAAATCTATGCATCGCTGCTGCATGTTGAGTTCGATTTTCTGGTAATGTCGGAATAAATTCCCACACATCAGTTTTTGCATTATAACGTTCACAATTAGAAGCGGGCACATCATGAACCCAATTCGCCTCTTGATCGATTTCATTAGCTTCGCTAGCCCCGCCAATTGCGTAGAGAAAATTTCCCATTGCATTCAAAGTAAATCTACAACGATCAGAATGCATGGGAGCTATGGTAGTCCATTTATTTTTTATTGGACAATAATGAAAACCAAATGGATGAATATATTCTGAAACAGAAAAAAAAGTTAAGACTCTATAGAAAAACTTAAATGTAATTGTCGACGAAACAAAGGAGAGATACTTTATTTTGATAAAACAATTGATCAACATTATTAATTTTGTCAGAAGTTTGTATGGTTAATACTTATATGTAATTTATGTTGATGATTTTTGATGATGACCTGGAGAAAGTCGAAATATTGAAAAAATGTTAAAAAATTGATTTTAATTTAAACTATTACACACATTTAGATCCGGTTGCAAATATTGATACTATAATTTATTTTTTATTTATTAATTAACATAATTATGTCAATTAAAATATTCCAAGCTTTCATTGAAATGGTATGTTTTATTTAAAAATTAAAAAAATTCTTTATTGAAAGAGCCTTTATTTTTGTAAAATTCTTTCTAAAGATTGAACCATCAATCTCTATTCCGACAACCAAATGCATGTAAAAATTGCAAACAGGAACTGTGCACCAGAAATAAAACAAATTAAATTAAAGTTAAATTTTACAGTAATTAAGTAAATGAAAGAATTCAATATTTTTCTTTCTCCATAATACAACGTGAACAATGACCTAACCTCGTTCAAAAGTTAAGATGAAAAGAGAAAAAATTCAGAATAAAAAAAATATTATCTAGTACCTTTAAGACAGACATCATAACAACCACCAACAACATATAATTCATTTCCTAACACAGCCACACCATAATTGCATTGTTCAACATGTGGAATAAGTGTAAGATAGTGCCATTTTTGTCGGCTATTTAAGTAATATGTTATTTTATTCGTTATACCATCTTGTCCAAACCCACCAATTTTAACTAAAGCTAATTCCATACCTCGAGAGTTTGTTAAAACATCATCACAAATTGTATTTAGTTTTGAGCCCTTAAAATTGAAACTTAAATAATTCACAAAAATGTTCAAACCAAATTTAAATTTTAAAATTTCTTTACAAAATTAACTGACTTATAATCTTTTGGCTTTTACTTTAAAAACATTAGAAGTATAACAATAAAAAAATATACCTGGATAAGTTTTTGTTGATTTTGCGAAGTTAATTTAACAGCATTGTAATAAATTTTTTTACCAATATAAGGGCGTAATGTCCTATCCAAATCATCTGATTTTATTTCAATAAAACGTATTTTATCTAAAAGTTGTTGTGCAATTGACAAGTCCACTTTTTTTGCAACACAATAATTTAAAACAATTTGTAAAATTGTATTTTCTGTACAATCTACGGGATAATCACAGCTTAATAAGTGCTCAAATTGTTCACAAGTTAATTGGTTTATTTCGTTAGTTTTTGCAAAGTCTTTTAAATGATTACAAATGTAACGATAAGTTTTTTGCCGTAATTTTTCTAATGAATATAATTCTGATATTGTTACAATATCAACAACGTTTTCTAAGTCTATTTGACTTTCTAAAAATTGAGCTGATGCACCTACAACCATATTCATTTGAAGATGACTTGCTGCCAGCAGAATATCCTGAATATTTTGTCGTGTTAATTCCAATTTTGAAGTATAAGCATAATTAATCAATAATTCCACTCCTCGAGCAGTTATTCCTTTTAAATTTATTTCTTTTTGTTTTGCTTCCACCATTTTTTCATTTGTAAACATGGCTCGGAAATAATCACTGCAAGCAGCTAAAACAGCTCTGTGAGCCTGTAAAAAATTATTTTATGTAAAATATGTTATTGTTTTAGTAATATGTTAAGAGAATATTTCCATAAAAGGAATTATTTAATTTACTTTAAAATACTGATTTTCTGCCACCAAAGTTACATCCAGAAGTTTATCATTGCATCGCAATTCGTTTAAACCTAAAAATATAATTAAAAATAATCAATTCGACTTATGTACATTACTTAATGTCTTGACAAGTATAATTGTTTTACTTACCCAGGAGTAGAGCATTTGAATGCGCTAAAGATTCGCTGAAATTAAAATTAAAATTGAGTCTTTAGTTTTCATTGTAAGTCAAATACTAAATTCATTTGCTAGAACAATTATTGCAGTTTAATTAGTTAAAAAATTGTCATAAAGAAATCGATTTAGTCATGGCGTAGAAATAATTTTAACATACCAAAAATAGGGGAAGATGAAATTTTTCAAAGGTGTTACACGGATGTATGACTTGATTATTTATTTATTGTGAAATGATATATAAACCATTTCACAATAAATAAATAATCAAGTCCGTAGTATTATCAAAACCTAAATAGTTTAATTGACCCTTAAAATTTGTGCATATAGAATAAGTTATTTATATATTAAGTACTCTACCATTTTCATTTTCGTTTGAGCATGAAAAATGTTTCTTAAGTTATGTCTTTTGGATAATATATTGGGCCACGTCCCGAATATACGTTTTTGATTAAAAGTTTCATCAGAATTGAATACGAATTCGTTTTTAGTATGAAATCTTCTTAGAGTTAAAATTTCAAAAAAAGTACATATTATATTATTATGTTATTATTACAAATCTATACATATTATAAGTTATTATTATTTAATGATTATTTCAACTTTTTGAAAATCAATATACCGCTCAGTAAAAACAACAATATTATTAATGAAATTATTGTGTTTTTGTTATCTCGATGAGCTACATGTAGATCAGGGAAACAATAAATACAATGCATTCATAAATCTGTTAAGGTCCAGCTATACAAGAACATTAATTCTTAATAGATAGTAATTATTCATTTTTCTTCTGACTAAATTTTCATATGTCTGTCAGAAACACATTTCTTTTTAAAACAGAATATTTGATTATAAGAACAAGATGGAATTTCACCTCATGTTTCTCGGAGAAATAGCAAAATCCAAAACTCATGATTATGACGAGCTTCCTCTAAATTTAAATTGTGTACGCACAGTATCGTATTTTTATACATGCTCTATGGAAGTAAAGGTAAACCAACCATTTAAACTAAAATATATTAGGTACACACACGGTTTTTATACACGTTATGTTTCACAGGAAGAATTTTTTCTGACGGCAATAAACCTGTTCAAAAATTTAGTGTTAAATTTATACAATTCTATATCGACAACATTATCCCTACATACTTTTCGAGATATCTACTTTGCATAATATATGATTATTTATACCCGTCCAAAACTGAAACATATTAATATATATATAAAAAAAAAAACCTAGGTAACCTACCTACAAAATTAACAAAGTTTTTTAATTAGATATTACAAAAGAATTATATATGAAAAACTTACAATTGTTGTGTAAGATTTTGGGAACTTGATAATGATACTAATTCAAGGCTACCAATTCCAGCCATTATTGTAATTTTATTTTTATTTTTTAAAATGAAAATTTATTTCTAAAAATAATTTCATTTAATTTTGCAATTTAACTAATCCGCAAATAATATATTATCAAATTGGAATACACTAAAAAAGAACAAAATATATTATTTAATTTATTTAATTAAAATAAAAATAAGATTCTTTCGAAATGAAAAATAAAAAAATTTTCTCACCAAATAACGAAAAACTTGTTTTCTTTTTGTTTCACTTTATTGTTTCTTTTAATTGTTAAAAAAAAAATTAATTTAATTTCTTGCGAAAATTCGGGTCATAAAATTTTTTTTTTTTACCTAGGTATTAGGTATATATTACATTTTAGTTTAAAAGAAAAATGAATGGTCATAAATGGTCCACTGCTGAATCACAACTGTTTGTCTCTCGCGATCTTGAAAATAAGTAAAAAAAATAAAAAATAAAAAAAATACCTATTTGTGGTGAAAAAAGAAAGATGTTCTATCTAAAATTTAATTGAAAATTAAAAGGTATATGGTAAAACTAAAAAACTAAAAAAAAAAAAAATTAAAATTAAGAAACTCGCCAAACTTGTTTTTTTTTTTTTTTTTTTCTATAATTTAAAAATTAATTCAATTACAATTTTTTTTTTGTTATTGTTTGTATGTGTACATACATGTATTTCTCTTCCTGGTACGGTTGCCCTAGATTCTTTGAAAAAAAAATTTTTTTTTGTTTACTTTGCGTTGTAGGTATATACCTACATTATTTTTGTCGATTAAAATTCTGATTAGATTTTTATTAATATTCGTTGACTTTTTATGCAGGTAATACTGTAGTTAGGTAGGTAGGTATATAACTATTAAAATTAGTTCAATAAACAAACAAAGGATTTAATATAAAGTCATGCCTAACCAAAAATATTTGGAACATATATAATTAAATAGGTCCCTCACCCTATCTTAATTTAATTCAAATACAAAAAGTTTTAAATAAAATTGGTAAAAAAAATTAATTTTTACACGCTAATTGAAGAAACATTTTGGTGACTGCCTTATTTTATCTGATTTGTCACCATTGTCGAATAAGATTGATCCGAAAACATTATGCTATCAAATTTTTTTTAACTTAAATACTGAAATTCCTTATTGAAGCTTATAACTCCGTTGTCCGAATTCAGAGAAACATACGCTTTGGTTTGGTTGATATTGAACGAGATTACGCATATTCTGGCATCTAAACGGTCGAAATTGAAAGTAGTTTAATAGTTATAGGTACCTACGCATTTTAGGGGCGACAGATGGATAGACAGAAAGTGAAAACATCAAGGTATACCTAGTTTAGATGATAATCCAACCGTGGTTGAATCGAAATGTGGTTGAAAAGAGGTATAAATTGTTTACATGATGTAGGTATTCGAAAATGCCTGTGGTTGAACTGAGAACTGGAGGACTGATTGATATTTATGTCGGTGATGAGATGATCCAGTACAAGTTTATTTGTTTATTTTTTGTAAAACAGTTAATGATAATGGGTAAAAACAAGATTATGTTGTTAATTAATGAAAAAAATGTTTTTTAGGTAGGTAGGTACCTAATTACCTAATTAGTATCCACGACGACGACCCGGCTATATTTAATATTTTTTCCAATTTGTCTTATATAGGTATCAAACTTTTCAAGTCAAAAAAGGCTAGATTTTAAAACAAACAGTTTGATAACAACTTACCTATGAAGCATCAAATTTTAAATCCACTACTTACTATCCGGAATCCGGAAATTTTAGTGGATTATTTTTGTTTAAAAAATAAATCCAATTAGCAAAAGTGTTTTATAGCAATATTTTTTATTTCCCATATTTTTAATATTTTTGTAAATTTATTCTTTTTTTGACGTTTTGATGAAGAAACCCGAAAAAAAATCCTTAAAGTAAATAAAGAAAAATGAGTATTTAAAAAATTGTAGTATCCCAACCCTGACTAAGTGTCATTTGAAAGCTTTGAAAGTGGAATATTTATTTTCTGGAAAATATTTCTTTGCCACAAAAAGTTTTCACTATATTCAAACAGCTGATTCTAGCCTTTGTGGAAATTAATATATTAAACCAAAAAGCATGTATATAAAGAGGAATTAGTCCCATACAAAAAATGCTAATAAAAATAGTGAAACAAAAAATCCATATCACAACCCCATGAGCTTTTTTTGTGTATTTTTTAGACTTCGACTCTCACAAAAGCTTTTAAAATTTTAAAAATTGTATAGAACTGTTGTTATTTTTGAAGTTTTAAGAGCTTTTGTGAGAGTGGAATTCTCAAAAAATACAAAAAAAAGCTCATGGGGTTTTGATATGGATTTTTTTTTTCACTATTTTTATTTGCATTTTTTGTATGGGACTAATTCCTCTATTTATACTTCCTTTATGGTTCTATACAATTTTCAAATTTTTAAAAGCTTTTGTGAGAGTGGAAGTCTAAAAAAACAAAAAAAAAGCTCATGGGGTTGTGATATCGATTTTTTGTTTCACTATTTTTATCAACATTTTTTGTATGGGACTGATTCCTCTATATAAAAATAAAACAACTATTTTATTTGAATTCCTCTTCAGAACTGACTTTATTTTTATTCCAGATTTTAATTTTAAGTACAGTTTTACATTTTTTAGTTTCGAAATAAGATCTTCTAGTTTTATCTATTTTTCTTTGTTTTAGTTCACACAGAACTTATTACATTGAAAAAGATAAGAGAAAGCTTAATTGGCATTTTATTACTTCAAAATTAATTCAATTTGAATTAATTTTGTTTTTAAAGAATTTATTTTACAAAACTGTTTTAAACCAAATATGATTTTATGGGGTTGAAGCCTAATTATATAACTACTCCACCCCGAAAATTAGTTTGCGTCTCTGCAAACGGCTCAATTTTTCTTTTATCTTCCTCATTTGTTTTCTGAATTATTTGTACATTTGCTGTATTTTTTCTATAAAATTTTACATAAAAAATTATTATTATAGTGACAATTACAATGAAAATAAAAGTATAAGAACTGTAAACTAATCTTTGTTCGAATTTAACATAATTTATTATTTCTCTATTTTCAATGTGTTTTGTATGTAGTGTTTCTAGTGTGAGATTTTGAATTCGTTTTGTGTAATTAAAGTCTGTTAAATGTAGTATAATTTTGTTTGTCATGTTTTGCAGTGTATTTTGGAATATTAGTTCGTGTATTTGAATTTTGCAATTTATAAACTTAAGTATGCTATTTCCTTTTATTACAATATTTTGATCCATACAATTTTGTTCGATTTCCGTTAACGGAAAATTTTTAATTATTAACAAATCGTCGAAAACTTCTTCAACAGAAGGGTTTTTATTAATTCGAATGTTACATGTATTGTTCTTATAAAAAATTTTCCTTATACAACTATTAGTATGGAATTTTAAATTCTTCTTTTTTACATCATTGGAATATTGATAGATACTATTTTTATTTATAATAATTTTTTCGATTTTATAATCTAATTCTTCAAATTTTTCGTTCGGAAATGGAATTATTAAGCCGTTGTAAAAAGTTTCGGGTGAGAATTTTGGAATGCCTAATGCAAATATGACAATTTTGTCTTTAATTAAAACGTAATTTTTTATAAAAGCAAGATTCTTCGATGTTATGTTGTATTTAGTAATTTCTTCGTCTGTCAAAATGTCGTGTGCTAGTACGTCTAATTTACTTAAAAGTATAATGTCGGAAATTTTTTCAATTTGTTTATTTATAGTAGAAATGTCAGCGTAAATTTGGAAAGTAAATTCGATTTCTTTGGCAGTAGTTAAAGCTCTTAGTGATTCGTTTGTAATTTTGTTAAAAGTTTCTTCAATTTGTTTTTGTCCCGTGTTAACATGTTCTGTGATTTTATTGAGATTTTTGATAAGATTATTGTTAATGAAAACTTGTTTGTTAATTTGTTCTGTTATTTGTTTAGCGTTAATGTCCAGATTTTGTAAATGTTTGTAAATTTCGTCGGCGTCGTCATTATCCATTGTACCGAAAGAGTATTTTAAAGCAGAACCGACCATGTTAATGAAACCTCGTTTAAATCTTTTTTGTAAGTTTTGTGGTAGTAATGTCTGTAGGTTTTGTTTAGCGGTTTTTAATTCTCTTACTAGAAGTTTGTAATTATTAGAAAATCTAGAAATGTTTAAAAATAATATGTTGGTTTCAATTGTCTGCAATATGTCCGAAAAGTCTTCTAAATTTATAACGTGTAATATTTTCTCATAGTGGTCAACTATTGGTTGATTATCCAGTTTGAAAACAATGAAGCCATTATCATTTTGGATTGGGATGACTTCAATAGATTGCGCTCGTATGAGTGTAAATAGTAATGAAATTATTATGTTAAAATACATTCTGCGAAAGAGAGAAAGAGGAAAGAAAATTAGTCCTGGTATTTAAATCTACGTTTAAGTTGTGTTTCGTGGTATTTTGTTCGTCTGTTATTACTGTTGTCTACTGTGTAATCTCCAAATTTTTGATATTTATGTAGTTTTTTGTATTTGGGTTTGTTTTTTATTACAATTCTATTTCTTACTACGTTATCGTTTATTTCATAATTAAAGTCCCGATTTTTATTTAAATTTTGTGTACGATCTAATTTTTCTTGATTGAATTTTGTAGCTAAATTTGTAATGTCATTTTTATCAAAGTTTTTAATAATGAAATCAAAAGGGCGAATTTTGGTGGTTGAGTGAATAGTATTGTTATAAAAAAGTATGGCTTTGTGAATTCGTTCGTCAAGTTCCCCTATGTTGGTTTTTTCTGCCTCCATTATGCGTAAATGTTCATTCAAGGTGCCGTGCAGTCTTTCTACGTCTGAATTTCCCGTCTTTTTCCCGGCCGTAGTGACGTGTATTTCAATGTTATTGTCTTTTAGGTAAAGGTCTATTGCGTTATGTAGTATACATGTCTCGTTATCGTGTACCAATTTCCTCATTTTTCCCAAAAATTGAATTCTTTCTTTTAAAGCTTTTAAAATTGAAACCCAAGTCCTGTCGTTTAATTTATGAATAGTAGCAAATTTTGAAAATTTATCAATAGTAGTCAAATACATTACATTTCTGTAAGGAAACCAAATGTCAATGTGAACGATGTCGTTGATACAATTAGCATTTTCAGTTAATCTAAATGGGATTTTATTTGGGTGGCGATCATGTTTAGCCAAAATACAAATTTCACAATTGTTTATCAATTTAGTAATAAAGTGTAATAAGTCTGGGAAATAAAATTTTTCTTTTAACTCATTGAATACTTCGGTTATACCTCTATGGTTGTTACGTAAGTGTTCATCTTTAATAATAGTTAATAATTTGTCTTCGTCAGTTACGTCCGTTAGTTTTAGGTCAGATCTAACTAGTCTAAAGTTATGATGGTTAGGAAAATATTTAAAAAATAGATTTTCGAATTCGGTAAATAACTCTTTGTTTTCAGAATAAACGCACATCGTAACTTTTTCTATGAGTATTTTTTCCATATAACCGAGCAAATCTGATGTTTCTTTAATAAGTATAAAATTTTGAATCTTCTTATGTATAATTTTAATGGTATTTTTGGATTTTTCGCCGAAATTTAAATAAATCTGATTTTTGTAAAAGTTGATGGGCTTGTGGGTTGATTTAATTCTGTCTTTTAAATTATTCTCAATCAAAGAAGTTGAAAGATTTTCGCTATTATAAAGTTCCTGATTAATAATTTCCGGGTTTTCGTCTGGTTTGGTATAGCGACTAAGTCCGTCTGCTACTCGATTTTCTTTTCCTCTTACATAGTTGATATTAAAATCATATTCATTGAGCTTTATTTTCCATCTCTGTAATTTCATATTTGGTTCCTTAAGATTATGAAGCCAAATAAGTGGTTTATGATCGGTACAAATTGTAAACTTTCTCCCGAACAAGTATACCCTAAAATATTTAACTGCCCAAACAATGGCGAGAAGCTCTTTTTCGATGACCGAATATCTTTTTTCATGATCGTTCAATGTGCGGGACGCGTAGCATACTGGGTGGCTATTTTGACTTAAAACAGCTCCAATAGCATAATTCGACGCATCAGTCGTTAATAAAAAAGGTTTTTGAAAATCAGGGCTTTTGAGAACTGGCTCACTAATTAATAACAGCTTGAGTTTGTTGAAAGAAGCTATGTACTCAGGATCACATACATTAATTTTGAGATCCTTTTTCAAGTATTTAATGATGGGATAAGCTACCCGTGCATAGTCTTTTATAAATTTTCTGTAATAGCCGGTTATACCAAGGAATTGTTGTATTTCTTTAATAGTCGTTGGTAGTTTTAAATTTTTAATACTTTCAAATTTTCTATAATCAGGTTTTATACCTTCGTCAGAAATAATGTGTCCTAGATAGTCAGTAGTCTCGTCAGCAAAACTGCATTTGTCGATTTGTATTTTTAAATTTGTTTCTCTTAATCTCTGTAAAATTTTTTTGAGTGATAGTAAATGTTCTTCAAAACTGGTCGAAAAAATTAAAATGTCGTCAAGATAAACTACACAAATTTTGTTAATGTAATCTTCGAGAATTCTATTCATTAACCGTTGGAAAGTTGAAGGAGCATTTTTCAACCCGAAAGGCATGCGTACGAATTCGTAGTGCCCGGTTGCAGTGGAAAAAGCCGTTTTTGCTCGATCTTCTGGAGCAACTTCCAGTTGGTGAAAACCTTTAGCTAAATCGATTTTCGAAAAATAAGTGCATTTACCGAGTTTGTCAAATATTTCGTCAATGTTGGGAAGTGGGAATCTATCATCTATAGTCTGTTCGTTGAGTTTTCGATAGTCAATTACTATTCTAAATTTTTGTTTTCCTGAATTGTCAGGTTTTTTAGGTACAACCCATATTGGGGCGTTATAAGGACTATCGCTAGGAACTATAATTTTTTGCTCAAGCATTTCTTTAATCTGTCTGTCTACTTCTTCTCTATGTATTTCGGGATATCGGTATAATTTGGAAAAAATGGGGGTATCAATTTTGGTCTTAATGTGGTGTTTAATTTCGTTGGTAAATGTCAACCTATTTCCTTCAGAAAAAAATAAATCTTGATAATTGCTTAAAACGGTTTTCAATTTCATTGTGTCACTTTCGTTTTGGTGTTTTGGGAAAATGTTTATAGGGATGGTTCCATTATAAGTTTCATTACTGAATATATTGGAAGAGTCAGAATTAGAGAATTTTTGATGGTAACATTCTTCATCTAAATTAAGGAAAAAAGGGAGAGTCGCATGTCGAGTGTGTAATAGTCTATTTTTATAGTCAATAACTGCTTCTAAGTCAACTAAAATATTGTTTCCTATTAATCCATCGAAGTTTGTATGAAATTTATATTCTAGGAAAGTTACGAAATGATCTTTGTTTTCATTAAATTCTTTAAACATTGGTATTTTATAGATAGCGGTAGTCTCAATGTTTCTATTTAAAACTTTCAAAGGTATGTTGTTAACATTAAGTCTCCATTTTGGGTTACAGAGGTTTGGGTTTATTATACTACTTTCTGCACCACTATCGATTATAAATTTCATATCTCCTTTTGGGGATTTTAGTACTATATATGGTAGTCGTTTGAGGCCTGGTCTTGAAAATTTGATTGGAAATTTGATTGAAAGTCGGAGATGGGTTCTTCGAAATTATTTTGTAGGCCTTCGTAAAAATTTTGTTGTTCGAAAGTATTGGGTTGTTCAAAAGTATTGGGTTGTTCAAAAGTATTGGGTTGTTCAAAAGTATTCAGTTGTTCGTCAAAAGTTTTAGAATTTTCGTTTACTGTAATGTCCATTGGTTCGACTCTGTCTCTCATATTCAGGTTCCTGTTATTGTTGTTGTTCGTATTTGTATTAAACCGATTAATATTATTAAGTTGTTGATTGGGAAAATATTGGTTTCCGTGGAAAAAAGGATAATTATTATTATTAGGTGTGTTGAATCGATTCTGTTGAAAATTATTACTATTGCTTGGTTGGTTCGAAATATTGTTACGATTATTACTGAAACTATGGTTAATGTTGGAATTATTTTGAACGAGATTGTTTCTATTAAAATTTTGTTGATAATTAGAGTTAGAATGAAAACGTTGATTAAAATTATTGTTACTATTATTTTCGTTAGGTCTGTAATTATTTCCGTTCATATTCCGATAATAAGTATTATTATGGCTAAAACCGTTTCTATTAGTATTGTATTGGTTGGTATTGTATTGGTTAGTATTTCCGTTAAAATTTAATTTATTCTCTGTATTCCGAGTTTCATTGATTTTTCGATTTGTGTTCATAAAATTTCTCGGGCTTGCGTTTTGTGTATTCTGACAGTACCCTAGGTCGTTGAGCAATTTGTAGGCGTCATTCAATGTTGCAGGATTTCTACATTCCACAATGTTCTTCGCCAATGGTGGCAAATTCGATGTAAAATGTTGTAACGCGAGTCTTCTGTTGGTTGCTAAATTGTCAGGAGTTGCGTTTTCCGACAAATAAAGAGAATTATTGAGTCTACATAATAATAAGTTAATGTCTGAATAGAAAGTTTCAATGTTTCCGTTACAGCGCATCATGCGTAATTCGTCAAGTAATTTTGTCATAGAAGTTTGTTCACCGTGATTTGTAACTAAAGCCGTCTTAATGTCATTCCAAGTAAGGTCAGAACCTGCTTTTATAATGGTTTCCCTAGCGGGCCCTATTATTTTATCTAGGATGTATCCTTTAGCAACGTTTCTAGATGCTTCTGGGATTGCATTTATTAAGGCTTGTAAGGCTTCTATTCTTCCAATAAAAAGAGTTAGGCTATATTTATCACCAGAATACGGAGATATATAACTAATTTGTTTTGCCAAATTATTTAAAAGTTCTTGTCCTTCCATTTCCGAAATTTTTGGTACAAACTTATTCTTAGATAATTATCAATAACAAAATAATTACTTTTTAATCGAATAATAAAAAAAATATGATTATTACAAAAAATAGTGATAAACAAAGTAAAATTTTGAATCCAAATTGCTAAAATAAAAATAACTAAACTTACGTAACTTAACTTAAAAATTTTCGCCTGTTTAAATTTTCGATGTGTTTGTGGTCTTCTTGAATGCGTGGATTTGTTGCTTGATGAGATTTCTGCTTCAATGATTTTAAATTTAATTTCTTATTTATAGATTTGTTTAATTATAAAAATTTAGATTTTATGGTAAGTTTTATCGGAATTTTTATTTTAAATTTTTTTTCAAAAATTTTAATTTTATTTTAATTTATAGGAATTTACTTTACAATGAAATTTTTTTTTTTTTTTCAAATAGTTTTCTCAAATTTTAATGGTTTTAGATTTTAATAATTATTTATTTAATTTAATATTAATTTCTTTTTTATTGTCACTTTTTCTTTTCAATTAAATTCTCAATAATATCTTATTTATTCTTAATTTTTTCAAAATTTTTCAATTAAATACTTTAATTGTTTAAATACTTTCTCAATAATTTCTTATTTATTCTCAATTTTTCCAGTTAAATACTTTAAATTCTCAATAAAATTCTCAATAATATCTTATTTATTCTTAATTTTTTCAAAATTTTTCAATTAAATACTTTAATTGTTTAAATACTTTCTCAATAATTTCTTATTTATTCTCAATTTTTCCAGTTAAATACTTTAAATTCTCAATAAAATTCTCAATAATTTATTATTTATTCTCAATCTTTTCAATTAAATACTCAATAAAAATTTGTTACTTTTTTTCGTTATTCGTTATTATGAATTTTTTCTTCAGAGATAAAAATTATTTTTTTCAATAATTTTACTTATTTTTATTTATTTATTAATATTTGTAGCAAAATTTAAATTTTAATTAATTTACTTATTGTTAAACTTTTTATAGAGATTGAATTTATTTTTTCAATAATTACCAAATCTCTATCTTCTAACTTAAAATTTTTATTTTTTCAATAAAAATTATATTATTTCTTACGATTAAAAAATTTTTTATTTTTTCAATAAAAATTAATTTTTTCCAATTATTTTTTCAATAATTTTAATAAAAAATTTAAAATACTATTTTTTTTTTTTTTTATAACTTAAAAAAAATTTTAAAAAAAAATCTTCACCGACTGCGCCAAAAATAAAACAACTATTTTATTTGAATTCCTCTTCAGAACTGACTTTATTTTTATTCCAGATTTTAATTTTAAGTACAGTTTTACATTTTTTAGTTTCGAAATAAGATCTTCTAGTTTTATCTATTTTTCTTTGTTTTAGTTCACACAGAACTTATTACATTGAAAAAGATAAGAGAAAGCTTAATTGGCATTTTATTACTTCAAAATTAATTCAATTTGAATTAATTTTGTTTTTAAAGAATTTATTTTACAAAACTGTTTTAAACCAAATATGATTTTATGGGGTTGAAGCCTAATTATATAACTATATATAAATGCTTTTTGATTAAACAGCTGTTTTTATGGGAGAATTTTAAAAACAAAAACAAATTGTTTGCGCCTTCATTCCATTCGTCCTTCCATTCATACTTCAATTCTCTCTGACTTATTGAATTTATTTTGTTTACATATAGAAATATAGAATCGAGTAACGATTTTTTTTTATTGTCCAGCAAAATTCCTGGCTTCATATTTCTTAAATTTAAATAAAAACTAAATACCTACACAATTAAGGAAAAAAAAAATTCGAAGACAAGAAGTGTATCTACCTAACAAAACGATCGCTTGGAAAAACAACAATGGTTTCTTTGAATGATTTGGCGCATATGTCATTTTCTTCACCGGCGGGAAAAATTTCAGTTTGTGAGAAAGGAGGTCGTTTGTGTACTCTGCCGATCCATGAAATAACTGGAAACGCTTATGTCAGTGAATATTATCCAGAGGTTAATATCAATCGGGAAATGTTCAATACAACTCGTTGTGCAGCTGACTCTTATCAAAATCAATCGCTCATCCTACCAGTTGTTAACGAGCATATCTTGAAAAAAATAACTCGAACATTTTTCGAAGATGGTATAAATGCTGCACTCGAAGAAGCTGCAAATCCCCAAACATTTTCAAAGCCTTCAAATCCAATCATTTCATATTTAGCAACATTTACATTAAAAGGTTTACACCTTTTCAATCGCTTCAAAAGTTTGATTTTGCCACATTTAATTAAAATTGAAACAGGGAATATAGCTCAGTTCGCTGTAACTCGTGATTGGTTGAAAAGCTCTATTCGTTATATAGCTTGGCATCCCAATTGTTTTAAAATTGCAGTTGCCGGCTCAGATGACATCATTCGAATTTATAAAGATGAGCCAGCTTTGGTGCCTGTACTAAAATATTTTCAGCAACGGTCAATAATGTCAATGGCATGGCGTCCGTATTCTGGTGCCGAATTAGCCGTCGGATGTGAATGCGGAATATGTTTTTGGACGTTTGATAACAGTTTATATTTTTCAAAAGCATCCTCCCAAGCCTCGATGTTGAGGTATGGATCACACTTTCCAGTAACATCGGTTGAATGGAGTCCAGATGGTGAATATCTGGCAAGCGCGAGCATTAATGATTCAGACATCTTAATTTGGAACGTAGATAAAGTGGAATCTGCTCCATTAAAACGAGTTGGACCACCGTGCTCTCTGCTTAAATGGTCCCCAGATGGATCATATTTATTTACATCCACAATTAGTAGCGTTTTTAGAGTCTGGTCACGGGATAGTCGATGGAAAGCCGAAAGGTGGATAAGTTTTGGTACAATTCAGTCAGCAGCATGGTCACCATGTGGGTCTTTCCTTTTGTTCGTTACATCAAAAGAATCAATTCTATATATTTCGAGGAACAGCTTTTTGCAAGTAATTTATGTTTTATTTGGTTTTTATTTAGGTAGGGTAGGACTAATATCTTGGCTCAATATCTATAAAGATAATATATGTTAAGAACCTAGGTGCAAAATTATAACATAATTGCTACCTAAAATACAGTAGTAAGCAATTCAAAATTTTGCTATAAAATTTTTTTATCTGGCAAGCTACAGGTGAAAAATTTTCAAAGATAATGAAAATATTTTGTATAAAGCTGCCAACATTTTTAATAAGTCCAAAACATTGCGTTGGTATGGTTTTATAATCTTTTAACATATTTATAATGTATTCAATTTTACAATTTTTTTTTTATTTTTAAGCCCATTTACTAAATTTTTTTTTTAATTGCAGACAGTAATTCTCTGAAACAAGCACTTCCAATAGCAGATTTATCCAAAGTTGAAATGAACGATCGTGAAATTGGGGGTCAACCGCAATCAATTGTATGGGATGGAAATTATTTAGCCATTTCATTTAAAGATACCTCTTCGATTTGTATATTTAGTACAAATGTAACAAAATATAATTTGAATATATCTCCTTCATGCTTTTTAACCGGAATTGAAACTGAATATCCATCTTTTATATGCTTTCAAAGTAAAAATCGTCGAAATTCAGACAGTGTTTTAACGATCGGATGGAGTTCGGGAAGAATTCAGTATTTTCCGTTTATTCTAATGTAAAATTATTGATTCAGCTCTCATTTAAGTATTTTTATATTCTCTGAAAGTGAACAACAATACAGGGTATAATAACATTAGTTAGCATTGAGATCAGCTAAATAAAATTATATTTTTCTTTGGAACGAATTTATATCCAGAAATAAGGCAAATTCCAACTTTTAATTTTTTTTATAATTTGCTTGTGTTTCTTTCATTGAATTTGAAATTTTTTTTCATTCTTTTGTGGAAATACATACTTTGGTTCAGAGACATAGCACATAATGACGTCTACATTCGTAAAATCAAATTTGTTTGAGTAAAATTTTTGTTCGCGATTTTAAAATAATGGTAATAATAAGATAATTTATTGTAATTTTTATATTTCTATACAAAATAAAATTTAACATGAACAAGAGTTAGAAAGAATTTTTTATTTGGTTTTGATGAGTTGGTTTTGATGTTCAGAAATTATTTTTGGTTAATAATAACTAAATTTAGTATCTAAATTGATACTAATTGAATGTAGAGCAAAAACTAGCTAAATTCATTTATGAGAAATAATAAAAGAACTTACCTACAAGAGTTTTGATTAAATCTTTTATTTCTTTATTAAATAATCCAAGTGCTTAGCAAAACAAAATTGATGAGAAAAACCCAATATAATATTTAAAAAAATATGTAAATTACATAAATCTGTAAAACATAACAAAAAATATTGCTGTTGAACTTCCTTTATACTCTACTACTTTTGCTCGTCTTGCTTTGATTTTAGCGAAATGTTTCCGCAACACATCAAAGTTAATATATTTAGAAATTTCAGATTCTATGGAGACTATTGTCAACCCATTCCATTTTTCTTGCCCGATAGTTGATCTCAAGTAGTTTTTGATCAGTTTTAATTTTGGAAAAGTTCTCTCACCTTAGTAATACCACAAAGTAAGCATAAATAAGAGAAATTCATTCCATACAAAAAATTCAAATAAAAAAATACAATTGTAATGGGATAGCGATTTCATTTATTTGATTTCATATTTTTTGTTAAATTTTTTTAAAGTTGAATTTTTTGTATGGAATAAATTTCTCATATTTATACTTCCTTTATGGTAATAACCTTAATGCAATCAGTGCATTTGGAAAGAGTTCTTCAACATTATTGTTATAAATCCAGTTCAAAATGTTTTCTGGTTTAATATCATTTTCAATTTTGCGAGACAAAAATTTCAGATAATTTTGTAGTTCATTTGCTCCAAAAATCAAAAACTCGAAAAAAATTTGTAAACATTTAAAAAAAAATTAATTGAAAAAAATTAATTAGTAGGCACTTAATTACTGTACGTAAGTGAAATCTTAAAAATTTTTCTGTTTTCTATTTTTGCAGTTTTTTTTATTTTACAGAAAAGAAACAACCGTGAAATATGCGACAAAAATTTTATGAAAAACCAAGACTATATTTGAATTTTATTTCTGTGCAGAAACTGCAATTTAAAAAAAAAATTTAAAAAAATTGTAAATTATATGAAATTAATCAAAAAATTGTTCAGAAAATTGAACAAATTCAAAATTCAATATTTTAGCTTTATTTCTGCGTTTGATTTTTTTTACTTCACAATCCCTGCAAATATGCTCAATTTTTTCAAAGGCGGATTTGAGCCAAAAAAACTCAAAATTAAAAAAATCGGGCTCACTCACCCTGGAGCCAGTTATGTACTTTCTAACATATCAAAAAATCATTTCAGCCGAGATTGTATTAACCCTACAATCAAAGCAAAACCACGACCAATTTTTCACACTGAGGGTTCTTAACACTTTTTAGTTGGGTAATTTAATTATAATTCTTTATTATATACCTACAATATATAAACTTTCTAATAACATTATTTAAGGTCGCAGTAAACATTTAACAAATATCGAAGGTAAATATGGAAATATTATATTTATCTAGTTTATGATTGTCTTTTATTCTCTTAAAAACTAAGTATCTCCAAAAAAGAAACCTAATGCGGCTGCGGATTTCATTCGTACTGTGGCATTATCGTCTTTCAATAATATAGCTATTTTATTTCCCACAATTTCATTTTGTTGATTGTGATTTTGTAAAAAATTATGAAGAATTCCAATAATGATTGCTGCATTTCCTCGAATTTCGGACCAGTAAGATTTCAAAAATGGTATACAAGATTCAATAAAATCTTGTACATGTTCCCTTAATTCTGTGCCCTACAATGAAAAGAAAAAAAGATGACACTGTTATATTTGTACACCTATCGTTTTACTGTATTTCTACCAAAAATTAGTTTATCGGGCGGATAGATGTTGTTCAGAGGAACTTTAAAAAAATGATTAGAGCCCAAGGACTCGGGCTAGGGGTTGGATTTTGATGAAATTGCATATGGCAAAATTGTATTGGTATAATGATATTGAAGGGACTCTAGAAAATATGTTTAGCTTCTGACCGAGATATCTTAAAATTAAAATATTCTAAACCGAAATGCTGAAAACGGGGCCCATACTTCATATATGAGGTACTGTTCTATATTTTTATTATATCGTAATCAATCATAAATCATAATACGGTAGTTCGATTAATTATTATTGAAAACATTTGAATAACAATCGATTGTTGAAATTTTATAACAATCATAATATCTAACTTAAACTACTCAATAATAAAAAAATAAAACTAATTACTTACAATTAATTTAACAAAATCAGTTATAAATACACTATAATTAAGTTGTCCATGATCAATTAAATGTTTTTGAGCCATTTCATTAACTTTAGGAGCTCCTATTAAAGTACAAACCTTTCTTAATGTTACTTTGCATGCCTTGAATAGAAAACATAATTATTATCATTCTTCTGGTTATTCTTTAATGATACTTACTCGAACAATAGTTGGTTCTGTTTCGCTTAAATGTAGTAATAAAGAGAAAAAATTGGCGAATAATTGTTCTCTTAATGCGTCTGATGATGATGGTGATGATGGTACACTATCACTTGCCGGAAAAGAATTAGTCAAAATTTTTGATTCACATAAATCTCCAAATAATAAAATTGCCGCTTCGCGTATCTCGTTAGATGAATTCTCGAAAAATGGTCGAATTCGAATAGACAGACTGATGTGAAAAGACTCAACTCGGTTTGATGGCAAAGTTTGAAAAATTCTACTTAATCCTACAAAAATAAAAATTAAAATAAATATTAAAATTAATATACATTCCCGTAAATAAATACCTCGTTGACTTTCTAATGGAATGTTTATTAAACAATCTCTAAAAAGAGAAAAAAATGTCTAATGGTTAAATAAAAAAATCACTTCTTCAAAATGTTTAACCTATTAAAATCGTCAATTCCTTTTAGTAAAGCTGTTATTGATGTTTCAATATATTTTTCTATGTCATATTCAGTTAAATTTCCTACAAAAGCTAATCCTCTAATCGATAACCCTCTTACAATTGGATTTGGGTCTGTTAAAGCAGCACATAAATGCATCATAATAACCGATGCAATTTCTCCGCAAGGTTTCAATGGGACTAGCTACGAAATAGTTTAAAAATTTTTAATTTTCTAAAGAAATAATAACATAGGAGAAGTAACATACCTGTGAAAATAGTCCAATTGCAGCTATTCTCTGGCCATCGTATGGACTTGAAACGAATTTTGTGAAAGCAGTTACAATATGTTTCATTTCACTTGAATCTATAAGAAATTGTTTTGAGATTCCAACGGCCATTGGCGTTAGCAACTCGACAAAGTTTTGTAAATCTGTGCTGGCAGCTAATTTAGGACAAACAGATAATACAGTCGAAATTTGTTCCATTTCTAAATTATTTGAAAATGCTTGAAATGACTCTACGACCTAAAAATATTATCCATAAGTGCTGAAAGCTTTTGGGACAAACCTATAACACTAAAATTTAAACTTACCACGGAGCAAGGGTTCATTTTATTTATATCTTTGGAGATTTGTCCATTTTTTGACTTTGCCAATACTTGTTTTTTATAGGAATTATTTGTAAATGCTGGAGGTGACACATTTGTGTAAGTGGCTAAGGATGTTAGTAGCACTGAGAATAATTCTGGAAATTTGCTTTTTAATATACATTGTATGTCTTTGCAGGCAAACATTTCTCGAATTGTACAAAATATTGCTAGTGGTTGCTGAGTAGCAATTTTTTGATGTTCATCTTTTTCATCTACGGCCTCATATAAACATGACTCTGCCAAAATTTGTAGAAAATTATCTAATATGATGCCTGTTAATTCAGGATCAATGCACACAGTATGCCAGTAATCTATCATACAATCTTCATACGGAAGCGGCTGAATCAACATTTCATTACAAACTAATTTTGGATGATGTTTTGTTAGAGCTACAAGAGCTTTTTGAACACCGGATTTTGCACGTTTTATTTCACATGATCGGATAGTAGCCAAACTATCTCTTACTAAATCAGGAATAGCATGAAAAAGTTCCCCACCTTTTTGCTGAATAAAAAATTTCAAAACCACTGAGGCCCCAATTGCTGAAGATTGCTCTGAATCATCAAGACTTCTAAGTAATGTTTTACAAAATTGCAAATACTGAAAATTTGACATACGATCTGCTATAATTTTCGCGATTTCATTTGCTAAATGATATATCTCTTTGGGATCATCAGTAATAATAGAATCCCTGATTTTATCAATGTCTCTAATCCAATTAACATTACTATCAGCTATTGTTAAGGTTTCATAAATACATGAAATTTCCAATATTTTTTGCAAAATATCAATTGATGTTTGTCTTACTGTTGCATTCGAATCGATACACCTTTAAAAATTTAGTAATTTTAATTATTTGTAGCATTTAATGTCTGAAAAAAAAAATTACGCACCTAGGTATAATTTTTCCCAACATTTGTCCAGTTTGATTGAATTTTGATGGTGCTTCACAACCAATTTTCATTGATTTTAAATAGAATTCAAGGCAACTGTTCATAACATGCCCCGAACATATTCTCACCTCATTATTGGGATCTTTAAGCCAACTTTCTAATATACCAATTATTAAATCTAAACAAGAGGGAGACGGATCATTCTCTATAATGATTTTGACCAGAGCATTTAATTCTGGCAGTGATTGATTCAAGTGTTGGGCCAAAAAACTATTTTTATCATCGTCTTCTTGTGAATCAAATTTAGATTTTAAGTTTTGAGCGCAAATAAAAAAATTTCTACATGCGATTTCAAATAAAACCCCACCTCCTTCGTATTGTTGATCGTTCTCCAATCGAACCAGTAATGAACCTGTAATATGTTGTATTGTAAGAGGTAAATAAAAATTGGCAAATTAAAAAAAGAAAAATATTATTAACAAACTTACCTAGTCGTAGTATAATTGAAAATAAAGGTAAATTATTTTCGTATTGGCCTTCAATTGGTATATTTAAAATTGTATTAACAATTTCTTTTCTTAATTTTAACTCTTGACCAAGTTCTTGATTTTCTAAAAATTTCTTACAAATACTCTCCAATGTGTTCAAAATAACTTTTTTCACTGTTTGATCCCTAGTTTCAGATAAATGGCTTAGCAAGAATTCCAACATTGATTCATCAACAGATTTCAGTGATTCAGACGGGTTTGCCTGTTCCATAATTTGGCCATAAGATTCAAAAATAAGTAAGTTTAATTTAAAATTCTCGGCTTCTTTGTGAGAATCTTTCATAAAACCACTAAAAAAACCATGAGAATGCTTTCTTGATGTCAAATGAGCTAAGTCTGTCAATTTTTTCAAACAAACTTTTAAATGATTTCGTGATATAAAACCAATGGCCTTGGCAGCGTCTAAAAGTTTCGTTTCATATTCCGAATGAGAACTGTTTTTATCGAATTTGTCATGATTATGTTTTCCTGCTCCACAAATAAAATCTATTTTAACTTCAATAGCTTCCTCATCTGTAACTTCGCATAAGCACAGTCCTAAAGATTTCAATAGCATACCACGTTCAATTATTAAAGAAGGAACTTGAAATTCATTAGGAATCGAACTCAATGGATACAAATTTAATTGATCTGAAAGTTTATTAGCTAAAGATTCAGCAAAATGCTCATCATGTGCTTGAAGAAATTCTACTGATCTTGAAATAAATTCATACAAGGTTTCTAAAAATAATTTTTCTCTGCCATTACTCAGCTGTAATTCAGAAATTGCATTTTCCCACAATTCAAATAAATCTGGATTCAAATGAGGATAATATGATTGCAGAAAACTTAATATATTTGTAATTTTTTGAGCTTCTCGAAAATTTCCCATTAAACCTAAACATCTGGCAAATATTGTTACTGATGATGGTACAGTTACTTTCGGTTTCGTCTCATCTTCTGCAACTGAATTTACATCAAATTCGATTTCAGCATTTTTGGCAAATAAGCTGGCCAAACATTTCATAATAAGGCTTGTTATGTCTGAATAATCTAAGATGCAAAAATAAATCAAAAGCTCTCTTTTCAAAAGTGAATCCATCGTCCCCACTGTTGTTGACAACATAAATAATGAATTTTGGCAAGATTGTTGGAAATCATTATATTCATCTATTGTTCCATATTCAGTGTTAGGTTTTGAATATTTACATGCATGTCGAACTATAAACCACACAAATTCCTTTTCTTTGATAAGAGATTTCTGTGCTAAGGCTACAATACAAGTCAATAAAGTTTTTCTGGTTTTAATTTGTTTTTCTTCAAATATCATTTTTTTCAAATTTTCAATGAAGCCAAATAATTTATTTTCAATGTGATCAGCTGAACTATTTGTCAAATGAGTTAATACTAGTACGGCTTTTATCCTTTCCCTCTCACTATTATTTCTCAAATGAATTTGAAGCATGTCCATAATTTTTTCTGAATAAATTGGAGTTAATAAATAAAAACATCTTAACACCTCATAATGACCTGGAAATAAAATGAACTTTTTTTTAACGTTTCTTCTGAAAATTCTCTATAAATCAATGATCAGAAACATTATAAAATTCTAAAAAATCTAAAGTGTAGAAAATATATGGCCCTATGAACTAGGATATAATGAACTAGAATATAAAAGCCAAAATGAACTAGAATATAATAATATAAAGAAAAGGAATTACCATATAATGAAAATGAACTAGGATATAAAATGAAAATGAACTTGGATATAATTAAAATTAACTAGGATATAAAACCAAATTGAACTAGAATATAAAAAATCAGATTATATTCTAGTTAATTTTTTTTATATCCTAGTTCATTTTTTTTATATCCTAGTTCATTTTCATTATATCCTAGTTCATTTTGATTTTTATATCGTAGTTCATTATATCCTAGTTCATAGGGCCTAAAATATAACGAAGTTTTTGGAATTTTGAAAACACCGAGCTGAGTTGTTGGTTAATTCAATCTCCAATCACCACCATAGAGATAATTTCATATTCATTATAATTACAGAAAGGTTTCAATTAATTATCAAAGTATAAGTATAAGCACCTTTAACAGTTTGCGGTTTCTCATAATCTGGGTACACGCAAACCAAATCAAATAAATTTTGTAAAAGTAATTCAATTATTTGATCCAATGACGTTGAGTCTAATGTAATGTTTGTTTTTAATACTGATGCCAGAAATGTTGTTATTGAATTTCGATCAATTGATCTTCGGTAAAGTGATAAAATATTTGGTATTAAACGCATAGATGTATCTTGAATTTTTTCTGATGGTAATAATGGAAACATATTAGACAGAGCATGTAAGGTATCAACACATACTTTTGTATCCCTTGACGTAAGCCAATTATTTAGAAAAACATCATAAACAACTGAAATTTCAGTTCGATAATTTGAAATTTCATCAATTTTTTCTAATGATGGTGAATTAGTTTGTGATGAGGAGTTTTCTAGAAGTGCTTCACTGAAACGGCCAGTTGCTAAAATATAATAAGTGTTAAATTCATTTAATAAATAATAAAAAAAACATTTAACACCAATTTTTGATAATTTTTTATTTACCAAAAGCGTGTGCTTGTTTAACATGATCCAGCTTTATTGCATTTAAATTTGGTAAAATATTTGAAAGGATTTGCTTTAAAAAAGGAATTGAATTTTCTACATTAGCTGTTGAAAGTGTTCCCATTGTATTCATAATCATAAAATGAGTTATTTCACCTTCTTTTGTATGATTAATAAGAGATTGCATTACCTGGAAAGAAAAAAATAATTTTATTGGATGACTTAAATAAATTTGAAATAATTTTTGATGAAGTGAACATCGAACAAAAAAATTTGTTTTATTATAATGTAGCATATTGTTATCGCAGGGAGTTCTAAATTTTTTTGGTTAAAATTGATTATTTATGCTAATAAACTTTAATTACCAATTCACAATGATGTCGTCCAATTGATACTAAAATTGATGATGATGGTCTTTGTAAGTTTGTTGAAATTTCATTAGATCTCGTCATTTCTATGATTGCAAAATCGACTACTTTTTTCACTGTTGCGTTTTCCATATTAACAGACAAATTAAGGTAATTTTCAATTACCCTAAAAAAAAAGAAATATTAAAAAATATAAGTATAAAAAAATGGCTCCACTAGAACTTAATGAAATTAGTTCCAAAAAAATCCGGAAAAAGCTAAGATCTATGAGTTTAATTTAATTTTGCTTGGATCTAAGCATACAATTCATGGGAATTAGATTCATTTTAAAAGTTGGGTATAAGTTTTTTTCTTCTGGATTTATGAAATAAAATATAGAAAAATAGATAATGTATAATGGAATGCAGGAATTAGAAAATAGCCATAGAATTTCGGAAGTTGAAATTGAACATAAGATGGTAATTTTCCTCGCTATCGGGTTACTTGCGGTTTATACTTAGAAGCCAAAACTAACTTAATTACTAACTAATTTGCTTTAGGATAGTTAATAAACCTTAAAAATGCTGCAACCGAAAGTTCACTCAATTTTTGATGCGCTGATCTGTAATCAACAAAAATCAATAATGCTTCATCTGGTCGCTTTTCAACAATTTTTATTAACGACTGTTCAATAGTAGAACGTACTTTTGGGTCCTTGTCTGTTAAAGATTCAAATAAATTGGTTAAGACTCCTGAAAATAAAATCGAAAATATTAATTTTTTAATGCTAGAATTCTTTAAGTGTTAATGACTGATTTGCATTGAACGTACATAAATAAGTTTTCAACAAAATAAGATCATGTCAGAAATTGATATTATGATATAAATTTCGACACAATAAAAAATAAGATAGAAAAAGATTTATATTTTACAGATGAAAAAAGTTTTATCATTAAAGTCCGTTTTGAAATTTTAATTTTACAAAAACATATATTTATTTGAACATTAAATTGCAATATTTAATAGCATGAAAACAGTTTAATTTAAATAAAAAAAATTAATATGCATATAGAAAAGTACTTATAATGTATTTATGCAAATACATACATAAAAGTACTTTATTGTGAATAATTTTTTAATAAATTTGTTTTTCTTATTATAATCTTCGTATTAAAAATAAAACCGATATCTTTAGATTTGAAATTAATAAAAATTACAATATTTATTTTGCGGTTTTAATGATTGCAGGTAGCAATATCAAAAGAATAAGTTTCACATCTCTGAATAATATATGTAACTAATACCACAGATAAATATAATGTAGATGTGTACACAGGACGAATAAGTTCATGCAACTTTTTTATATAAAAATAACAGCTGTCGATTAGCTTCATTTCATAATTATTATATAGATTTTAATTAAATTTACGAACATTTTTACAAATACTATCAAATGGAGCTAATTATTTTTCATAGTTCATACATTTACTAATTCGTCTGTGTACATGTACATTATAATTTTCTGTGCTAATACATTACACTGAAATAATATTTTTAAATATTTAAACAAATTTGTTTAATAATATAATAAATTGAATTGGCGTTTTACGATTTTAATTGTTGTTTTTTAAAATATAATAAATGTTTACAAAAAAATATTTTTCTTTCTAAAATAAGTCTAGTTTCGTATGATTGGCAAAACTGTCGATTAGGAAAAACAATCAAAATATATTTATCTAAATTGAAATCAAGAATTGAATCCAATATTGGACGCAAGGATGTAAGTCTTAACTTTTGTATTTATCTATAATTTCATATGAATAAGTATTTATGATCCCTGTTCTTTCTTTTTTTAAACTACTAAAAATGTTTTTATATTATTTACAATTACAACATATATATGCTCATCGACATCGATATACCTACTTCATAAAAAAAATAGAACCTTGATCAAAAATAAAAACGTGTGATTGATTCTACTTTGGAGATATTTTCAAATAAATATTTTTGTTCGGTATTAGCATAGATTAATAATACAGAAAGATTTATAACTTCATACAACATTATTTTTGGTAGTTTATGGTGAATGTTTAGTAAAACAAAATAAAATACGTGATAATTATCAATTTATGAATAGAATTTTATTTAGTTTTACTACCACCTTCACATAAAAATACCAAAAAAGGCTGAAAAAATGTTGTATGAAGCTAACAATCTTTCTGTATTCTTAATCTATGGTATTAGGTAGATATACATAATAAGTAGGTAAACAGGTTAACACATTTTCAATACAATACAAAGGTTTGGGTATTTTTGTGTATTTTTATAAGATGATAACAGGGATGTGAAGTTATCCACGAGTTTACAGTAATATGTATATGTTAGCTCCTTAAGGGTCATACGAGAAAGTTTTATATAGAAGGGTTACGAGAAACCGAGTTTATGGTTCCATCAGCCCAGGAAAAATCACCAAAAAGTACATGAAAGGATTTCTACCCCGTAGTTATTCAAAGAGATCTCTGATCTTAGATATCTTCACATCGGTTAATATAACTACAATTTTTTGATACGGTTCCTCTCAATAATTTTATGATTGATTGTACCTCTCTCTCATATACGAAATTCTTTAATGAAATTTTGAAATATGTAAATATTTATAAGTAGGTACCTATATCTATAAATATTAATAAAGCACAAAATTTTGGTAAATTAAAGCATATAGATTGAAGTTTGCAAAATTGGAATTATTGTTTTTCACGTATGATTTTAATTTTCAATAAATTTTTATTTCGTCATCTCCTTTTTGGCAATCTAAAAAAAATAACATAATTTTTAAATTCCATCATGCTTTGATAAAAAAAAATTATGAAGTTTAGTAGGAATGTATATAAGATCGAAACGGCTTTGTTAAGTATGTGAAAAATTAAAACAAAGAAAATTTAATTTTCATTGCAAAAAAAAGATAATGTTTCGAGTTTTGACAAAAAATCAATCTACTAAATGATTAATCAAACTTTGAACTTTCTTTGCTGCTTGTTGCTGACGTTCTGCTGATACGTGATACTGAAATCCTTAAGTGAAATATGAATGCTGGAAAAATTTATTCGTGGCCCTAATTTATTTTATTTACCTTACCTAGGTATAGTATAGGTAGGTAGTAAAAACAATTTTGTTGGATAAAATTTATTAATAATAAAAAAAATTTATTAATAATAAAAAAAATTTAAAACCTTCAAGAATTGATTTTGTATTATTTTCCATTTTGTTTCCTCCTTCAATTTTTTTTTTACGCACAAATTTTTTGTTTTAGAAATTATTTATGTCTTTTTTTTTCTTTGATAAATTTTTGTTTTTATTTATTTTTGTTTCTATTTAATTAATTTTCGTTTTTAATTTTATAATTTTTATTTTAATACTTTTTTTATTATTTGTAGCTAACATTCTTCGTCCATTAATAAAAAATCAATGTTTTCCAAATTCCAAAATAAATTTCTTTAATTTTTATTTTCATTTTTTCCATTTATTTCTCCTACAATGAAACATATGTTTTGACTTTTGAGTATTACTTGTTGCGTTGCAATGCAATCTTGACATTTTTTCGATGGTATGACACTGATTTGATAAGTATTGCCGTGTACTGGTTTAGTAGTTTAGTAGTTGATTTTTTTTTTGTTTATTTGTAGAAATATTTTTTGGATGAAAATCACTCGAAAATAAATTGAAATTCAGAATTTCAAATCCTAATGTTTTTGTTAATGCAAATTTATTTGTTGTTGCGAATTAATTTGGAATTTCTAATTCTTTTCGGGTGAAGGCCTATTTTTTTAATTTTATATGAATTTTTAAATTTGTAGATTACTCGTTTTAATCCTTTTTTCCTCATTATTCGAAAAATTTGAAATTTATCTAATTTTTTTTCATCAGTTTTAGTTGTTGACTTGGTTAAGTGTTCTACGAAGTTTCCTTAACTACGCCACTATAAGTTACAATTGAATTGGTTAAAAATATAAATCATTTCGAAATTTGTACAAGTACATACATTCTACTTATTTAGACATACTTCGTTGTCCATAATTTTACAAGTCGCATTCTTTAGAACCTATACTTTAATGTACAATTTTAATAAAAGAAATAAGTTTCTTATAATCTGACAATTTATTTTTAATGTATGTATTATAATTTTCTATGCACGTATTCGTAAATTACTTATAGGTAATTTGCTTAAGTTAAAAAAGTAATGATTATATAATTGTCAATTTATTTAATGTATTTTTCCATAAATTTTTTATGAAATTCCGATCTTAATGAATCATTAATAAAATGTGATTTTTTATCTGGCTCATTTCGCGCACAGTTTTTGAATACAACATCATCATCCCAACGACGTTTTACCTGTATAAAATAATTGTTAATAAAATTTTCTATGAAAATATAGTTAGTAAAACATACTTTTAGTCCTCCTTCTTTTGTATTACCAGCGGTATAATTTAATAATGGATTTCCTTGTAGAATATTCTCCATGCGAATTTTTTCTTCTTCTTGTCGTTTTTCTTGATCTTTACGTATTTCATCATTGGCACGTTCTTGTTTAATTTTATTCAATTCTGATAGTAATGCTTCAGTATCGTCATCCGATTCACTTTCATCATCGGAATCTGAATCATTATCGGGATCATCCTAAAAAAAAATATATAAAAATGTGTTTAAATAATTGATTACAATTTTTTATGATAATAATTTGGGTACGAAATTTGTGCACATAACTTACTTGATCTAAATTTGTAGCTGGAACCTGTAAATAAATTTTTCGATTATTTTCAATTGAAAATTGATACCTTAGTTAAGATTGTCCAAAATTGCGACTACTTAGTAAATAGTACGAAATAAATTTTAAAAATATTAATCAGACTTTGATAATATTCATCTTTAAACTTCTTACACAGGCATAAAACAGTTTCAGTTTTTTCAATGACTGACCACAAACCTACTTTTATTGGGTGGTATTTTAAAATATTTATAAATTGAATTATAATTTGGGAGCAATTATTTAAAGCAATAGATAAGTATATCGTACTTTAATGCAAATTGAGGTTCTTTTAGATAGGTATTACGTTCTTAAAAAAGTAGGTACAATTAGTTTTCAATGTTTTACCTGATCTAATTTAGCTTTTTTGTTGCTTGGACCACTTGAGCTTGTAGCATTATTAGCTTCGATGGCTTTACGGACAATTGGAGGCAAATTACGAACTTCACGTTCACGATCATCTAATTCTCTACGGAAATCACGGCTGCGGAGTTCATCTGAAGTTCCTTGACCAGTTTCTCTAAAATAAAGAAAAATTCATTATTAAAATTTCTGCATTTATCAATAAAAAAAAATTACCTATATTTAAGTTTCGTGTGACCAGGTAAATCCCTGCTTGAATATTGTTTAGATAAGGCGCTCAAATCCTTTTCGCCTCTCCCAGTTCCACCACGAGCTGGATCAAACGTTGG
The DNA here is from genome assembly GCA_964007475.1 of Hybos culiciformis. Classification (NCBI taxonomy): domain Eukaryota; kingdom Metazoa; phylum Arthropoda; class Insecta; order Diptera; family Hybotidae; genus Hybos; species Hybos culiciformis. The sequence continues at coordinate 1,277,390 of OZ023275.1, forward strand.
ACGCGCTGCAGTTGTCATTTTGATAAACAAAAGCTTACTGTATATTGAGTAATCGAATTAAATGAATAATTAAAATTAATTTGAACTAATTGTTGCAATCTGTTACTTTTTTAAATTAAAATTAAAAATTGAAATGTAAAGTTGAAACGCAATTTTAATTTTATTTCGTTTAATTTTAGTTTTATTTAATTTTATTTTCAAGAGGTTGCAATAATTTTTGACGTTTTACGCATCAACTTATGTTGCGTCGCTTTGCTGCAGCCTACAACTTTTTCCTTTTTCATAAACATTATAAATTTATTGTCGCTTTGCCAAAGCCAGCAACGTTTTCTACTTGCTACCCAACCTAAGATTTTTCCTTACTAAGTCATATGAAAAGCTTGACATCTCAGAAAAAACTACTTTTTTTTTTAAATAATCAATAGACTTTCCTTATTTACATTTCATAATCAAATCATAAATTTTACATATATTTTGTTGTTGTTAATTTAGAAATATTTTACGATAAAATTGTCAAAAAACAACAAAATACTTGTGAAAATTATGAAATATGAGAAGGAAGTGACATCCTCCCTAGTTCTTTCTTATTCAAAGCAATATTTTTATATAGCCGGGTATCCCAGGAGTAAATTTCGACGATGGATTCGAATTTTAAAATAGTACCCACATTTTTTTTTCGCAGAGTTGTCCATAGTTTCTTTTTAAAGAATCAAATAGTTTGAAAAAGTTCAAACCTAAAATTCGAACAAGTTGTAAGTGTTCAAACTATTTGAAACTTGATCAAAAAAAAGTCAAATTATTTGAAACTTTTTATATGATTTACAAAAAAAATATTTAATTTATATTATGTAAGATTTATTTTTTTTCTGGAAATTTTCTTAAGTTTTGAACAAATATTTTGGTAATAGTCTAAGAGCTCGCAACGTTTTTGGCACGTGATTTTAGCAAGGCTCATTTTTTTAAAATATTGTTAAATGCTACGGTGCAGGACCCATTAGGGTAGTCTGGCTGTCAGATGACGTTGCGCTTACCCGTGGGAGCAGATCCAGGTAGGTCAAAGAAAAAATGCAAAATTACGTGATAATAGCACGATTTCTAGTTATGTCACTTGTTTGGGCTTATTATATGAAATGTTAATGCATCATTGCCAGACGGCTTCGGCGTTGTTAAGACCGTGCCAGACCTTGATTTATAACAAAAAAAAACTTCAATTTCACGTCATTTTAGCAAGGCTGAAATTTTTATATGTTATAGATTGGATCTTATATATACTACATCCAATTTGCCAGACGGAAATACCGTTGCTAAATGGATGCCAGACCTATGTCATTTAAAAGTAATTTGTTTTTTTCATGTAATTTTGCATTTTTTTTACCTACTTGGTTCTGCTCCCACGGGTAAACGCAACGTCGTCTGACAGCCAGACTACCTTTATGCGTCCTGCACCGTAGTATGGAACATTATATTAAAAAATGAGCCTTGCTAAAATCACGTGATTTCTTACGTTGCGTGCTCTTGGACTATAAACTCTGAAAGTTTTAATAAGAAAGCAATAAATTGCTAATAAGCTAAAATCTGATGCGTGATTTCTGTACAGGGTACATTTTACCAAAAATATTCTACTGAAATTTTTGAGAAAAGATTTTTATAGTCACTTACATAAGTGTAACATTACAAAAAAGTTTCAAAATTTTTTGGTTTACTTCAAAATCTACAATATGGAGACAAAATACAAACTTAGAGACCTAACTATTACGTGACGCACGCGACGGACGCGACGCAAATGAAGTAAGAAATATTAAATCTATGAAAATATATGGACGCGAACAGTCTCGACGTTAACGACGTTAATGACGCTAACGTAAAATTATATGGTCATTAACGTCATTAACGTTTGCGTCGCGTCCGTCGCGTCGAGTTTGCCAAGGCGGTTACACTTACACGGTACAATTGATTGTGATTCACTTTTTATACACTTAACGAAAATTATTGAAATTCAAATTCATAAAATTTTAAAGAAGTTCCTGTTAAAATTATTCAGCATACCATTATAACAAGATTTTAAATTTTTACTATGAACTATCCGTAAATTTTGATTATTTTTTCCTTAAACATATTGTGTAAGAATTTTTTACGTAAACTTAAAGAAGAACTTATGTAATGTCGCTTAAAAAAAATTTTTTTGTTGCTCTCTTCGGGATTCGAACCGGGGTACTTAACTAAGAATTGTAAATTTAATTTTTGAATTTTTTTTTTCTTGAAGAAATTTTTTGTTTGACTTATTTTGAACTTTTTGATCGAGTTTGATTGTTTTTCAAACAATTTTTTTGAACACATTTTTTCGTTCAAACTATTTGTTTGATGGCTAAAAAAACCATTTGGTTTGTGTACAAATAGTTTGAGGTCAAACTATTTGACCAAGAGAACACCAATCCAAAGCACGTTTTAACAAATTAAAAAAAAAGTTTTGGGGGTTTAAATTGAAAAAAAAACATTACATATATTAAAGGCTGTTAAGTTACAAAAATGTTGGAGTTGATGGAATATTGTATTGTCATCGGAAATATGACGCACAATTTCAGCAAAATGGATTCGTGGGAAGTGGGTCAAATATCAGTTTCAATATTTGATGATGGGCAAAAAAAATCTATATTTTCTTTTATGGAGAACCCTACTGAATTAAAAAAATAAAATAAAAAAAAGAAATTGTGAAATTTTATATTAAGTACCTAAATTAGTAGTGGACACTGAAGAAAAACTTATTTTTATGAAAATAAGTTAATAATGATAAGGAAATTTTTTTTAGGTAAATAAAAACAAAAATCATAAAAACACAAAAAATTATGAATATTTGATTTATTCAATCATACAAAAAAAGTATACATTCGATGGGAATCCCTAAATATTAAAATTTATTTTCATGATTTTGTTATCAACGGGGTACATTGAATAAGCAATTTTCTTTCAAAACATTGAATTAATCAGAATAGTAATTATGTTTAAGTGATTGAAAAATTTTACTTTTTTTATATAGATATTTCAATTTCCAACCGTTCGTTTCTCTTATTATCAATTAATTTTACTGATTTACTTTTGTAAGTGGAATTTTGTTATCAGGTTGATGCTATACTTTATAAAGTTACTTTATAAATTTGGGGAAAGTATCTAGGGGAATTAAAATTTATCATTTTTACTTTTTCAACACATAAATTGTATGAAATCTAATGAGCTTATGATATCCTCCTCTTAAACAGGTTTCCAAACCAAATCAAATTTGCGTTTTTAATCATTTCCTTTTTTTATGTATACCAAATTTGAATGAAATTGGCCAAACTTTTGAAGTCCGCCCCCATGGCAGGTCGATGGATAGGAGGTCAATAAATTTTTTGTTACGAAATTTGTGTATAATAATTTCCTCTTTTTACGTACTAAATTTGGATGAAATCGAACTAACTTTTGAAGGTTGCCCCCAGGGAAGGTCGCTGAGTAATAGTGCAATCAAAATATCCTATAAGTTACACTTACATGGTGTAAGTGTAAGTTTGAAAACGATCGGTTGAGCCGATTCGGAACAGACAAACAGCGTTAGACATAAAAATATTAAAAAAATTAGATCTAATATTTATAAAAATTAAAAGTAGTGAAAAAGTTGAAATATGTAATCCCCTCTCTATATTTTTATATTACCGTATTTGTAAAAATGTAAAAATGTTTTACACGTTTCTAAATAATTTTTCTCATTTAGAGTAACCCTTGTTGACATAACTTATTTCAAAGACTTAAATGCTCTGTTATCAAAAGTTTTATATCGCTATCCTCGTTGTATGCGTTGTGTGAAAAATAACAACTAAATCAATCATAATTGCATATAAATAATCCACTAAAAATTTTTTGTATTGGTATTTTAAATTTTGATTTTGCGAATAGAATTTTTAATTAATTATGCATTATACATTATACATACTTAAATATCTGTGCAATGTATTCATATTTTATTGGAACATATTATATTTGTTTATTAATGTTTCAATAAAAAGAACGTGAATTTTATCGCAAAACGTAAATTACAGTTTGACTATAAATCTGAGAAATCACGTAAATTTAAATATAAATTATAAACACGTTTATTTCTATTCATATTTTTAAAACACTTTTACTTTCTGTCACTTTTTTGAATTGACATTTTTATATGTACATACCTACTATTAAAAGCTTTGCTGAACTACATATTTTACCAATTTAACTCAATCTTTAGTGTAAATCCTTATTTCTTAAATTCTTCATTAAGGGATAATTCTCATAAAAATTTGGGTAAGCATGAAATTAGAGTTTAAAAAAAAAGCAAAATAATAAATAATAAGACGTAGGTAGGTACAAAAAACATCAATAACTTTTAAAAAAAATTTCGTAATAAGGAATTTATAAATTTATAAATTCTTCCTAAATTTGTCATATTTTTCGCAAATTGAGATTCAGCTAGCAATTCGTAATGTTTGGACATTTGGTAGATTCATCACCTTTGTAAACATCACAATTTTTAAATCAATTACTCTTAGTTGTTATAAAATTTATTAGAATCTATACTCTAATCCGAATGAGAATTCTTTTTTTTCACCCCAAAAAAATTATAACTTCAACATTTAGATTTTAATTTCATTATAATAAGAGGATATAGTAAGCAGGAGCAAGAAGTAAAAAAAAAAGAAATTTTTTGTACCTCACATCTTTGCATCAGCTGTGAATATACATAATTAATAAAAATGAACTTAATGAAAAGTATAAGCTGAATATCTTTCAATGTTATGTACAAACTTGTGTGTATTCATAATAATTAGATAATTATTATGAGTATGAACTATTTTTTTATATATTTTTTCTTAAACTAAAATTCTTTTTCCAAAATTCTGTAAAAATACTTGAATTTCAAATCAGATCAAAAAGGGCGGTAATACGAATGACAGTTTAAAATAAAAGTATACCCTAATCATAATTTTTTACACTTTTGAGATTACTCAAAATATTATTTGCCGCCTTTCTCAATAATTGGTGAGTTTGTTGTGTCTTTAAATTTTTTCTCATCGTTATACAGGAACAGGATGTTCTATTCAAAGTATAACACAATTATTTGACACAGTTATATATTATAAACTATTTTTAATACACAAAAACTAATCACAAAAACTTATCGGGAAATTTTGACTGTTAAGTGTTTGGATTGTCAAAAATATTTACAACCCACACTTATTTTATTTAAAAAATATAAATAAAATTGTAGATTTTTATAGTTAACTACACTGAGCTTAAAAAGAAAATAAGTAATTGGCAATGCGATAATAAATAAAAATAATTTAAAAACTTAATAATTTTTTAAATTATAAAATTTACTGCATGATTTTTATAACTTGATTTAATTATTGTGGTTTTCCGTTTCTTTTCTTATATTTTTAAGTCTTTAACTAAATTCAATAAATTTTCTAAAAAAAAAACATTTTTTCTCAAATTTACGCAATTTTATTTAAAAAATATTTTCATTCATAAAAATATTTTTCAAAAAAACGAAAAAAAAAATAAAAACAAAAATTGTAACATTTTCTGCAAAGGAAACCACATTCTGTTGTGGTTTTTCTTAAAACATAAATGTTACGTTTTTTTTTTTTTTTGAAATTGCGAAAAATTTAAATTAGAAAGGAAATAAAAATGCTGAAAAATACTTATTATCTATAAATTGAATTTGTAGTTTATTGCAATTCATTTTATATGACCCAATTTTAATAGACGTTTTAACTTTTAAAAACCACAAAGTTCTAAAAAATCTTTAAACACCTTTATTTTGCAGGTAATAAAATACTAAGATGATAATACATATATTCAAATTTTAAAACGAAGTAAGATTTGAGTGGAATATAAGTTTAAAAATTGTATATATCTACATAAGCTATTTTAAGTTCTTTTACTAGTGTAGTTTTTTATTCAGTATAATATATACTTACTTTTGATTTGTATACTTCTTGGCAATTGACTGTGCGTTTGTTATCTTAATTTTTTGTTCGATTTGTTGGATTACGAATTCTGATTATATCATATATAAGTTCAATTAAATGCAAATGAAACAATTTAAGGAAAACTCTGGTTTTTCGAAAAATTTGGGAAAAATATGTCCCAAAAACTACCTATATTTTTAATGTATGAAACTCATTACTTTTACTACCATTTATTTTTCTTTGTTTTTCATTCCCAACACAATAAATTGAAACTATACATACTTAGAATAAATGAACTTTACTTAATATTAAAAAAGTTTAAATAATTAATAACAATAAATCTTTTTTGTTTGAAAATAAAAGATAACATTAAGGTACAAAATATAAATTATTGGATTTGAAAGTTTTCAAAAGATATAAAAATATGCCATTAAATCTTTCATTTTGATCGCAACTCATCATTTTTATGATTTTATTATCTTTGGTTTCATTATTATTTAACAAAAAAAAAAAAAACAGAGAAAATTTAAAGTATGAAATTTTATGTTCAACGTTGGGTGCAAACTAATCTCCTATGCCGACAAAGAATGTTAAAAGAGTAATAATTAAAAAGAATGGGTCATTCTGATTAAATTGAGAGTACCCATATTTAAAACTTAATTTCATAAATTAGTAAAGATTGTGATTCGAAGGTATAAGCCAGCGGTCGGCAAACTATGACCCATGGGTCACGGGATGACCCAAAGCATCATTTCATGTTACCCGCTTCGAAATTTTGAAGTAGTTCCCAAATCAATGAATATATTTTTTGCTTACAACAATTGCATATAAAATTTTTTTGTCTACAACAATTGCATATAAAATTTAAAGTTTTTCCAGCAATTGTTTTTGTAAGTCTTAGATAATAAATAAATTAACTTTTGATTTAACTATTTTTTTTTTAATTGCTTTCATATAAAATTGCCACTGACCCACTGTAAGTTTAAAAAAATCTCATCTTAGGCGAATTTTACCCACGACCAAAAAAGTTTGCCGACCGCTGGTATAAGCCTTATAAATTTTTTTTTTAATTTGCAAGTTTTAATTACATTTCAAAGAACACTATAATTATAATTGTTGGTTGGTATTGCTTGCGGAGTTTGCAAGATTTTAAAACTTCTGAGTTTTATGTGCTTGTATTTATTATCAGGCGGGGTATCATCCATAATAACCTAAATATAATATACATTACAGTACCTTACATATACACATCTCAGGAATCTTGTACTTAAGTATAAAAATTAATTAAATAGTTTTTTTTAGAACCGTCTTCGTGTAGCAATTTAAAAAAAAATAATTTTTTGGAGAATAACCCTTATAATTCCTTTTACAGTAATAAAAAAAATGTAAATTAATCGTTAGTAGTCCTACTGAATTTTTCATGCATGATTTTGGAGCATGGAGGTTGCAAATATGCCGTAATGGTAATACATTTTAATTGAACGAAATCAACAAAGATTTTTATCAGTTTAGAAAAGGAAGAATATAATTCATAAATTTGTAGAAAAATACAACTTGTTAGCACACTTTTACTTTTTATTTAATTGTATTTTTTGGGGATGACGTCATCACCTAACGGTACTTTTGGATATATAGTCTCGGTTTTATTTCGCGGTTTTATAACTCAAGTTATTCTAACGTTAAAGTTATGAATTCATTGTAATAACTTTATCAAAATGTTATCAGAACGTTATCTTAACCGGTTTTGCCCGGGTTTTTTAAACTTAAGTTAAGATTAGATTAAATTAAAACCAAAAAAAATTATAGTAGATATTATCAAAGAAAATAGAAGTAAGAAGGGAAACGCAGAATAACCCTTATATTTTCTTTGATATTATAAAATAAAAATAAAAATAACATAAAATGTTTCGCTTTTGTTAGTCTTATTATTTATTTATTATCTGAAACATTTTTAAAAATTTTAATCAAAAAAGGAGATTTAGGAAATATGAAGTCGGAAGTCATTGAAATTTTTTCCTATAGACTCTTTGAGATCCTTTAATAATGCAGATACAATTTTTATAAATTTTGAATTTCGGAGGCTCATTTTCATAGCGGAGATAATGATGAGTATAGGATATTTCGCAAGCAAATATTATAATAGTAATAATTATAATTATATACCTATATTCCTGTTAAAAAATTCTTAAACAATTAAAATATTTTTTATGGATTAAAGTAATGTTACTAGCAACAACTGTTCTTTTAAAAACGCAAAATATATTTTTTCTTCAATTTAAAATATTAAATAATGTCAAAACTACTCACAAAGCGTATAATTCTGTTAAAGGTTGATTTTTAAAATATCAAAATTACTGTACGAGTATTTTTTTAAATTGTATTGTATTTTTTATTTTCTAAAATTTTATTTTTTAAAGGAAGCAGTGTGAATAAACTACTCTATAATAATTTATTAAAGATTTACGTTTACTTTTAAATACCCTCATTTGTGCACAAAACATTGTCTTTTTCTGTAATTACGAATTAATAATTACCACAGTTAATAATAGCAATAATTACAAGACTGTTTGGTAACTACTATGAATAAACTACAATTTCAATAAATGTACATCGAATTTATTTATTGCAAATCAAGTTGATGTTGCCTAATTGGGTAAATCCTTATAAATTGATATATAAAGGACGAACTAATATTAAAGTCCACAAAGAACAAGATTTTAAAGTCTAACAAAAGATATAAAATGGACACGAATTGTGGAAAGTTTTTGGTTTAAATTATTTGACATTTAAATAACAATGATTGGTTTAATTTAAGCTGAAGCTGAAATAGTGTGTTTGTGCAATAAGTAATATTTTCATTAGTTTCCAGTTGAAAAACAACAACCTGCAATGAAGTTATTATAAATATAATGAGAAGGTTTGAGATTATCTGAACCTTTTACAAGAAAAAAACATTCATTGCATGTCAATTCGCATAAATTATGCGTTTCGAATAACGATATGTCGACTAAAATAAAATAAAAACATAGGTAGGTATTTTGATATTTTCTTATAAAAGAAAAACTTAACAACAAAAGAAAATAAACAAAAAAATGCATTGGAAGCAGAAAATAATTGCCACTTGCATGTGATTAGTGAATTGTAACAAATGGGAAATGATAAAAATAAAAACAAAAAATTAATATTTTTTTTTTAATTTCTTTTTTTTTAATGCTCCAGTTATCAAATAATATCAAAGAATTAAAAAATTATGTTATGAAGGACGGCGTGTGTCTATCTTTAGGCGATAAGTTTTTTTACTTGTTGTTACTTTTTTCTTTTTTTATATATAGTGTTAGATGAAAAGACCACACACAGATTTATATTAAATTACAATATTGATGAAGAAAAACAGTGATGGGATGGAAATTATTTTGTTTTTGTAAAACCCAAATAATACTTAAGTGGGTCATACATAGAGTATGGCTCAGTTAAGTGGGTCATACATAGAGTATGAACAGTTTTCCCGGGATTCTACACGAATTTAAACATCCCGAATTCCGGGAAAAAAATTCAATAATTTTAAGCCAAAATATTTCCTATCTAGCATTAATAACGGCTCAATAAACTATTACAAAAAGATAACTAATTATTTTTTGTTACAATGAAAAAAGTTAACGAATAACTAATTCAGTATTATGAAGTTTATTTTTTGTTATACATGTTATCGTTTTGAATAAATTTTTAAAAACTAAATATGCTTCAAAGTGTTGGTATTTTTGAATGACTTTAAGCAAAATATTTTAGAAATCCCGGGTCTCGGGATTTCCCGGGAACATTATTTTTGTAGGTGTCGGGGATTGGTAAAAGTGTCAAGAAAGCCATACTCTAGTCATACATGGTCAAATAATTTGCGCAACAAGAAGTTTGAAACGCGATGCAAGATACAATACATTTTTCAAGTTCTTCTAGAATCTAGGTGCGTGATTATGTTGATTGCTGCATTTGTGTAAATAAAAAAAATTATTTAAAGTTTTGTATGTTTTTTATTATCCCTACATACTCACAAATTTATTCATAATAATTTCTGATTTATTAGACGAATTGATTTATAGCTGGATTTTTTAAGCTAATCTAAATTATGGTGATGCGAATGCTTTAGTTCGGTGGTTCTTGATCTTTTTATCGCCAATGGCCATATATGTTTACGAATTAATTTCGAATACTTGCTACTAATGAGTATTATTTGAATAAGAAAGATTTATAAGAGGGGTAGAGTATCAAATGCAGCTTTCTCAATTTTATTTCACAAATGAAACTACGAATAATAATAGTGTTAGTTTTTGTGTGAAAAAAATCGAGAAAGCTACCTTCGATACTAACTACACCACTGATATTTACTTTCTATTTAAATCTAGAATTATTTTCAATAGGTTTGATTTGAATTTGTTTTCGGGGACTGGAATCAGTTGATGTTTACATGTAACTTTTTCTTTAAAACAGTCACCTATGGATATCTTCAAATATTAAAAATTATTAACAATAAGAAAATGAAAACAAATTAACACGAAATATTTTTTCTTTTAACTTCAGGTGGGGCCCCTTCTGTATACGTGTCTGGTGTGGGCCGTATTACTGTTAAATTTTGTTATCTTTGTTTAAAAAAATTATCTATGTTACAGCTTTAGGAAAATATATCGGGATGGAGAAGATGTAAAACAATTTATTGTAAACTTTATAAGATTTATAATTAATTTTGTAAAATTATTTTTAAATAATTGTTAGATGTAAATGTAATAAAGTGCAAATAAATCTTCTCTTAAAGCTGGACAAAATGTTAAAGATTTAGCAAAGTATGCTGTATGCAGTGGGTATCTTATTTATGTTTCTATAAGAAAATAATATAGAATATACTTAAATATTCTTCTTTTTTCTTTTATAAAAAAGACAAGTAAATATGCAACAAAAATCAATATAAATAATATAATATAAATAAAATGTATACAAATTTTTATTGGCTTATATAAGAGTATTGATTAAGGGTGGACTTATGTAAAGCTATAACACAAAATTTATGTTCTAAAATTGATTTAATAATTATCGATGATATATAAAAATATAATACAATTCTAAAAAAAAATTTTAATAATCATCCATAATATACGAAATATAGTTATATTGCGAGTAAAATATTTAATATCCGTCGTTAAAAAAAAAAAAATAATTCCAGCAATTCATTTAGTAAAACGGCATTTCCTCTTAGTAATTTTTCATTCATTCTATTATAACGTCCATTCCATTTGCGAAACTAATTTGTTAGAAATTCCCTAAAATTTTAAATAATAAATACTAAAACAGATAATAAATAATAAAATCCGAATTTATGCACAGATTGAAAAAAATAATACCTAATATTCTCGAACAGCACGTCATTATTGTCTAAGAAAGAAACATAAACTGAGAAAATTTTCAATAAATCGATTCAACAGGTAATGAGTAAAAGTTAAAGTTGGTTGTGTATTCAGCAAAATTATTTTTGAAGAGATGTATATGATAAAGGCAAGAGGGTGCGTTCAAATAAGTGTGAGTAATAAATGGGCATGGCCAAAAAACGTGGGTACAATATATATTTCTGTGGAATGATAAGAAAATGATTTTTTTTTTTAGATTTGTCGCTGGTGTATAAATATTTCATTTTTATTTACTTATTAAAATCAATTCTAATATTAACTACTTCGAATGAAAATTAAGAAATTTATACACGTAGAATTTAATAAATTTTTTTAAAGGCGGATCTATTTAAGATTTGAATTTTGTTTTGATTTCAAAATTTTTCCTTAAGTCTATCATTTTTGGTGACTAATTGATACTTTACGAATGTTTTGAACTTTAAAAAATAAAAATAATTTCTTCAAAAATTAATTATTAACTTTAACAAAATAATATAAATTATATTTTAACCAAATCTACCTGAATTAAAAATACGAATTGAATTTTTTTGGTTTTTATTTTGCTCGATAATCAGCAGAATTATAATAATTATTAGTTTTAGAATTTTTTATGTATTCTTTTTTATGTTTCATCTTTTCTATACTTTTTGATTTTGCAATTAACTATGTTGATTTGATACATTTAAGTAGGTATAATATATGTAAATTTATGAATGTAGGAAAAATTGTATAAACGGTATTAAAAAAAACTTAAGCTTGAATTTGCATATCAATTTTTAAAGAGAGAATTTATATATAAGAAAAAAACTAGCTGGCCCAGAAATCTTGCAGATAAGGGTCCTAAAATATAATTTTATTATATTTAGTATATAAAATTGTAATAAATAAATAAATAAATAAATGAATTATTTGTTTACTTATAGTTCTCTGTTTATTTACTTATCCTGTTGCTTATCCTGTTGCTATTGAATGCTATGGCGATGTTGGTGATGGACTAATACAATAAATCTTGTCTGAGTATCTCCACAAAGACTTATTTGTGAAATAAAATAAAAATTTAAGACATTTTTAATAACGCACTAACTATATAATATTTTCCACTATGTTCCACAAATTACAGTTTTCATTTTTATAATATATGAAATAAATATTTAAAAAGATTAAATAGATTAAAAAAAGTAAAAAAAATTCTTTGTTATAAAAATTATAATTCTGACTGACCTTTGTTCGTAGTAGTTAAGACAAATACAAAAATTCAACAATATATACTTAATAAAGAATGGAAGAAACCACAAAAATAATTTTCAAAACAAATAAAAATAAATATTTAAATACAATTTAAAAGTATTAAAATTTTTCAATCGTATGTCATACGATATTTATAAATTTATTCAGAATTCGAACAAAATGTAATTTAAAACTATATATTTTATTATAAGATATTTATTTGATGTTAATTTTTTATATTTAAAAATCGGCTGATAGTAAAAAAAAATTTTAATATTTTTTTTAATTTCAGTGTCAAAAACAATTTTCAGGTTCCTCTAATTGATATTTATCTACCCTTACTAATTTCCATCAAATAAGATAAAAATAAGATAAAAATTTCAAATTTCTATATAAATTGTATTTAAAAATTATTTAAACCCTTGATCTGTTGAGACCTTCTAACTCCTAAATCTGTTATTGGAAAATGTTAATTTTTAGCTTGGCTGAAAGTGAAAAAAATTACGCATATTTTGGCATATAAACGATTGAAATCCACCAAGTAGTTTCATCGTTATACGCATTTCAGTGTGAGACGGACGGACGAACAGATGAATGGACAGACACAAAATGACAATATAAAGTCCGTTTTTTCATTTTTGATCGAAAACGGGTTAAAAAGCCTGTCGATTTGGACGGCGCACAAAAATTATGGAAAAAAAAAAAGAAAAGAAAATGTAGAGAGATTTTAACTAATAATCTTGTTCTAATGCATTATTTTTAAATTTAGATTCTATATGGAAGGTATTTTCAATTAGGGGCTGTTCACAAATTACGTAACGGCCTAAGGGGAGGGGGGGGGGGGTTTGAAATTTTGTTACGGTTTGTTACGACGGGGGGGGGGGTGTTTATAAAAATGTTATGTAACCAAATTTCCTCCTTTTTATAAAAAAAATTACACTAAATAAGTTATAATGAATTTTGTTTTGTTTATTCGAATAAAAAAATTGTTCAAAAAGTAATTTAAATAGTGTTTAACTTTTGTTACGCTTCTGGGGAGGGGGGGGGGGGGGGTCTTCGGAATTTGTTACGATCTGTTACTATGGGGGGGGGGGGGGGTTAAAAAACGGCAAAAAAAGCGTTACGTAATATGTGAACAGTCCCTTATTTAAAGTAGTTAATTAAATCTGTATTGATCATTTTTGAAGTAGAATTTGTAAAAATTGTTTAATTTTTTTTTATTATTTATTTAAAACAAATTTTCTTGATAATATTTATATTGTGTAATAACAATAAAAATTTCAACTTATTTTGTTCATTATTATTTTCATGGTTAAATAAGTATTTAACTGCAATACAGGAAATCTCAACTTTTTTGAGAATAAGAAGCTTGCGATAATAAAATTATATCGATATCATACGACATATTTGTTTTTCAATAAGTATGAACAATTTTTTTGAACATAATATTTTTTCCCACCCTAAGCTAAGATAATAAATTTCATTGATACTAGCTTATTTTAATAATTTTATTTTTATATTATTGTATGTATAATTTTATGTTATTCTTTAATTAAAAATAAACAATTTAGTTTGGATAAGGAATAATATATCAGGTCAGAGAATGACTATAACAACGGGGAACAAAATTACTATTTCTTAAAGAAAATTTTTATCAGTTATTAGACATTATGGGAAAAAAGACATGAGAAAATACAATTTTAAGCTGATAAGAAATAAATTTATTTAGTTGTGCAAAAAAATCTTAGGAGATTATTAAAAGTGTTCAGTTATGGTATTTTTTTGATTTATTTATTATATTTATATATATACATATATAATATATATATAACCATTCCGTGCGGGGTGCGTTATAAAAATTGCAAGTTTCGAAAGCCGAAGGCGCTCGAATGCAAAAATCTTTCCACACAAGCGCGCAATAAAATGCTTATTGTGTTCTTAAAAACTGAATTTTCTAACAAAAGGGAGCTGAAAAAAAAAAAAGCAAGAGCGCTTGTTAATATGAACATTAGTTAATGAACATTCCAACAAAGTCTTTACATCGATCTAAAATTCACGGTTTGCCTCATTGAATATTGAGCATTGAAACATTTTGAAAAAAATTAATATTCCGCACCAGGGCGTCGAATGCTTACGGAATGGCTCTGTATATATATATCTCTATATATATATATATTATATATATCTATATATATATTATATATATATACAAATACGTATATAATATATATACTTATATTATATATATACTTATATTATATATATACTTATATTACATATATATACTTATATTACATATATATACAAATACGTATATATTTAAACACAAATACGTATAAATGTATATATAATATAATATATTTAAACTGGACAAAGAGCAAAAATTTTATGAATAAAATTTTAATACAATAAAATATTTAGTTCTTTTTCTTGAATTATTAGTTTCAGCATAAAACAATTCAAAACTGAAAATTTTGGAAAGCTAATAATATGAAGTGCCAATGAAATTATATAAAGGCTATGTAAAAGAGAAACAAAGGTCCATTTATATCTTAAGTCTGAAAAAAAATGTTGACAAGTTTTTTTTATAATATGACATTTACTACGACATATTAAAGTTCAAAATTTATTGAACATTCATGCATCATAAAATGGACTATAATGTAAGTTCGTAAAAACTATTTGTTTTTAAATGATTCCTTTATTATTTTTCATATATTTTACTTAATTTTGTAATTAAAATTTTAAAAATAGTTTTCAGTTCCAAAACTGTGGTTTTAGAAATAAATGGTCAATGGTCCTATTTTTCAGACAGTTTTAAAAAAAAAAAAAATTGTAGATAAAAAATGACATATGCGGTCAAATTGGATTCTATTTTTATTTTAAATCAAAATTGTTTACAATTTTAGTTAGTTCTAAATCTCATTTAATGAATATTATTCCCATAAATATTGAAGCATATATATGTTAGTACAATATATGAACTTGCATTTATTATAAATATATTAGGTGGTTTTTTAAGTAAAAAATACATTTATTTAAAACCTGAATAATTTAATAATGCTTTTAAAATATGAAAAAGTTTGTAGAAAATTGAGATAAAAAAAACTGTCCAAACTAAATCTACCTTATATGTGTACTGGAGGTCATCATAACAATATATTGGATTTTCTATTTAATATAAATCTATCAGTTCTTAAAAAAATAACTATTAACATTTATTAACTCGTAAATTATTTCACATCACAAATTTTTAGATACAATGTTTTATGTAAATAAGTTAATAACCGCTCTAACAATATGGTATAATAAAGTACATATCTCGATTTTTATATTTCGTAAGTATGAAATTTTTTTTTTTTATTGTTAATTATGTAAAATAATTTGTTACTTTAAAAAAATATTACATCTTTGTTTCTATACGAAAATATAAGTCTTTGTTGGAATCATCATATTAATAATTTTGTGTGTGTTTTTTTAACTAAAAATTTAAGTTTATTTTTATTTCAAGAATGATATTTATTTTAATTATGTGGTTTTGGAAGCGGAAGAATGTGGCGACTGTAGAATTTTCAACTTGTTGCAATGTTGTACTTAAAATTTTATTTTATTGATATGATAATAAAATATTTAATTAAAAATTTTTAACGTTAGTAATAAAATAATTTTATTTAAAAAATAATTTCCAAAAAATTTCGGATTTGTGAAGGTTTTGAAATAACATTTTATTTAAGTTCCTATATCATTCTTGTTAAAGCCTTATGAACATTATGTTTGACGTCTTAGAACTAAGGTATCAATACTAATTCAGAAAAATAAAAAACAGGTGGGTATATTAGTCTAATATTTATTTTTATAGACAAATTGCTATTTAATCTCATATAATTATTAAATTTTAAACGTTTTGATCTGTTTTTTACATGAATTATTTATAAAAATAACAATTTTTAAGTTTTAGTTATATATAAAACAATCCCAAGGTCAAATAAAGTTATTAGGGTTTTCTTCATAATTTTCCTTTAGCTTAGACATTATCTTAATACTTAATTATAACTTTTTTATAGTATACGTATAAATATTAACTAGCTGTTTAAGATATTTGTATCTTTATTTCTTGTACTTATTTATGAATTGTTAAGAATTATATGAATGATGAAATAAAGAAGAATAACAATAATAAAAAAATAACAATTTATTAATTTATAAAATATTTTCCTATTTTATCAAAAAAGAAAATAAACGATATTAATAAGATAAATGAAAATAAATGCGCATTCTCAGTGTTAAAAAAGAAACTAAAAAACATATTTCCCTTTTTGCATAAATAAACAACGTCCCTTTTAGTTTTTTAATGTACATTTTTTTTTTGCTTTTAATATTATGTATTAAAAAATATAAAAACTAAAAAAAAAATAATTTTTTGTTAAAACCACAAATGAAATAACCAGAAAAAATCAACAGTTAACCACCATTATCATTCCATTGTTAGTTTTTTAAAATCGAAATTTCAAACTTAGCCCAACCTCTTGCATTGTTACAGAATTAATACTAATACAATTTTGCACCTTATCAGATATTTTGAAAGAAGTATCTATCAGATACATTGACAAAAAAATGTATCTATATATTCAGCACAAAGAGCTGAGAATAAAATGATTAATAAAAAATGATTTTTACATTCGATTTATTACAAAGTCTTGCCGAGGAGATTTCCAGAAAAAAAAATTTTTATGTTAAAAATAAAATTTAGAAAAAATTATACAAACATTTTTAATATACCTTTTCAACTTCAAATTGGAAATAATCATTTTCAAATTGGAAATAATCTTTTCAAAATGGAAATAATCATTTTCAAATTGGAAATTATCATTATCAAATTGGGAATAATCATTTTCAAAATCGAAACAATTATTTTCAAATTTGAAATCATCATTTTTAAAATGGGAATAATCATTTTCAAAATGGAAAAAATCATTCTCAAATTGGAAATAATAATTTTAATATGAAAAGTTACCAAGCCAGGTACAATAAAACAATATATGAAGTTTTTCATTAGTTTTATCTTTGCCAGAAAGTACAATGTATAAAAAAAAATTTTGCTTAGAAAAAAAAAATACGCACATTAAGAAATAGGAAGCTCATAATGTTAAAAAGAAAATTTGTGGGGATTGAAGAGCGCTCGCAAAAAAACATTAGGAGTGAAAGCGAAAAAACATAATTTAGGTGGGTTAATGGACGACAAAATATTTCTTTTATATATTGAACCTTCTAGCAAAGATACAACTAATGAAAAATTCACACATTGTTTTATCGTACCTGGCTTGGTGAATTTTCATTTTAAAATGATTACTTCCAATTTGAAAATGATTATTTCCAATTTGAAGTTGAAAACGTATAGATGACTTTTGTGTTTTTTAATTTTTTTTTATTCTCATAACGGATTAATCAAAAATGGTAATCTCATGATGTGTAACATGTACAGATATCTACCAAAGTTTACGAATATAACTCAAAATAATAATTAATTTATTCGGATATTTACTAACTCTTTCATATGAAACTGATTTATAACTTTATTAATTATATTATTCTTCGATAAATTGAATTTAAGTTTACAACACTTTATAACTGAAAAATTATTTTATTATTATTAGCAGCACGCTTTTTGATAACACCACCACAACACAATTGAATAAAACCAACCTGGCTGTACAATGAAAACAAAAGAGAACCACACAGTTAGTTAAAAAAACATATTGATTTTAAAATTCAGTATGAATTAAGTTCGGTTCGCGGAATATTACTTGATCGGATAAGTTAAATATATTTTTTTCATAATTTTAAAAAAGCTTTAAGGTTTAATGTCATGCTATGTACAAGGTTTTAAAAGAGCATTAAAAGCTATTTAAATTAAATAACTAAAACGTCGTCATAACTTTTTTCGTCATAAAGTGGTTTCTTAAATGTATCTGTTTTAAAAAATTTGAGAGCAAATTAATAATAATAATAATAAAAAAACATATTCTATAAATTGTGAATAGGAGAAATATTTATTTCTTAGAATTTTTTATGATAAATCAGATTTTTTTTTTTAAATTAATCAAAAGTGCGAAGATAAAATGTGCGATTTATATACCTTTTCAAAGTTTTTTTTCAGTGATAATTTTGTATTTTTCATATTTTCTGTTGCGCGCGCAATTAATTGTTATATTAACAAAAATTCCTGATCAAACTTTATTATATATGTATATATATACCTACTTTGTAAAAAAACTCAAAAATTCATTCTGATTTTCTCTAAATACATATTTCATATACATATGATATATGATATATGTAAGAAACGTCCCCATTAACTTTTGTTTAGTGTATTTTTATACTTAGTCCTTTTTACAAGGACCTTTTCACATTAAGAAATTGACTTTATTAACTTACTCATGTCCATTTGGTGTTCAAGTGTTTCTTTTGCAAAGTAATCTGACTAATATTATTTTTTAGTATGAATTCTTCGACCAACTAATTATTTATCTAATAAAATTATAAGAAACTAATATAATTCTAATTTAAATAATTTATTCTAGTGATTTTAAAAAAGAATTGTGAAATTTGTGTTGTTGAAAAAAAAAAGAAATTTTTATTTAATTGAAAATTTTTTTTGGAATAAAAATAATATTAAATAAAATTTATTTCAAAATATGTTGAGATAAAATGTTAAAAAAAAGTATACACAAACATGACTAAGAATCTCGTTTTTTGTTAAATTTCTTCATTGAATTTGTCATTAATATGTATGTACATATATGAAATAAAATAATAACAAAAATATAAAAAAAAAAAAAATCACGGTCAAAAAACGTCATTACTGATGCATATGATTTTTTTCCCGCGTTGATAAATCATCACAATAACGGAATAACAAAAAAAGTATATACATACAAAAATAGTTAATTTTAGTAAAAAGTTGCTGGGAAAAGCCAAACAACTTTAATGTTTTGTTTACATACAGAAAAAAAAAGAAAATAGTATAATTTTAATTTATTGAAACAATAAAAAAATACAATATTAATATTTTAATTAAATCGAAAGTTTATCATTCATACATTGTGACTCAAATTTTTATCGCTTGGACTTTTTTTTTTAACAATTTTTTATGAACATTTGGTTTTTTTTATATTTAATTATTTTCCAAAACGCGTATCAAAATAACCGCCAAAATAGCTCCAAAAAATTCATTTTCTACATCAATGCATTTACCAAGTGGTACTGCAACAAGTGCAGTTTATACTGGCTCGACAGTTGGTGGTGGTGGTGGGGGTGGGTTGGGTAATCATTTGCAATCTTCTAATTGGAGTCCACCACCACCAAATAATACACAAAATTATAATAATAACAATAACAATAATACTAATAATCTTAATAATAATAATAATAATAATATTAATAATAATAATAATAATGATACAAAAAATTTAACTGTAATGTGTGATCCGACGCCAGTAACAACAATAAATACAACATCTAGTGCTAGCAATTCACCAACTTCATCGAATAGTAACAATAATAATAGTAATAATAATAACAATAATAGTAACAATTCACATCAGGATTTGTATTGGATGGAAAGGGATATACTGCAAGCACAACAAGAATATCCTGGAGAATTAGGTAAAAATAAAATCCAGCCTCAAAATTAAAATATTTTTAATATGAAGTGAATTGCATTCGATAAATCGATACTTTACCAAAGGAAAACCTTATTTATTTACGGGTGGAACATACCTAACTTCGACACTCTAAGCCTAAGGAAAAGAGGACAGTCTAACTCAGCGGTCGGCAAACTTTTTTGGTCGTGGGTAAAATTCGCCTAAAATGAGATTTTTTTAAACTTATAGTGGGTCAGTGGCAATTTTATATGAAAGCAATTTAAAAAAAAAATAGTTAAATCAAAAGTTAATTTATTTATTATCTATAAGGCTTACAAAACAATTGCTGGGAAAACTTTCTATTTTATATGCAATTGTTGTAAACAAAAAATTTTTATATGCAATTGCTGTAAGCAAAAACTATATTTATTGATTTGGGAACTACTTCAAAATTTCGAAGCAGGTAACATGAAATCATGCTTTGGGTCACCCCGTGACCCACGGGTCATAGTTTGCCGACCGCTGGTCTAACTTATGAGGTTGTATAAGTTATACAAGGGTTTTCGGCGCCGAAAGAAAAAATCGAAAATTAATAAAGTTGGATTTTTCTCTGTTCCTTTGAGTGTCGAAGTTAGAGAGGTTGTATCCGTATTTATTTAATATATCATCATACATATTATACTTTTCAGTACATTTTGCATTAAGAGATTTAGACTTAATCTAGCCTTTACAACTAAGAATTCTTTTTTTTATGTAATAATTTTTCTTGTATTATTTTGTAGTACCTATGTGAATATTTTTTAGGAAAATTTAAAAATCCTAATAAGATTTTTTTTTTTAAATTTAATGTATAATTTTTTAATTCTGTCTGAGATCATATCCATGAATATCCTTGTTTGATAAAATGAAAATTTTTAATATTTTGTTTTGTTTTGCTTGTAGCTTATTAATATTTGATTCAATGTTGAATAGATTTAAATTATGTTGAAGTATGTATTTAGCAATTTTTGCACTTTTAGGAGAATTACATAAGTTTTGCTTAAGGTTACATCTATTTTCCACTTAGTGTAATGGTCAAAAAGTGTATTTAAGGCATTTAGCAGATTATGACATAGTTCTAGCAAAGAAAATAGAAGTAAGAAGGGAAACCCAGAATAAAAATAATTTTATACAAGGATAGCATATAGTTATAGTTTCTTTTTTGTTTTAATTTTATATGAAAATTGGAATTTAAACGCGTCATCGAAATATATTTTGGGATTTAAAGGTGTCATCAAACTTTATTTTAAATTTTTATAATGAATTTATAAATAAAATATGAATGACAAATACAAATAAAAAATTTTAGTCTAAAAAAAAATTATCGCTTCACTTCTTAATCCTTATATTTTCTTTGGTTCTAGGCTGAAAATACGTGTACTGTATACACAGGTATCGTCAGTGAAAATTGACGCCTCAAGATCAGGAAAATCAGGAGTGAAAATGTTATATAATATGAGTACGTTCGAGTACTGATCCTTGGGGTAGTACAGATACTGCTACACAAGTAGCAGAATGATCATTCTTTACAGCAACTAGAAATCTAGAATCTTTTAAGAAACTATGTATTAATTTAATTAGATTTAATGAAATTTTTCTTTTATATTAAATTGTAAATTAAGCCGTTGTGCCAGACTTTATCAAACGCTGATTTAATGTCTAGCATCAATATTCCAGTTAACCTCCCTCTTTTAAACCCAAGATTAATGTCTTTTTTAACTCTAACAAGACCTTGAGCTATTGTGGTTGTTTCTGAATCCAAATTGTCTATTAAGTAAAATTTTATTTTTTTCAGAAAATTCTTGTAATTAACTTCTTATCTTTTTTTCAAAACTATTTGGAAGACTAATTGCGCGATAATTTGGATCATGATTATCTTTATTGGGTTTAGGAATTGGTATTATTTTTGCAATATTCCGTTCATTTGGAAAGTAATTGAAGTGAAAACATGATTATTTTTCACAAGTGTTTGATAACGCTTGACGGTAGATTTTTTATAATGATATTTGCCACTTTATCTTACCGAGAAGATATCATAATTTTTAAATTTTTACTAATCGTTTTTAGTTCTTTAGTTTTTAGTTCTTTAGTTTTTAGTTCTTTAGTTTTTAGTTCTTTAACTTTAAGAGGGGAGAAACTTTTTTTTGGTTATTTTGCATACAATACGATATTTTCATTAATAAATTTTTAAGGAAAATCTCTAATTTAGCTATATCACAAATATAGGCTTTACTGCTTCATATTTTTCTAAAGAAAAACTTAGTATTATTATAATAAATTATTTATCTTCTTTTTTTTTTACAAAAAAAAATTTAATTCTTTTATCAGACCTTAATCATACTTTTGAAAGGATTAAGCAAGGTTAAGTAAGCTCCCAATTTTTTAGATTTATTAATACATAGTATAATTATTTATATTTAAACGGACACTTATCAAATCTCTTGATTCTTTAATATTTGAAAATATTTTTTTCGAAATTACGAGATTATTCAATTGTTTCGTTCTGGTGTTAAACTTAGAATGTATCATTGTCAATTTTTGAGTAACTCATAGTTTGATTTTTATATTTAAACTGAATGAAATTCGTATTGTGATGATGTGAGAATGTTCTTTAATTTTCTATTCATTCCTTTATGAATTAGCATTAGTTTTTTAGTCTTGGCTTGAAAGATCTGTTCACATAATTTGTAATTGTTAATTGTTTTTTTGGAAATTGAAAGGTCTGGGGAAGAACTACATTATTACTCAAATGAAACGAATTATTTATAGTTGAACTATATATAGTAAACAAAAATGGGTGTTGATGATAATCGATAGAACTTACAAATAGCTTTTTTTTAATTTAATTTGATAGAAAAAACTCAAAAATTTGCCTTCCGTGAAATAATTGACCACATTCAACATGTCACTGAAAAAAAAACAGATAGTTTCCGGAGCTATAATTTCTGTTGGTTTCCATTGGTTTCCATATACATCAATCAAATCGCACTGGTGGATGACTGAATCAAGATAAGCAATTTGTCATATCATATAGAAAAGTTGGTAATCTTTTACTTCTTAATTTGTCTGTTCAAATTTTTTATCGAAAATCCATTTTAATTGATATTTATATACTTTTTTTGTTTGAATAATTAGGTTTAAAAAATAATTTCTTTTTACAGTTTCCTTAAAAAATTGTAACAAAAACAAAACATAACATTCAAAAAATAAGTTCATTCATTTAAAATATTTATAATAAAAAAAATAAAAATAGTTAATGAAATAATATTTTAAAATCGTAACAAAACATAAAAGATAAATAATACTGTATTATTTCTTTTTTTTTATTTATTTTTTTATTTATAATTATTGATTCTTATGTTAAATTACAAATTATTATTATCTAAGAGTTCAGGATTTAATTTGTCCTACACAGCTAATGATTTAACATATTTACCCTATGGAAAATATTATTGTAGTTTATGATTAAATTTTTCTTGACCTTTTCTTCACTTTTTTTGCTCCTAAAACTTAAAACTAAAATTAAAACCTAAGTAAGTACATACTAGAATTCTACACAAAACTATGTTTAAAAATTCTCATTCATATTCGGATTGATTTACAATATTTCTGATCAATGAATTGCGGTTCGAAGAGAATTTTAACTCAAAACTATATTTTAATTTTGTAATTTTTTCTTCGATATATGGGATTGTAGCCAGATTGTGAATGTCATGGGTTCTGAAGAACCATGGCAGATCATGGATCATTTTCAAAATTTTGTTTTGTTTTATTTGCAATTTTTTTATGTGAGTTTTAGCGCAGTCAGCAGCCCAGACTGTGCAGCCGTAAAGCATAATGCTTGAAATTATAGTTTTATAGAGCATATTTTTATTCTGAGCATATTTTTATTTTAGAATGGAACGGATGCTTTCCTCACTTTCTGACAACTTTAAAAACAATTAAGAAATATATTTAATTTAGAAAATTTTTTAAATAAATTTAAGTTTGATTTATTGATCAAAATTCGCCAAACTAAGTAGGAATGTAATTAAACTTTAGTTCTTTAAGAAAATTTGGCGTACAATGAACTACCGTAGAAGAAATGATTCTCTTTGTAAAATTTCTGTTAAATTTTGATCATTTAACTGGAAAATAATTGAAATCAATCTGTATAATAAATCAGCATAATAAATAAAAAACCCAATATTAAGTAGGGTTTCACTTACAACATGGGCTCATACGATATCCATTACTTTTAATAACTATTCCTTAATTTTTAAAAAATTAAAAATTTAAATTATAATTATACAATGTTGTCAAAGGCATGCAACATATTAATAATTTTTATTTTGTTGGACATACTGGACAATTATTTTTTGATTGTCAGTCAAATGCAGAGCTTCAAAATTTGATTTAAAACGTTAAAAATATGTAAAGCCTAGTGAGGGTAAAAAAATAAATACCAAAGTAAATGAAAACTCAGTACACCATAATGTTTAATAAATTTTGTTCTTTTTTTCTTTCTATGTGCAAATGAAACATATATATGAAAATAAAATAGTCTGAAAATTGTGGGAAAACTTTTTTGAAAAAATGTTTATTGTATAAATAGTTTCTTATAATAGTATAAATAAATTAACTTTATTAAATGTAATAAACTTTTAATTCAATATTGGTGTTCAAAAAATATAAAACGAATTAAACTTTTCTACAGTCTCGTCGATAAAGTTGTTGTCATTGTTGATACTTTAACATCAATATTAGAGGCAAACACGAATTAAAATTTTAAATGCATGTACATGGAGAATTCAAACATTTACATTGGTTAAATATCAAAAGTAGTCCTGCTCACCAGTAGATATATCAAATAAAAAATTGAAGTCACTCATTTTTTATCATGAATTACATGCGCTTGTGTAATGTTAATAGGACTTGGTACCAGTTTGGATTTTTTGTCCCAAAATTTGAGTGAAAAGCCGTTTTAGATTATTTTAAATTTTAATTTAGAAAAAACATTTCATTCAAAACCTCAGGAGTGTTTCATACTTCAAAATGGTATAAAACTTTTCAGAATCGGTTAAGGCTAACTGCTCGAAATGTCTTCAAAACCATTTTGTGACACAAAAAAATGGTTTTCAAGAGATTCCAAGCATCGATAAAAAGTTGTATACCTTTTAAAGTATCAAACAGTTCGGAGATTGTAAATGAAATGTTTTTTCTAAATTAAGCTTTAAAACAATCTAAAACTGCTTTTCAAAAAAATTTTGGGACAAATAATCAAAACTTTTAACAAGTCCCCTTTAGAATGTGTTGGGACAAAAATCTTCATCGCAAATAAATAAAATAAGACTTTGATACATAGAACATAGAGTATGACATCGTCCGTAATTAAAATTTATGTATACTTTTAGAGAATAATCGAAAAATAAATTGCAAAAATTTCATTTGTATTTGTTTTATATTTTTATGAATAGGCTTAAATATTTTGCTTGAATTTTGTTGAAATACTTTGTATTATGCATTATTGTTTAAAATTTTCAAAAAAATGTTTGCAGTGAATTTTTTTGTTTTAATAATAGGTATGTACTTAATCAATTTAGAAAAATTCTTTAAGGTCAAACAAAATAATAGTTGTGATGAAAAATATTCAAAAAATTTAAAATATGTACCTACTTTAAAACTTTAAAAACAAAATATTTCTGAAATCGCTATTTTAATGAAGGGCCCCAGAAACTCAACGAATATTAGCATTTGAGCGGTAATTTAGTATAAGTAATATTAACATTTTGATTTTTGTTTACGATGAATCAAAAATTAAAAAAAAAAATTGTTGAGTATGCAAAAAACAGTGCTAAGTATTTAAAGTGTATATGCGTAAATGTACATATTCCAGTAAATGTGAGTTCAAAAACTCGTAAATGTTAATAATACATTACATGTACCGGCCCGATTGACGCCCCAAATCTCACTGACCACCAGTTCGCCCGCCTGCCGTCCCGCAGCCCACCCTTCTAGCCTGGGACACACCTCTATGCCCTACACAAAAATTGGGCCAATTGGGCCGGTAAATATACTGTAATATTAACATTTAAACTTACATTTACCAGAAAATATCTACCCAAATTGTGCGCATTCAATAAATGCCTCCTCATTATTTTATTTTGAATGAAATTTGAAATTTGCAGTCAACTTGTTTTTTGCTCCAGTATAAAAAGAATATAGAAAAAAATTGTTATATGACACCACAGGATCCCTGTTATAATGTCCAAACAGAAAAAAAATATCCCTATATCAAAAACAATCGAATCATGCTTGTAAAAAATCCTTGAAGGTTTCAATTTCAAAAACATCAAGCAAAAAATTCACACGCGAGTTGAGTTAATTTAAATTTTATTAGGTTTTTATACGTATAAAAAATCGAAGAAAACATTATGTTTTGATATTTTTCATCTTTTTTTACACACAGAATTTCTTTTTGCATTTCATAATTTTGATGTTATTTTATTAGGTTATTTTTATCTTATTTTTTCAGTTAAAACCGGAAGTCCTTATTTTTTATGTTCAAGTTTACCAAATCATTGGCGGTCAAATAAAACTTTACCAATTGCTTTTAAAGTTGTATCTTTAATTGATGTTGGTGATGGAACTATTGTCACTGTAAGAGCTGGAAATGATGAAAACTATTGTGCCGAACTAAGAAATTGTACAGCTGTGATGAAAAATGGTGTAGCTAAATTTAATGATTTAAGATTTGTTGGACGTAGTGGTAGAGGTGAGAACTAGTGATTTTTTTTTTACTTTAATTATCCAATTATAACACACTAGCGTAAAGGAAGCATAAATAAGAGAAATTCATTCTATGTATATGAATAGAATAGACTGACATTTTTAATTTCATTTTTTTCATTTGAATTTTTTGTATGGAATAAATTTCTCTTATTTAGACTTCCTTTATGACACCAGTAAGTATTAGTTATAAATTAGTGCACAATTATTATAGTTATTTTATTGCTTATTTATTGCTTGTTTTGCTTATTTTATTGCTTATAGTTTTTAAATTTTAGATATTGCGAAAATTAGTAAAGTTTAGGAAAATTTGAGTGATCTTTCTTTTATAAGAAAAATAAAAAAAATAAATAAAAAAAATGGTTTGTTTTCTAATTGTTTAGAATTTTTCGATACTTTATTAAAATCTTTAATTTTATTTTAATTTAATTATATAGTGTATTGTTTTCTCTTTCAATTTAAAGTTGTGATTTTCTTCAAGAGTATTATTTTTAATTTAATATTTCATCATTTATTTTATTTTGGACAATTTTACAAAGTACAATTTTACAAATTACAATTTATTATCTTTTAAATGAAAAGGAATAAAATTCTTAAATCAACAAGTTTCAAAAATTTAAATCAACAAGTTTCAAAAAATTTTTCTAAGATAGAAATTTATATTCTTAAGATCTTTTAATAATTATAACTAAATTATTTGTGTTTAAAATTCTCCTTTTAAATCCTATATACGAAAATACATATTTAAATTAAAATAACAAATGAATGAAATTTACTGCACATTTAAAATGCTTTAAGTTTCATTGCAAATTTTACAATTTTGTATTTTAATACAGATTTAAAGACATACATAATTACTTTGAATGTTAATGTTAGTTCATTTTTGTTGCGCTAAAATTAAAATAACGCGTTTTTACTTTGTAGTTTGCTTACAATCGATACTTAAACTAAGTTTATTTTCAGAATTTCTTTTCATTCTATTTTATTTCCTTTCTTGTTTATAATTTTCTGTTTTCGAAGTCAGCTTAATGTTAATCTTGTGCCTTTCTATCACTTTCAATCTTTCATAGTGCCAAGTGACTTACGATTAATTGTACATATATTGAAAATTAATGAAATTTTAAATGTCGCACCTATTAAATATCTTTTGTAACATTAATTCTTATTATTTATAAAATGCAT
Organism: Hybos culiciformis; assembly: GCA_964007475.1. NCBI lineage: Eukaryota > Metazoa > Arthropoda > Insecta > Diptera > Hybotidae > Hybos > Hybos culiciformis. Next base: position 1,305,659 of record OZ023275.1, read on the forward strand.
TTTAAATAATCTTATTCGTAACAATTTATGAAAGAAATAAAATATATATTATATACATAAGCAATTCATGTAGCACTAATACTACTCAGCTATTCATGAGACATAAAAGACTTGAAATTATATATGACATAATAGCATATTATTGTAGAATTATACTTTATTCAGTGTGTAAACAATATTTGTGAAATGAAAACAAGATTAGATGGTCAATTTAACTTTTTTGTTAATAAGGAATGTAAAATTAAAAAAATAACTACATACTTCTTAATCCCACATGTATACAAATAGTCTTTTAACACCTCTATTTAAGCTTATAAAATAAAGTATTGAATTCAATATCTATCTATAAATATGTAAATGTTCGTTTTGCTCAAAATTTTAATACTCCGAAATTTTTCATCAATTAGTTTAAAGTTTTGACAATACATTGCATGCTTATATACGACTATACGTATTATACAGATGTCACACCAAAACTTTTATTTTTTCAATCCGAAGTTGCAGCGATTCACAGCTTATTTAAACTAGCTGGGTACAACTAGTTTAAAATAAAAACTTTCGAGAATATGAATAGATAACCAGGACACAAAGAGAAAATGCTACAAAATTTTAATCGCAATAAATACTTTATACCGTCGGCGCGACTAACACGGCTCGCAGAGTTGAAAAGCTTTAGACTAAATATTTAAAATAAAAATCCACAATTGTATTTCTTTTTTATAGAGCTTTATTTTAATTTACTTTTATTAGCATCACCTCATTAAGATAAAACTTGACAAAGAATGTTATTTTTGCTTGTTAATTGAAATAATTATTGTTCTTTAAATGCATAGTCGCGTGTCAAAACAAAAAGTTTTAAATTTGGGAATGGGCAAAAAATAATTTTGTTAAATACATTTTAACTTATCAATTTAATGCTATTTAATATTGTTAACCCTTTATAATATCAACAAAATCTGGAATTTTTATTTTCATAATATAAAAAACGAATAAATACAAACACACGTTTTTGGTCAGAAAAAAATTGCTTATTAAATTTAAGATTTGTTGTCGTAAAAATGTTTATATCAATAGAAAACTATATTTCAGGCCTATTCATAGTAATCAAATAATATTAGTAATATTGTGATAATAAAATCCTAATGAATCTGTCTCTTCTCAACAGGATATTCGTTCACTACTCTTATTAATTATTTTTACCCTGTTTTGATCAAAAATTTTAATAACTTTTCCCGTCTGTCTATATGTCAATCCGTAAAGTTCTTAAATGCTAATAGGTATGTAATTATTACATTGCCGATTTTGATGTTTGAATGGTAAAATCTGCACTAATTTACGATTACGGATACGAGAATTTGGAGCTTTCAAATGTCCATGGAAGTGGAAGAAAATTATTTTCATAAAAATGCTTAATAAGTTAATAGTTTAGAATTTAATAAAAATTTTGAATGAAAATAACAAATATCGGTTCGGTCTGACTGTATGTTAAATACTAAAATATTTTAAATGCGGAAAAATTTCTAAACACGAATGTGCTTTCAGGGATTTGCAGTTTCTTTTAAGTATTAATTAGTTCTAATTTTGCTAGAATCTACCATCAAAATATAAAAATTTTTTTTACATATTTTCATAAATAAGAATCAAAAAATTCATTTAACTACTTATTTAAAATAACTACACAAAATGATAAAGGTAGGAGTTGTAAGCAAATGAAAAATATAAGCAATAATAATTAATCTATTATGGACATATTGTAGAAATTAGTCTATATACATTTTCATCAAATTTATATACCTGAATTTAAAACTTTTTTTTTTTATTTATTTTTAAATTCTTTCATCTCTTTTGTGTTAACATTTTTTCTCCTTGCTTATTTGCTGAAAACATTAAATAATAAGATTACAAAAATTCCAATTTTTTAAATAATAATAATAATAATAATAATAATAATAATAATATTAATAATAATAATTATAATAATAATATAAATCGAAAACAAATGAACACGTTAATCTGAAATAATATGTGCATTTCGGTACATAATATATTACAAAAAAAAAAACAACGCAGGTATTACCTATATTATTAACTTTGGACAAAAAAGAATTTAAGTTAAGTTGAATGAAAGGGTTAAGTACCAAGTAATTTTTCAATTTGTCTGAAATAATAAAAAAAAAACAACTATGTATAGTTATAAAAATAACATCTTAATAATGAACACAATAAAAATGAATTATGTATTTACCTTTTACTTTTTTGAACAAATAAATATAATGTACACTTCAAAAAAGAAAATATAGTAAAATAAAAAAAGAAAAAAAAAAATTGAATTATAGGTTTTTTAACCCTATTTTCCGAATCTTCTTCTTTAAATTACAAAAATACTTACTCTCTAAAAAATATTTATAACCGTTAATAATTATTAGAAACAATTTTTTTTTTTTTTTAATTTTTTTTTTATTGTTTTACAAACCAATGTTCTTAATATTGTTTTCTATCAAAAAAACAATTTTTTTTATGATAGGATCAATGCGGTGGGATGTCACCAGACCCGAAGTTATATACCATTTGTTCGGGCCTTATGGCCAACGACTGAGGTTATTACAATTATTAATTTTATTTTAAATTATTGAAACCATTTGTAAATCACATTTACAACGTTGTTTTTTACTTATATTTCAGAAAGTTCAATCATTTTACATAAATTTACAAAGATTATTGAAGTTAATATTTTATTAAGTCATAGTACTTATTCATATTGAATATTCATATACTAGTTATTCATAAATCATATTATTTATATAGAAAATTTAAATTTAGATATACAACATTATACTTAAATACAAAAGCGATTAATTATTTAATTAATAATAATATACATTTTCCTAAAGGTTTTCTCGACCCCCCAAAATAATAGTTCTGAAAGCCATAATTTCAATCGATAATAATATTTCTGTTGAAAATATTTAACTAATGCGAAATTGAATAAAAATAAATAATTTTAATGTGCATGTGATCGGTAAGTTGTATTTACAATCGCAAATTTAGCTCGGTAAATGGTATATTACGTTAATACACATGTAATTATTTAATTAAGTAAATTTTATTTACATTCTCCGTATTAAGTAAATTTTATTTACTTTCTTCATTTTGAACTTTTGTACATATTTTGCATTGCAAATGTATTAATTGCAACTACCTCTCACATGCACATTAAAACAGTATATTAGATATGTTAATAAAATTTTTTATACAACTCGTTCTGTATTTACACAAAAACACATAGATACTTGTCAATTTATATCACTCGACCTAACGGTCTCGTGAAGTATTGACTCGTGTCAATGTGTTTTTGTGTATACACAACTCGTTGAAATAAGAAATTTTCTTAACATGTGTTGTAATCTACTATTTAATGCTCTGTGTCTGCTAGTACGTTGTTTTTTTTTTTTTTTGATTTTAATATTTTGCAAAGTATAAAAAAAAAATAGATAAGTCTATTGAAATTTAAAAAAAAAAGTTTAAATTAATACTAAAAGTAGATTATTAGGGTTGTTAAATGAATTTTTCCACGGACTCATGATATTAAACAAAACAAAAAAAACACAAAAATATACTTTTTTAAAGGACATCATTTAAACGGAATTACTTTGAATGTCCCAACCACAAAACCTCAAATGAAAAACCTTAAAATGTAAACAAACTTGTAAAATGGAAATAAAAACTTTATGAATAAAGACTATATTTATTTGCTTTTTTTTTTTTTAATTTAATGGAATTTATTTTACAAAGTGAAAAATTAAAGAATCGCTTTTGTGTTACAAAATGAAAAACGATTTATTAAACTTTTGTAGTTAGTTATAATTCAAATTTTTGTTCGGTAGGTATTGATTTTTTTTGTTTCGTTGTTGAATAATCGAGAATTATAAATAGAATGAACTATATCAGAAAATTAAATAAGAACTTGAAAAAAAAAAAGAAGAAATTGAGAAAAAAAACTAACCTCTCCAAAAATAAAGAAGTTTTATTAAGCTAGCTAAGAGTGTACTTTTCGAAAGCCTTGATTCGAAAAGTTAGCCTTTAAAAAAATCTAATACAAAATACTATAATTGCTATTGCTCTTTTTTTATTTTTATTTTTTTAATAAAACAGAAGTAAATATGTACATTCAATTAAAAATAATTGAAGTCATACAACTTAATAATTTTTTTTTTTTAATTATTTCGTTTGGTATTTATGTATTTACTGATACTTATTTCTTTTTTAGGCAAAAGCTTCACATTAACAATTACAATATCAACAAACCCACCACAAGTAACAACTTATTCAAAAGCTATTAAAGTGACGGTTGATGGACCCAGAGAGCCACGGTCAAAAACTAGTGAGTATAAGGTTAACCCCAAACCTGTACAGATAGATATTTCTTTGATCTTCTTCTTATTTAATCTGATACCGAACAAAAAACTTTTTCGAGTACTTAGCCTTAAACAATTCTAAAATGCTTTATACCATTTTTTCTATTTTGAACAGATTTCGATCACTTAGCCTTAAAAGATTCTAAAAAGTTTTATACCATTTTAAACTATAAAACAGGAGGTAGTGAACGAAATATAATTTCAATATTTTACTTTGGAATGTTCTAAAACAGCCTTTAGATATCAGATCCTCATCATATTCTTGGAACCCTTCTAATAAAAAAAAAATTAACTTCATTTTACAAGTTTCCAGAAGATTGATTTTGATAACTGTAATATTTTAATGTAGTTAAAAGTTTCAAAATCTTAATAAAGGATAAAGTTGCGGAATTTTTAAAGTCTATTAAAAACGATTTTACAAAAAAAAAAAATTAAAGTACCTAACATTTAGAAAACATATTGATATTCATTTGAAGAGAGATACTTTTTTCTTTAACAAAATGAAAGGAATGAAATAATTTGTGTAGAACAAATTATTGTCGTTCAACAGATGCAAGAAATTACCATTTGTAATACATATAGTCACATGCAAACATTATTGTATTAATATTTCTTGGGATATTGTGTCCTTTTTTAAGGCCTATTAAAAGAAAAAATGCTCTTTTTTTTATCAAATCTCATTAATTCAAAATTGTACAGGATTCTGTTTTGCATCCTTTTTAAATTTTTCTATACATAAAAAAGTTTTCATACATGTATAAATCAACCTCATAAATAGATTTTCGTATAAATATATTATATGTATATCAAAATGCATTTGTATCTATTCTTCAGTAGAAATGTAATTATTTACAGGTTTTACAGAATAAAATTTATATTACTTCCGTTTTTCATATTGTGTCCTACTAAGTATACTATAGAAGAGGAATTATTTTCATTCAAGAGTTAGAGAATAAAATTGCGAATATAATGTTATTTCTAATTTTTTTTTCTTTGAATTTAAACTAAAAATTAGAATCATATGTAAAATATAAAGGACATTAATAAAATTTTCAAAGGACATTATTATTATGTGAAAGAACATTTGATCTGTTAACTTTATTATATTTGTAGCATATGTTGATGACTTTATTATGTATTACGTAGAAATTAGAAAAAAAAATTACTCTTAAAAATAATCAAATTTTTAAACATTTTTCTAATGAAGCAATATTTTGGTATAGGTAGTTTTTATTCCATAAATTTTTTTCATACCATATCGTCGTCTCTTGCGTGACACCAAGGCAAAACCCACTTCAATAAAAAGCATCTAAATATAAAATGATGTCCTGAGTATGAGTGTTGTATATGCTCATCTTCACATTTTCCTTTTACAACTAAAAGATAATAAACTAGAAAAATGTTTTGTCTTTTATCCGAACAAATAATTGGGACAATTGCATTTGAAGGCCGCACATTGTTTACCAAACAATTCTTACGGCATCACTTTAAATAAAAGTTGATATTAATACATTATTAAGTCAATTCTTCAAGTCAATTCTGATTTTTGAAGATAAAAAAATATTATCCGTTTATAGTGTATGCTGTATGCAGTATATACATACATAATATGACTTTCATATAAATAAACATTATCTTTCTAAACAACATTTTTGAAAATGAAAACGATTTTTAAAATAAATGCATCTATGAGAGGAAATTAGTTGCATTTTCCTATCAAATTATGCACATACATGTAAACGATTTGTAAAGAGGATGCATTTTTTTTTTGGAAACCGGAAACTTTCTAGAAATATTATGGAAAAATTGCACGAAAACGAATAAGATAGATTAGAATGCAAGCAATGTAGTTACAAGTTGGAATAGAGAAAACTTTTCGCTTGGAAATTTGTAACTGTTTAGTGAAATTGTTATAAATTTATTTAATTTTTCTAATAGGCCCAACTGGTGGTATTCAGTATCGTACTTTAGGCCAACGTCCAATTTTCGATCCACCATTTCAACAGCATATACGAGACTATGATCAATTAAGAAGAAAAGCGCCAAATAACTATAGTAGCATCAGTTCTATAGCTTCTCCACTATCCAGTAGTAGTAATAATTTATCAATAACTAATAATGGTTCATCGAATACAGACTGCAAGGGATACACTCCAAATGCACCACAAATTCAAGGTAAGAATTTATGGTTAAAATTATTATATTGCGTAATTTATGGTCACATAATAATTACTGCATAATTATATTGCATATTGTGAACAAAAATGGAAATGATTTTAAATACCAGGTAAGCCAAGTATAACACTGTTTGTATAGAAAAATTTTGCTCAGCTAAATCAAATACCTTTAACCAAATACAAAACAATAATTGCTAGAAAATGCAACTATTAACAATTTTCAGACAGTGTTATATTACAATAAAATCAACGGTTGTCAATCATCTTGAGGGCAACAATTTTCTATAAAATATTTCTGATTAGATACTGTTAGGTAAGTTAAGGACGCAAAATAAAAATAAGAGATTATATTAACAAAATACTGCATAAAATATTTTTATTAAAAATTTATTCAATTATTAAAAGATTAAAGATATTTTGATTATTAAATTAAGTGTTATCATTTAACACGTCATACACCATCATTTTTACAAGAATCATTTTTACAAGAAACTTTTACTAAATTAAGAATTGTTTCACTAGTGTGTTATTATGCACAATTCCATTCAATCGCTTAAAATAATCAATTAAATTTTTGATTGATTGACGTATATATTTTTGTCATCTTATATTAAAAATAATTTTCAATTATATTTTATATGCACATGCAACATTTTTACTGTTTTAATTTTAAAATAAATCATTTTAGTATGTATTAAGCTTATAAAATAAATACCATAATATTTGATTTTAATTGAAAATACTAATTAGTTCCGCTAATTTTCCTTTAGTATGAAAATATTTATTTATTTTTGTGAACATGATGAAGTTATAATAGTTAATAGTTACATTGTATAATGCATAAGAATATATCTATTGAATTTTGAGTAGTTTTAACTGCTTTCGGTTATTTGAATTGTGGAGTCATTCTAAATTTAATTGTAAATTTGTTTTTACTAAGTATTATATAAACGTAAATTACTAAGTATTATATAAATATAAAATATTACAAATGAACACGGAAAATTGAAAAATTAGCCAGCAAAGTTAAATTCGCTGAATCAGTAAAACAAGTCCCTAGTCAAAGTAGGTAAAAAAATTTACCTCAAAAAGTTTAGAAATTTAAAGTGAAAATAGTTAAAATAAGTCTATTACACATAAATAAGGTAAAAAAGGTCGATTAAAAAAATTGTTATGAAGCGCGGCAATTGTTATGAAAAAAGGTATTACCTAAAAGCACCACAACCCTATTTATGACTATTTTTTTTGCTTAATACGAATGAATGTTGTAATCATTAAAAAAAAAACTAAATAAAACAAAAATTAAAAAACTTTCAAATATTTTTATTTGTTTACTATACTTAGCTATAATTATCTCCAAAATGAAATTGTTTTATCTTTTAGTTCTCTTAGCTATACATATATATATATATGTTTATAAATTTTTTTGTGGTTTTGGCAAACAAACTACTACTATTCATTTGCAAAAGTACATACATTAATATAAATATACTGATATATAGTGAAGTGGTTGATTGACTGATGATGCGCCCAACTTTTCCCTTTTCTGGTTTTTTTTTTTTTTATAATATTTTCAAGTTTGATGAGGGAAAAGTGTGAGATATTTCTGTTTGTTAAACCACCAATTGAATTGTTGAGAGAGTGGTTAAAGTGGTTTATTACAAAAACGGTTTAATTTTTTTTTTTCAGATTACTATTATTAGGTATTATTAACATTGTTATTATTATTATTATTATTATTATTTTTTTAATACAAAAAATTTATTAGATATTATTTTTAATTTATGCCATCATAAAGCGGAAGTTATTTTATAATAAAAAAGATATTATTGATAAATATTTTGCATGTAAAAATAGTAATAATACTGAAGAAAAGTGTATATATGATACATTATATATAAACGGTATATTGACCTTATTGATTTTCATTTTGCGGTAAAAAAAATTTTTTTTATATATATGTACATTTTAGAGAAAATAATAAAAATATGTTTATATACGTTTCTGACTTCTGTTAAGGATTTTCCTACATAGTTGTTATTAAAGACATAGCAAAAATAGAATAATAGTGCTCACTAAACACACGGTTTTATTTTTAATACGTAAAGATAATTGTATTTTACAATTAATAACGCAGTCGTACACAGGTGAGAATCTTAGTTTTTCTATACATTCAGTCACCAAAAATTAGTGTTTATTTTCAGTTCAGGAACCCACCATAATAATGTCTTCTTCTATTAGAATAATGCCAACTAAAAACGACATAAAATCTACAGACTTTATGTTTTTTTAGACCACATAAAGTCTGTAGTCCTTAACTCTTAAGCCATTTTTTGTAGATGTTATGTCGTTTTGGAAATGTGTTTAATCGTTTCCTCTTTTTATGTACCAAATTTGAATGAAATCGGACAAACATTTGAAGTTCTCCCCTAGGGAAGGTCGCTGGATAGGAGGCCAATAAATTTTTGTTACGAAATTTGTGTGTAATCATTTTCTCTTTTTACGTACCAAATTTGAATGAAATCGGACGAACTTTTCAAGTCCGCCCCCAGGGAGGTCCCTGGGTAGCAGGTCAACAAATTTATGTGTAATCAATTCCTCTTTTTACATACCAAATTTGAATGAAAGTTAAATTACGTTCAAATGTTTAACATAACATTACCTACACATTCTTATTTCTTAATATATAAGACAATGATAATAGAATAAATTGACATATAATTTGTTTATAATAAATATAAATCTTATCTTATTAAAGTTATTTCCGGTCCAAAGAATATAAAAAAAAATTATCACATTGACTACAAATTAATAAAAATAAAACTCAAAAATAAACACAATAATATAAAATCTCAAGGTATTTCTGTAGGTGCCAAAAATAATATTTTCAAGCAAAAAAAAAAAATATTTTTATATATTTTTTTTTTACATAAATTAATTTCATCGATCCAATTAAAAAAAAAAGATCTCCATCGCCACTGAGTCATTTGATTCAAAATTGAAGCTATAAATTTTAATTTTCTATATAAATTTTAATCAAATTTATCAAATTCTTGGAAATTTTAATTTATCTAAAAATATTTTCATCCACTGTTAATCAAAGCTTAGGCGAATAACTAATCATTACAAACTTTAAAATTATTAGTATTATTATTATTATTAAAATAGAAATAAAGTTTTAGCGAAAAAAAAAGTTTCACTTTTTGTAATTAATTCGTTATTTAGTCAAATATGGTATTTATAATTAGAATATTTTTATAGAAAAATATGTGCAGTTTTTAACGAATAATCCTTTTTTGTTTTTTCGGATTGGATGTTTATTAAAAAAAAAAGGCCCTTTTTATGTTTTTTGACATTTTTGTCTTTATGTCAAATAATAAATTTCTTGATTATGTAAATGCGTATGCATAATAATAATAATATTCAAAATGTATATTCATACGAACATATGTAAGTATGTTTAAGCTGCTTAATTTTTTAATCTGATGATAAAATTTGGAAAATATATACTTTTATCATTATGTCAATACCGATATTGGAAAGAGATTAAGTATTCTATACGAGTAGTAATTTTATGCTGCGGTTTAAGAAAAAATACAGATTCTTGTATGTTACACTTACATACAGTTACATATAATTTACTATTTGCGGTCTTGAAATAAGGATAATTGACTGCCAATAAAGTAAGATAACCTAATTGAGAATTTAAAGACAAATTTCAGATTTTCAACTGTACATACATAAAATTTTTATTCTCTTAAATAACAGTTTATGAATACTATAATACTTAAACCTCGACTTAAACACATATATTATACGAGTAGTTATTTACCTTTTTTTATATTTGAATATGAACTTTTTGAAGAACAATCTTTAATTATAAGAAAATTGAAATTAATTATGTATATCAAAAACGTTTAAGTATATACTTATATTATATTTCAATAAACTAGGTGCACAAAGTAGAAGAATTTCTTTATACAGTATATTAAACTAATCCAAAAATAAAAATTTTCATTTAAGTTTTATACTACTTTCCGAAATTCACTTTCAGCTGCCAGTTGAAATCTTTACTGAGAATCGAGGGCTTAGCATTGTTTCGAAGTTCCTTCAATCGACATCTATTCATATACCGATTTTCTTGGAAACACATTTTCAGTCCCTTTTTTGAGTTATTGGACTCTTTGGGGCTGATGGCTTTTCTTAGGTTCCACTAAAACTTTAAAATTATGTACTGTTGCGAGATGTTTTCAAAAATCTCTTCCTTTAGCTTGGATGGAAGTAAACGAGATAACGCAAACAGTTTGATAGTTAAACATTTTAGTGTGGGACGGACATTTAATAAGAACATAAAGCCTTTTTTTCATTTTTGATGGAAAAAAGGCTAAAAATTCTGATGTATCGCTTTCAATTTTATGTTAAGTAATTTATTGATTTATTTGTTGTATTTCTATTTTTTTTACAGAGAACAATATAATGGGAGCATCTGAATGGAGTGGTTATGGAACCACTTCATATTCTTCTTATCCAGCATTACCTACAACAAATCCACCTTATCATTCAACATATGAAACTTCTTCAAATTCAACAGATCATCATAGCAATTTTCATTTGCCAACCGTTATAACAGAAATGCAACCTTTTTGTCCACCAACGGATTATCATCACCCGGTCGGTTCTATTACCCCAGGATCTTCAACAGCAATTGTTTCGGCCCAACCTGCTTCGGTGTGCAGTCCTGCGTACGGTTCAACAAAGTCTGATATTGATTCTTTAAATTCGGCTGGGTATCCAAGTGCTTATAATAATTGGTCCAATGGATATAATAATTACCAATATCCTAATTGTGCTGCACAATCACAGTACTCAGCTCATGCTACACCTACAATGGTCCTTTACCCAACGCAATTATATTCGACTGTTAATCAGAACCAAATTCATTTGCATTTACATGGCACTGAAAAATTAGAGCAATATTTAGGAACAGAGAATACAGGCTTAGCTTTAGGATCTTTGACAAGTAGATCGAGTTTACCAAGTGGAGTGGAAATAGGTATCGGAACATCTGATCATGATTTAAATAATAGCGCAATGATGACCGAACCTGATGATATTAGAAATCACGCTGATCAAAATCATCGAGTGGTAATAGAACATCATCGAGAAGATGATGGGGTTGGAGACCCAGGCAGTGTATGGAGACCATACTGACCAATGTATTGGGAATAGACTTTCCTATTTAAGCACATTATTTAATTAATTTTAAACTTTTGATTCAAAGGTTCAAGGTCTCAATAGATCAATTTTGAATTTTTAATTAATTTAATTTTGAAGGAAAACAAGCTAATATTGTACTTAAAACTTTGAAATAGCATAATCATAGCCAAATTTTAGACATTATGTACAATTGTAAATACATTTTAAATCTGCCGTATAAGACTACGTAAATGATTATTGCATTGCACTTAATGAAATATTAGCTTTATATTTTGTATGTCATTTATTATCTAACTATAATTTTAAATACAATTTCATTAAACAGCGAATCCACGGTATTTTTGAACAAAACCCTAAACCACAAACTACCCAATTAAAATCGATGTTTTCTGATAAATCTTCAAAAAAATGCATTAATATTTCTTTATAGTATGAATTTGAGCTGAAATATAAATTAAATTTCTGATTTTTGCAATTGTTTTTATCCCTCTTAATTAATTCCTACAGTCTTAATGGAAAAAGTAAAGTATTTAATATTTAATTTTATTCCTATTTTCAGCTGAAATAAATCGATATTAGTTTTTGCTGCTCAGAATACCCGCGAATGGTACAACTCTGGTATAATTCTATTTTATTTTAAAAAATGACTGATTAATAGAGGCTTTTCCTAAAAAATATAATTAAAATTACTATAGTAAAATAGTGTAGATAATATACGTAATGATAAGAAATAATGTAATTAAGAAAGTTGTTTTGCATATGTACAATGTACATAAATATATTTTTGAAGATTTTAATACTATCTTCTACTTTTCAGTAATGTTTTTGAGAAAAACTGTAACAGATATGTATGTATATTGAACAAAAGTCATATCCCATTTAATCCCATGAAATATAATGATAAAATAACTTTTATTATCAAGCTAACTGCAGGCGGTACAGAGGTTAAAACTTATTCATAATGACTCACATTTGAATTTTTAAAACTGATTATACTTATGAAATATGAAAATAAAGTGGGATGATATAATTTTAATGAAAAACAGTAGTATTAAAAATAATATTTTTACCTGTCAAAAAAGATTATGGAAAACTAAAATACTACTAACATATTCTGCCGAAATACACACTAAAAATACTGCATAATAAATATTCAAAAGAAATGTGAACAGCACCTGTTATGTACGCTTAAAACAAACTTCTTTTCGTAAATATGTACCTATTATAAAAAAATTATCAAAATTAGTTAATAAAAAAAAAATCAACCGAAAATAATGTAACATGCTAATTTTAATTTTTTTTTTTAACATAAATGTATAAAATAATTTTATTAAAATTATGTTAAATAAAAATATGATAATATAAATACGCTGTACATGTATACATACTAAAAGAGAAAAATATAGTAATAAGTTTTATTGATATAGTTAATGATTGTAAAATTAATAAAAATAAATATTGCCATTTATATATTTCAATGAATATAATGATTTTAAAATTGGTTTTTATTTTCATTATAATTAATCAGTTATTATATTTATTTAAATTTGCTGCGAATCATTTAAGTCAATTGATAACGATTTTAGTATCTATATTTTTTCTCAATGTTTGGAAAACAGTGGAACTGTAATTGTCTGCATGTTTTTATTTTGACAAATTATCCTTAAGGTTTATTTGTGCGATTAGATGAAAAAAGTACTTGATGTAGATAATAATTTTTTTTAAACAAGTTTCTGAAATTCTCATGCGGAATGGAAATAGAATGGAACAGAAAAATGAAGGATTACATCATACATGTGAATGTATTATAAATTATAGCATTACGAAAACTTGCCTTTTTATCTAAAGGCCTATTTTCGAACTAAGTACGTGTTTGTTATTTTGAAAAACTATAGGTCCTATCTGTCTAAAAAAAAGTCAGGAGAAATCGTTTTCTGTCAAAAATGAAAAGACGATGTAGTATATTTTCAGAGTTTGTTCATTTGCATAGTCCATACTAAAATGCTTATATCAGCTTTACCTAGTATTTTAAAGCTTTTGATCGTTTGACTGCCACAATATGCTCTATCGTGTCCACTTTCATTTAATCTAAACCTAAAGGTTACGTGTTCTTAGGAGAGTGTGGGAAGCCAAGAAATTAAAAAATTATTATCACATAAATCCAGAATCTTAAGATAAAATTTATATATATTAAAATGCTGTTTTTTGTGAAAAATTTAATAAATACACTAAATTTTGGAGAGCACACAGGATTAATAACGGTAAGGTATAACACAGTGACTTTTTTTGTTTACATTACAAACTGTGAGAAAAGATACAAGATTGTTGGCGTTAGATAAACGGATTAAAAAGTATATACTTACTGATATGGTACGACAATTAAATTATTTGTAACTAGACGAAATACCCGGCTTCGCACGGTAGTACCCAACTTATTTATATTAATATCAAAACACTTTAATCCAGATTTTGACCACAAAACAAAAACGGAATTTCAAAATTTGCTACATAGCCTTATCCCCGGAAACCCAAAACCTCTGATGGGTGCCTTAACACATCCAGTTTTTTAAATAAGTTTTTCGGTTCCAACGCTATTACATTTTATCCGAATATACCTAAATTGCACAACCGGCTTCTAAGTTAGCCCCCCCGTCGGGGCCTCGGATAAAAATTTCTAGTACCCTATAACCATATCGGGTCTCAATGCTACTTAAGTTCAAAATTTCAGCCAAATCGGTCCAGCGGTTTAGGCGTGATTGAGGACAGAGAAATAGAGAAACAGAGAATTTTCATTTTTATATATTAGATTAAGAAAATCTTATACTTGTTAATTCATTTCTTTTAAAAGAATATCTAAAAATATCTTACATATTCTTAAAATTGTAAAATATAACTTATTCTATGATGTATGTGTGGTAACCATTTAATATATTACATAAAAATGTTTTTTAAAAATGAATTTATTATTAAACCTATACATTTATTCAAATACAGAAAATATCGTAGAATTTCTTGTTTTTGTTTTCTGCATAATATTAGAAAGCTACTTTACCGCAAAATGCGTTCCAGGTAAAGGAATATTTGGTCTCAAAAGATACTTTTTATATAGTTTTGAAACGTTAGTACGTGCGTGCTCTTAACGTTTTATATTTCTATAAAAATTATATTCTATAATTTTAATTAGCGCTAAATGTCTTTTTTAGAATTTTAAAATGCTTATATGGAATAAGTAATTAGAACTATATGATTTTCCAAATTTTAACTCTAAATAATTTTAATATAATAATAATGATTCCTATATTCCACAAATAACTATTTTGTATTACAAAATGGAATTTAAAGATTCAACTTTTTGATTTATTTACGGGGTAAAAGTAAATAGTTCACAAAATTCACCAATTTTAGCCAAATAATCTTCTTGAACTTGTACAAACACAATGTTTCATCAGAGTTAGATAGGCAATTTTTATAAGAAGTTTATTTACGTGGCAAAAGGAAATAGTGCACAAAATCCACCAATTTTAGCCAAATCATCTTCTTGAACTTGTACAAACACAATGTTTCATCAGAGTTAGATAGGCAATTTTTATAAGAAGTTAGAAAAGGCAATTGAAGCAAACTTCTTTTAAGTAAAATGTAATTTCATGGATGCTGGAAACTACTTTTCTTTAAGAATTTTAAATAATAAAGAAATAAGAATACATAGGTATAATGAATTTTAGTATCAAAGTATTTGGTTGCATGATGTCAATTATAATTTTTCACTCCATTGATGATTAAAAAATAATAAAAATTATTTATTAAACATTAAAAAAATAAAGTTTTTTTTTAAAAATTAAAAGATAATGTAGAAATAAGTTGGATCTAGAAAATATTTTATTAATTTTGTTTGGCTTCATTATTATGTCTACCTATATATATATTTATATGGATATTCAACTTTGCATATACAGGATCTTTCATCTTATCAAATTGTGTGTAAATTTTTTTATTTTTTAATAATATTCGTCAAAACCCTTGATCTAATATAACTTCAATTAAGGGCTTTTAGGTAAAAAAAGCAAAAGTTAATCTTGTAAATACAACATCAGAACATAACAAAATTTCTGAAATACGAAATTTCAAAATAACAATTCAGTAATATAAAAGTTAAAGCCCCAGATACAATATTTTTTAATGCTTTATTTTGCTAATTTTTTCTTTGTCGCTAAATACAATTTAATACCTAATTCTTGTTGTTGTTAAACTTCAAAAGAATTTAAATTATATATAAACTCAAATATAAATACATACGTCGCTAAGAAATCTTAATTAAACTCATTAAATCATCTGTTCCAGATTTATGATTAGATTTCATAAATCTATCTGAAAAAAAATGTTTATAAGACTTTTGGCTTTTATGTAAACTTAATGTTAGTGATATATATGTAAGTATTTCACGAAAATGTGTTGTATATCAAGAGCTGTAAGTAGATTTTGCGGCGACACTCTGTACTATTACAATTAATGAACAGAAAATAAAAGAACTTTATAAATTAAAACAATATTAATATTTTTGTGAATACGTAATTCAAATAAATAAACATAATATCAAATATTAAAAATTATATTATGTTTCAATCAAGAGAGTAAATGAAATGTTGCTAATTTTTTTTCCTTTGCATTGCACAGCTGCATTAAATTTATTCCTTTATTTGTCACTATTTTCTGAACAATATATAAATATGTACCTACAATCTCAAATTATCTATAATATCTTATTTTTCGATTTGTTTGTCAATCGAATATGCTTTCCAAACTAGAACTTCTATTCGTAAAATAAATCAGGTTATCCCGCAATTGGAAATTTCTTTTCACACTATGAATATTTTAACCAGGGTTAATTTTTTTGTTATATTTTTAAATAAAAATTAGTGAACAAACTTTAATCAAATATAATTTTTAAAAAATACTATTAGTGAATTAAATTTTTTTAAAATTCGAAAAATTAAAATAACAAAAAAAAAATTATTTTATTTTTATGCGCGCGCCGCAAAACCCACTGACCGACCATATATTTGCATTACATATTTAATATCTTAATAATATTGTAGAGTAATTAAAATAGACGATCAATTAAATAAAAAATTAGAATAATTGAAAATATAATTTTTGTTATAATGAAAATTTGCCCACGTAAGCTTGAATATTGAATTAGAATCACAATAACGAGGAATTAAGAAAATTTAATAAACTATATTAAATTCTTATCTCATCCGATCTCAACATAACTTTACGAAATATAGTATTTAATTCATTTTTCAATTTATTTTTATTTACAAACTAATTTTGCAATAAACTTAGGTAATTTTGTTATTTTTTACGCTACTTGAGATTTTTTTCACAATGTTATTAATAAAATAATGATTATGAACCGTAAAGGTGAAAAACCATAATTCCATTTTGATTTATTTATAAAAATTATAAATATCAGAAATTTTTATTTTTAATATATATTAATGATATACACCAAATTAGGTAATTTTGTAACTTCAAAAGATATTGCTTGAGAACTTTTTATTTTATACTAGAGTAAAGTAGGTATCAAATAAATACATTTCAAAATTCGTGAATTTTTCTTTCACCTAAACAAAACATATAATTTAAATTTGTTTACCAAGAAATAGATCTCAATTATATCATAACAACAAAAATCCAATCAAATATTTAAGAATTAAATTATTTATAATTTTTCTTCAAAATATTTAACGAGATATCTACTATTTTTAATTATTATTCATTAACTCAAAATTTTAAATTTCTCCATTTAGGTAATTAGGTTACCGGATTCAATGTATGATAAGATACATTTGAATTATTTTTCTTAATTTCTTTAACTATCCCCAAAATTATTTGTCGATCTTTTGAAACATGTTGGAATTAAAGATTAAAGAATTGCAGAAGCAACTTTTATAGTTCACGATTTTTAATCTTAGTGCACTTTAAAAACAACCTCACGTACAATATTAAAGAAATTCGCTTTGAAAATAATAAGATGCAGTGCAGTAGTATTTTTTTTTTGTTTTTAAGATTGATTCAAGAACAAAAAGAAAATCGTTTTGGAAACCTGACTTTTAAGTTAAAAAAAAATATATGTTTACTAAAAAAAAGTTATTTAAGTTCAATTTCCGTTTCATCAATTTGCATAAAAAAATTATCATAATACTTAATAATTTTTCCTTATATTTTTACGTCAAAATGAGTAATAAGTATAATTTTGTGTAGTTTATTTTTCGATTTTTTTTTTTTACTTGCATATCTATAGTTCATTCAAATCTTCAGTTTTTTTGCTCTTATTGAAAGGTTAGCTTGACCTTAAATAACCAAAGATTTGCAATGCAACAGGCTAAAGTTCTTATTTTGTATAATTATGATATGATTGTAAAACTTTCTGATTTAGCTACCAAGTTCATTGCCATAAACTTGTGGTTTCACGCTTTTTCATTTTATATATTTAATAAAAGGGCGTATAGTTTACAAAACCGATGCAACGACTTTATTAAGTATGTGGATTGTTTTATTTTTGTTACTGTACGTGTAAGAACATCTCTCTGATTCTGATTCTGGTATAAAATTTTTTTCTTGAATTATAATACATACTTAGTTATTTTTATTTGATTGAACATTATTTATAGTAGGCAACATATCTTGTTGACAAAATGTAATTATGAGTTTGGTTTTCTTAAGACTGAGAAAATTTTGTTTAATTTCGACTTTTGCACCTTTAAATTTTTCTTTAAAAATTTTAAAGTTTCCTTAGGGAAAACTTATAACTTTTACCTACAATTTTCGTTTTATTGAAATCGTTTTTCTTATTTCCAAAAGAACACCATAAATAAAATACATTTTTCATTACAAGTACGTAATACGATAAAATAACTATGTTATAATAATTGAAAAAACTTATAATTTTTTAATTTATCAGAAAATTAATTGATGTTTTTTTTTGCAAGGAACTATTTACTACTGATCAATTAATTTTCCCAATAAATTAGAAAACTGTGGTTATTTTGGTTTAATGCTCATAAAATTTTAACAAAAATATTGTGGTTACGACGATTTTTTTAAAAACAGTTTAGTTTTTTTTTGTTTGTCTACATTTTTTATTTTGATTGCAAATTTTTTTGTTTCACCCTTTACAAAATAAAAGGTTTTTTATTTGTTCCGATTTTTAAATGGTCCATTTGAATTCAATACACCTGTCAAAAAAACTATATTTAATGACTACGGTCTCAATTGTTTTTGGGAAAAATTATGTTTTGATTTAAACCGAATACAGCTAATTTGTAATTATCATCAAAAACCTACGAACTTTAGGACGGACTAGTTGTTTAAATAATTCAAAAAGTATTAAGATCTCGAAGAATATGTGATTCCAAAAAAATAGATGTTAATAAAAATAAAAATTTTGCAAAAAAATAATTATTTTATTTTTTTTTATTCTCACTTGGTTGCAATGATGGGATTTTCTTTTTCGTTATTAAAATTTTAAATTTTGTTCAAAAAATTATTACTTTTTAAAGTAATAATTTTTTTTTCATTAAATAAAATAATATAAAAATAAAGTCCAGTAGGGTGTAAAATGAATAGGAAGTAGTTTAACAAGGAAACCACAAAATTTTTGTTTCATTATCATTTTACCTTGAATGGTTTTCGTGGTTACAAAATTAAGGCGATGGATACAATTTCAATTTAGCTTTAGACCTACTTTATTCATATGCATAACTATGTTTCATCAAATATTTATGTAATTAACTACTAACATAGTCCATCTCTGTTTCCAAAATATTGTACATAGATAAAATATAATAATATTTACAAGAAGAAGAGTTAATAAAATCATAAAATTAGCAAAAAAAAATGTTTACCATTAATTTATAATTTAAAATTACTATATATAAGTCAACAAAAAGACAAACGATTAATATGATTAATATTATGATAAAAGGATAGGTACATATTGAGTTTGGTTTTCTTTACTCAAGAATACTAATCTTCTTTAAATGTTTAAGGTATTTAGATGCAGGCTGGCTCGTAGATGTTATACCACAAATATGTATTGTACAAAAAAATTAGTACTATAAAAGTGTAAATTATTCACAATTAATGTTATTAAATTAAATAACAAATATACTTAAGAATTATTACACAACTATTGAAAGATATAAAAGAATTATCACAGGATTAAAAATATATATAAATTTATTATTTTTATTTGAATATTTCGGACAACAAACTAATATTTTTTTTTTGCAACTGAAATTGATCCAACTTTTGCTTTTTTTTAAATAAAAAAATTTCAAATTTATTTTATAATTAATTTTTTTTTAAGGGATATCAATTTAACAAGATCCTGTGGTGTTAAATTAGTCGCCATTTCATAACGTTCTTTTCATTCATAACGTTATTATGTTTATGACATGTTGTAATAATATCAATTCAATCAATGTTCCACCAAAGTACAATGTACTGAAGTAACGTGCTTTAGAATTTTTTTTTTTTTTTTTAAAACTGCCCTTTTTTGAATATTTTTGACGGACGCACTTTATTTTTGAAATTAATAATTATATTGAATATTTTATCATGAATTTAATATTATATATTCCAATTTTAATAATAACTTGATTTACAAACATATACAATATACATACATATGTATATTTGTCTATTCTGTCTTATTCAGTCTAATGGTGATAGAACTCAATTAGTTATGATTCAGACATAAACATAATATGTATCTAGGTAATCTAGGTACATAATTGTTGAGCTTTGAATTGATTGTTATAAGTATAAGATGAGAATTTAAGATTTTTTTCCCGACGGTAAGTATTTAGATTCCCGAAAATGTTAATAGCACATCTAAGTTGTCATGATGCGAGATTTTGTTGAAGACCTTACCGTTTCGTCATCAAAGGAAAAACTTATAAAAAAAATTTACTTCTATTTTTTAAACGAAAATAGGACAATCATGTTTGTGTTGTGTTAATGCTTCCTGTATACATACTTATTTATCATATTTTTAACTTTGAAAAATAATGAAACGAATTGCATACAGCAGTAAAAACATGTATCTACGTAAACGTGGATATTTATTTAAAATGTCAATCAATGCTATGTAAGCAAGGTGGGCTAATTAATCAAAATTTGGAAAGAAAAAATAGCTGATGAGTTTTTGATAATAGTAATTAATTTTATTGTTTTTAATAAAATACTGCCGTAATATATATATATATATATATTTTTTTTTTAATTAACATAAAAATATTTCTGATAAACAAAGTAAAGGTAACTTCTTAAACGGGCTAAAGATAGATCAGTGGAATTAGAAAATGTTCTCAACACACATTGTTCCCCAAATCAGTTAATTATATAATGATGTTAATGTTCCTTTTACATTTTCTAACCAATCGAAATGAAACGAAACTGTCTAATATCTAGCGATTCTGTCTTAAAGATTAATGCAATTTATAATTTGATACAAAATGAGTACATAATTCAAAACTCAAATGAAAAGCTCAATTAAAAAATATGAAAATATTTACATATCTATATAGAAACTATTTGCCACGAATATAAGACTTATTTTTTTTTACAATATAACTACGTAATGAATAATTTGAAATTTGAACCTTGAAAGATCTTTAGAAAGTGTAACGATGTGGTCGTCTTTGTAATCTCTGAAGTTTGTTATTCAATAAAAAATTACATATTAATAAAAAATAATATAAGAAATCAAGTCCGTACTATTAAGTATAAAAAATTATGTAGATTAATTAAGTGGCTTGACTAACTAAAAAAATGTTCTTAACATAAAGAAATCCTTACGCTTGATTTCATTGCATAAAAACATAAAAAGATAAATCATTAAATCAATCAAATTAACTCCTAATTTGTTACAAAATCTTTATTTCCAAAATATTTTGCTATTTATCTCATACATATTCTTATTTTATTTCTTTTGATTCACAAAAGGAAGGTATTACACAACAACAAATTATTTTTAATTAAAGGGTAAAAATTCCGTAAATTGTTGTTTATTTTTTTATAAAGCAGACAGCTGTTTCTCTTCTCTTTCAAAATAATTGCAACATCAAGGCTAAGGGTAGATGATAAAGGGAAGAAAGAAATTCGATAGTTTTGATAAAAAAAATAGGTCATTAGACATACCTAATTAGAATTAAAATTTCAAAATTGTTTTTCAAAGGAATATTAAAAAGTTGTAGAGAATTCTTGAATTTATATAAAATCATTAAACTATAGCTTTCTTCCACGAATAACTTTCTTTAATTTTCTTTTACTTTTTCAAGAAAATGTTTATCTAAATTGTTATCTTCTTAATCAAAGCTACGTGCTAAACGTTCGAATCAATTTCTCTGCCTATATAAAAAAAAAATATCTGTCTTAAATCTAATATTATTTTAAGTAAAATTTATTAAAAAAAGTATTTCAATTAATATAATTTTTATGAACACACTAGAAAACAAAAGAATGTCATGATGACAGATTTTTTTTATAATATATTTTTTTATAAGATAAATTATTAAGGAAAATTAATATATCAAAAGATGTTATAATTAATTAAAAAATTTCTTTACTTTCGACTAAAAATGTGAAAAATCCTATTGAGATTTTTATTGAAATTATGTGCTGTTGTAAATGTTAAGGATAGACTTATTAGACGAACATGTATCTTAAACTTTAACTTTTAACCTTAATAATTAATAAATTTTGAAACCTTATATAGATATGTAAGTTTTATAGTGAATTCAAGGATTTTGATTACTCACATACTAAACAATTTTTTTTTGCTTACAATAAAAATCAAATATTTAAATTCACTTCAGATGTTGAAATAATCAATATCAGATATTGAATTGAACAATATGTACAATACAGAGATTAGGAGCATTTTATTATTTATTTTTTCTTCGTTTATTCATAATTATTTACTTAGCTTATCTATATGTAAATTTTTCTATTTTAAACCTAGAATTAGTTTTGTAAACTGTTGGTTTAAATCTAAAGATACAATAAATAAATAAATAAATAAATTAAGACTTCACCTTTAACATTATCATACGAGAAATTTTTTACTGAACTTTTTTCATTTTGTTAATATAGTTAATTAGTTCATTTTACAATAAACCGAAAATCTGTAAATTGACAAAATAATATTTTTTATTAAAAAAAATGTCTGTTGTAAAATTAAATTATTTTTAATTATGGAGAATAACTTTGTTTAATATTTCCGTACTTACTACATATTATATACGTTTACTTACTTATTTTAAATATAATGTATCTGTACATTACATATAAACTTTGAAGTAGTTAAGTATTTCTAAAAAAGGGTTTGAAAGCATTTATGTAACATGTACGTATGTATGTTACATATACAAAAAATTAAAAGAAAAAGATTTTCCTACTTAATATTTTTATTAATTATTATTTTTTGAAAGAGATGTTAAGGCAACATTATAAAAAAAAAGCATTCAATGTTTATTAATGAGTTTAAGAAAACGACATTTCATTTAAGAAAAAAATATATAAGTATATCATCAGAAGATTGACAAAATGAAAACACTTAAAATCTGTGATTGACACATTTTTATAAAACAGTACATTAGCGATATTAATAATTTTAATAAATTATTGTGTGAGAAAAAAATAAATAATTCTGATTCAAATCATAAATTGGTTTTATAAAATATGAAATATGACTTTTTTTCCATATTTTATTAAACCAATTTATCTGATTCAAATCATATTGAGCAAATCATATTAATAACAGGTTAAAAATATTTATAATCTAATATTATTTAAACACTACAATTAAAAATTGAAGTCTTCAAAAACTATAAATTTTATTGTCTCAAATTTTTAAAAGTAAGAAAAATTTATTATTTAAAATCCCGTCCATTATAAGAATCATCATTATTTCTTTATAGCTTTAATAATATATAGTAAATTTGTTAAAAAATTTATTGGTTTTGCAAGATTATTAGAATGTCATCATACTTACATAAGTGGAAAGCAAAATGGAATACATATGTATGTAAGTAATTTAAGAATCCTAATATTAAGTACATATCAACAATCTACATACCGGTACATACATTGTGAATATTGTACAATGCAGTACCTAATCAACAGTTTTTTGTTTCGCAAATAAAAATATACTTAGTTAAATTTACATGTTGAATTTAGTATACAAAAACAATAATGTAAACAATTTACGCTATGTGTTTCGTATTAAATTCTATGTACCTACATATATGTTGCATTTCTGAACTTTCTGAATTAAATTTAATAATAAATGAACCATTTACAATTTATTTAAAAAAAAAATGCAACCAATAAAAGCTGGCCAGCCTCAACATATGTATTTGGCGCTTTAATAACCACCTAATAAACAAAAAATCAACATGTGCTGCAATCAAATTTATATCAAAAATAAGATGCAAAAGTGCTTTGAAGTTATTAAGTATATATAAAGTTGTCTAATAAGTATAACTACTATTAAACAGAATTGTTTACTTTACTTAAATACTTGGTAATTGCAGAATCTCCTTTTAGAGAACGATTAATAATTTAATAAATTATTTTGTTATTATAAAACAATCCTAAATCGGTTGAATAAAATTTGAAGTGACTTTATTTTCATGTTTTATTGCACCGATTTACGATTTGAATCAGAATTATTTAATGTTTTCTAATAAAATAATTAATTAAAATTATTTATATCTATAATGCATACATATACTCAGGGCTTTTTTTGTGGGGGAACGCAGTGGAACTCAGTTCCGCTACCTTTTTATATTTAAAATACTTTTTTTATATTTTTCTTACGAAATAATGACGAGTATTTTTTTTAATAAATTTTATTTTGACAATAAAATTTCAAAATTAATTTTGTGTATAAGTTACGAGATGGCAGTAGCTTACAATTTTGCATTTTACATGTATTTTGCAGAACTATGAACTTAGAAAAGAAGTTAAGTACCTATCATGAAATTTCAAAATTAATTTTTTCGCTGGATAAGTATCGAGATGGCAGTAGCTGTCAATTTTGCAGTACTACGAGCTCAGAAAAAAGTACCTAGAAAAATATTGAGTTCCCCATCCTTTTTCTTTACAAAAAAAGCACTGCATATACTATCGATACTATGCTCACAGATACTATACACACTTGAATTTAAATTTGCGTAAATTTATGAATGCTCTGTATATAATACATATATAATTTCTCTAACCCCAAAAGTTATTATTGATATGTTTTAAGTTTTAATTCTGATTTTCAATAAAGTATGTTTTCCTTTCTATTTGAAAGCTTGCCTTCTTAGTTTTCGTGTTTTCGATTAGGTTGTTTTTGTTTAAAGCATTTCCTTCAGTATTCCCGAAAAACATTATTTCCAAAAGTGTTTATACATCGTAAACTTCATTAAATTTTTTATATAATGTACATCTTTGGTCGCGAATTTATATATTACACTATTTAAAAAATAAATTTTTTACTTTATTTCTGGCGACATACAAATACACCAACATATATGGAAAAAAGAGAAGTGCATTAAAAGTTATTGTCATTATATTTTTATGACATTTTTTTTTGCATTTTTATAGCTTTTGACTATTATGTCCTTGCCTTTCTATTTTCTACTTTGCCACGATTTTAACTAAATATTTTTAAATTATAAAAAAATTTATAAAAAAAAATTGAACGTAATATAGAATTTACAAATTTTCTTATAATATTTCTATAGTAAAATTTAATGAAATAATCTCGGAAATAACTAAATAATAATAATTTATTTGACGCAAATTCTAATGAATCGAACGCAAATCAATTACAACTGCCAATACCTAAATTATAATACGTTTGCTAATAAATAATTAGTAAACAAAATATAAAGCCAAATAAGAGAAAAACTAGTAATTGTTTTGGGTGAAGAGAAAATAATTGCTGCAATTAGAATTTATTTAAAATGTATAAATCTGTCATAAAATATATAGGATAAATTATGTATTTTTTCATAAAATTTGTGGTTGTTCTCTTCGAAAACTTTTTGAAATAAAAATATTCTGATTCTGAATTAGCATTAGTGGACGATAAAATTTTTATTTTTTTAAATCTATCCAATTTCCAATTTACATAACTTATATTATAATATTGTAATTAATTTGGTAGAATGATCTACTACACTACAAATCCGAATTTAACAAATATTTCGACAATAATTATGTTTGTTTGTATGTAATTATAAAATTTTTTGTATTCTGTAAACATTATTTTATATGTAAAAATTTAAACTGATAAAATATTGAAATTAACGCAACTCATTAAAAGTTAAATAATACAGAGAAAGATGTTCCAAATCCAAAATTCTAAAAATTTTCGTGCCAGTAAGAACATAAACATTGCATGAATTTAGAATTTAACACCTGAATTGAGAATAATTTTAAATAATACCGATATGAATAAAAAATCAAAAGGAAGTTATGTTTTTTTTTTGATAATTCTAAAAAGCCAATCAAAAAATAAAAACTGAAGCAAAAATCAATCATTAATCAAATAAAACTGCAACATTGTTGTAAAAAGATTAAGTTTTATCGGTATTTTGTGTGCTTTGCGTGCACCACTTAAGAAATTTAAAAACTAATTTGATCCTAATTATTTTGGCATTAAAGGAACTTAATTCTTTGCCAACAAAATAAAAGCCTTCCAATTTTTCTTAAATTTATTTTTGTGACGTTCTTATGGTTATTTATTGTTTTATTCTTTGAGGTTTTTTATGAATTTTTTAAAAGTAATATCTATATATAGGTATGTCTATGTACATAAAAAAATGATGTTTGTCTGTCTTTCTGTGTTATCTATAAACTCAAAGACTAATGCGACCGATTGACATGAAACTTCCACACATTTTAAGTGGAAGGTCGTGCGTATAATACTTTTTTTTACAATAGATAAATCGCGAGTTACACTATTAAATGTACTGAAAATGTGACATATGAACTCGAAATTGTATAAACTAAAAGAGTATTGAGTATCTCGTATCTCTTATTAGATGTTTTGGATAACGTTGAGTTAACGTGTACAATCCCGATTTTGTTAAAACTTGTTGGGGGAGTAGAGTAGTACCCAAACCCTAAAAAACGGCTCTACAATCAAATTTTGGGACAAAAAATCCAAACTGGTACCAAGTCCTCTTAAGCTTTTTTTATAAATTGTTTTGTATATTTTTCTCTTTCTGGCTCACACAAATTTATCTGAGTTTTCAAGGGAAAAAATTGCGATAATCCCTACTTCCGTATACTTCTGTGATTAGAAGGGCACTATTATGAATGTGAAGCTAGTAAAGATTTTTTTAAATCTAGTCAAAGAATGTTGCGCAACATGTTTAGCGACATCGCAACATTTTCATAAAAAAATTTTTTTTTTTGAATTTTTTTAATTGAAAAAGGCTCTAAAATTAATTAAATCAATTCAAATAATTAATTTTTGATAATTCTGCAACAAAAAACCTATATGATTTGATGAAAAAAATTAGCTTTTTTGTAGCATAGAGAAAATATACCACTTTCTCTTACTTAAAAAGTTTCACTTCAAGTCCAGAGACGCCAACCAAACTTGGTAGGAAGTTGGACGGAGGTTTAACCGACACTTCCTAATCCTTGGATTTTCCAGTCCTGCCGTCAGGCCTATTCAAATTGTCGATTTTCTTAGAAAAAATTCAGTAATTCGATAGAAACCTCCATCAATAGTGCCGAGACGCCAACCAAACTTGGTAGGAAGTTGGCCGGAGGTCTAACCCACACTTCCTAATCCTTGGATTTTCCAGTCCTGCTGTCAGGCCTATTCAAAATGTCGATTTTCTTAAAAAAATTCAGTAATTCGATAGAAACCTCCATCAATAGTGCCGAGACGCCAACCAAACTTGCTAGGAAATTGGACTAAGGTCTAGCCCACACTTTCCAATCCTTGGATTTTCCAGTCCCGCCGTCAGGCCTAGTCAAAATGATGTGGGTGAAGTTAGCCATAGATGTGCCAGCCATAAACGTTGCGCAACGCAAAATTTTTTAATGTTTTTAATTTTTGTATGGCAGCTATCACAACCAGTGCAGGGACGCTCAAGTTGGACTAAAGCCCAACCAAATTCCCCTATTCGAGGATTTTCGATACCAGTCGTCTGGCATGTTCAAAATCCTGCTTTCGTGAATTGTGTTTTGGTGAATTGTGTTTTCGGTGAATTGTGTTTTCGGTGAATTAACGGTAAGTCATCACTTCAGATTCCCATCAAAAAAGAAAAAAAGTATAGGTAGGTACAAGCATAGTAGAATACAGTTGTACAAGGTACAAGGTACCTGTTTACTATTTTAATTCAGCAATTCGCAATTCATTTGTCATTTCACTGTTTTATTCGAATTTTTAAATAAAAGGCTTTTTTTTTTTAAATTTATTTATTTTTATTTGAACAATTCCGGATAAAATAAAAAGTAAAATTAATTTTTTTAAAAATGCGTTGTGAAAAAAAATTGAAAAATTGAAAATGGATTTAATTGAAGATCAAAATAAATTAATAACTTTAAAGAAATTACAATGTTTATCATTTTTAAATAAACTTTGGATTGCGCTTGGCAAAAAAACAGACGCCCTCAAATGGAATACCCAAGGAAATGGAATTTTAATTAATTTCATTGAATTAGAAACAAAATTGAAAACAAAATTTCAATATTTTAAAGAAAATACATCGTTAGATTTTTGTAAATCCTTATATTTTAATGGATTTCAAAATTTTACAAAATCTGACAATATGAAAGAAAATTTGAATGGCGAAGACGATGATGCTATGGAATTAGATCCAGAATATGGTAAAGTAGATTTTGATAGAAGAACTATAAGTAGGATAGGTCCTAGGAACAATTTTTGGCGTAAGTGCAGTTTATGTGAACCTCTCAGAAACGGCTGAAACTTGGAGGGGGGGTAGAGGCGGTGCCCAAACTTCCAAAACTGAAATCAGTTCTTGGGGCTCGGGCCCCGTTTCGAAGATATGTCCCCTCAAAGTTTTCATACATTTTTGTATGGGCAATTTTTTTTTTTGGCCCGATTGGCCCTATTTTTGGGAAAAGGATAAAGGGGGTGCCCCAAAACAAGAGGGGGGGTGAGGGGCCGCCCGCCCGCCGCCCCCACCCCCCCCCCCCCCTCTTGTTTTGGGACACTCCCTACACTCTCCACAAAAAAATGGGCCAAATCGAGCAAGAAAAAAAAATTGCCCATACAAAATGTATGAAAACTTTGAGGGGCCATATCTTCGAAACGGAGCCCGAGCCCCAAGAACTGATTTCAGTTTTGGAAGTTTGGGCACCGCCACTACCCCCCCTCCACGTTTCAGCCGTTTCTGAGAGGTTCACATAAACTGCACTTTAGCCCAATTTTTTTTTGTTAAATTTTTTGGAAACAATTTTCTAGCGATTTAGGCCATTTTCCAAAAGAAAAAAAATTCTAGAACTTTACTACCTCTAATCCTAATTTAATTTTAGGAAAAAGCAATGCGATGTCTAGCACCAGTTTTTATCAGGAATTTAGACGGGAAAATTTTAAAGAAAATGGTTATGATTTGGTTTTTGAAAGCGACTTAATGAAAACCGATGAAGATGACATCTTGATGCCATTGATGAATGAAATTGATCAAGAAAATAAAAAAATTTCAGAATCACAACAACCAAAAGTACAGTCTATAAATCTGGATTCGTGTTCGAAAAAAACTCAGTTAATGTCAGATCTTGAGAAGTCCAGAACAATGTTGGAGACAATTTTAGCTTTTCAAAAGGCATACACATTGCTGAATAGACGTTTAAGGGAATCTAATCAACAAAATAAAAAAGATGCTACTATTCGTCTTCCAGCCGATTTATATGCCAATTGCTACGAAAGTATATCCGGGTTTCCCGAGAAGCCTGAATATGCTGGATTTTATGGGAATTCGATTTTGTTTGATCTTATAAAAAGTTTTTTCGGTGAATATATTCCAGTTTATGTTCAAAATGATTTGGGAGTCGATAGGGAACCTTCTTTTGAAAACTGCAATAAAACTCTTGACACAAGGTTATTTTAATTTTATGTTTTTTTTTTTATTATATAAATTTGAAACAAGTGATTTATGGTTGCAAATAATAATATTTGTAACTAATAAATAACAAAATATTTATTTTAGCGTCAATGAAAACAACTCAACACCATTAGAATCAATTTCAACTCCAACTGAAAGTTCCAATGAAAGTAAATATGACGATGATGATATTGTTATGGATGAATTAATCAAATTCAAAAGTACTGAAAATTCAAATGATTCTGGTGTTGATACTAATCTTGAGGAAAGTAATTCAAGTGAAACTTGTGTCACAACAACGGTCATTAAAAACGATTCAGGAAAAGAAGAGAGTTTCGTTAACGATAATCTAACTAGTTCAACTACGGAGAAAGAATTCAATTCATTTTTGAATGAATATCGTGATTCCTTGAATGTTCTATACCAAAATAATTTAGAAGATTAAAAAAATTTGAATAGGGCATTATCAGAATTAATTTTTTTAAACTAATTATCAACTTTTTTTTTTTCTTAAATAATAAAATTGTACAAAAACTATTGAAAAACTTAAAATAATTATTGCGTTGTTGAATATTATGTTGTGAAATTATGAATTTAGTTAGATTTTTTAGTTTAGAATAATTTGAATAAATCATTAACTATTCGTTTAACTCATTTTTATTTCAATTGGATTTCAGAAAAGACTATTGATATGACGTTTCTGAAACAATTACCAAATGGTTTATTTTCAAAATCTTTAAACGATTATGCTTACCAAACCAAGTCATTACTTTTCGAAAATTACAAAATGAAAAAAATTTTCGAGGTAATTCTGACAAAATTTGTAATTATAATTATTCAACTATTTTCATTATATTATTTATGTATCAGTTTCTTTTGTCAGTGATTTCAATCCGTTGTTTACAAGTAACACACTTTGATGATACTTATTTGTCGAAAAAATTGTATCTTTGTGTATATTTAATACAAAAGAGCTAGGTCTATACATTTTATCAAGAAATTTTTGAAAAATTTTATTCGAAAACCATTTCATAATAATAGTAACTTATATAATAAACAATTTTTGGAATTTAATAAAAAACCGGAAAATATTTGAGCCCTCAGGGACCACATTCTATAATTATGTCCCTAAAAAAATGTTTTTCGAAAAACACGTAAGGATAAGTAATAAAAGCAAAATTTTCAGTGAAAAATTTTATACTACTGCAGTAGATAGTAATATACGATAACTATTCCTGACAAAAATTTAAAAAAAAACTTATTAAGAAGGAAGAAGTTTTTAACATATTTTAAAACAAAAAAGATTTCTGTTAGTTTGAAAGTAAGTATTTTGTAACTTATGCTATCGTGGTTCAACAATTTTGAATCATTAATCACTGCTATTTTAATAAAAAGATATTTGACAATTTATTTTTCTTTTTAAATTTTTTTTTTTATTTTAATTTTCAGCCCAAAAATTAAACTCAATGCCAAAAGGATTTAATTAAAGTGTAAAAATGAAAAACTTATATTTAAAAAAAAACATTAAGGAATTTTTATTTCTTTTGTTTTTTCTTTTCAGCTTCTTCCTCTTTCTCTTTTTCGATTTTTTCAACATATTTATCAATTGTAGCCGAATCCAACATTCGCAAAGGTTCATTTCTTAGCATCACCGCAATTTCTAAATTTTTTTGACCCGATTGAGCAACTTCTAATAAAGCTTTAATTGCTAATTTAACGGCTCCTTCTTCAGTTGAAACCTCTTCATCTTTATAATTTTTTTCCAAAAATTCTCGGACATTGTTCGCTGAGCGTCCAGTTGCATTCGCTTTCCATTCATAGTAAATTCCAGAAGGTTCGGTTTGATACAAATGTGGTGCACCATCATAATCAAATCCACCGATTAAACAGGATATACCAAACGGACGACGTCCATTACTCTGTGTGTATTTTTGCTTGAGACCTGCAATATATCTAAAAGAAAAAAATAAATAAATATCAAATAAATATTTTGTAATAGAGAGGTAGGTAGGGAATGAACTTTACATAATTAAGCAAATAGACAAGCTAGCTTTCTTAAGAATAAATATTTTCAACAAATAATTTTTTAGTCCATGATTTTTGAATGTTTATCTTCATTTTTCCACAGAACAAAAAATCATAAATATAATTTCTAACTTAGGTAGGCAGGTAGGTATACCTAGTAATATATTCCAAAGTAACAGGATCTTCAACGCTCAGCTTATGACTTTGACATTCAACTTGTGCTCGATTTATTAATATTCTGGCATCAGCTGTTAGGCCAGCAAATGCCATAACGACGTGGCTATCCAATGCACAAATTTTTCGAACAGTTCTTTCCTCTTGAAGTTTTGCCACTGATTTCTTTTCAACACCAAGCACAACAATATTGGAGCCCCGAACTCCGACCTAAAAATGATAAAATAAAAATGTTTGTAACAGAAAAAAAAATTATTATTTTTGGTTTAGAGACAATGACTCTGGAATTTTTAGGTTAAATTTTTTTATCTTACTGCGGTAGATCCTTTTCTAACTGCTTCCTGAGCGTATTCCACTTGAAGTAAATGACCATCAGGTGAAAAAATTGTTACAGCACGATCATATCTGGCAGACATTTTCACTTATTATTTTATTTTTACTTAATTAAACACTTTTCTTTTTGTAATTTGAAAATAATATTTCGTTTTTCCTGTTTCTTGGTTTTCTTAAAAAAAATAAAATAAAATAAAAAGTGACAAACAAAAATCGGTAAACGTTGCCACACTACCAATTAAAGACTTTTGTTTCTAAATTTAATGTTGATTGTTGCCAGTACTTCTTGGGTCCGCGCAATAACTCATCGGTACTTAACTCATCGGTCGATTTTGGATAAGTTATATCCATTTTAACTCATCTGAAAATTGGCCGATGAGTTATATCCTTTGGAATGACATAACTCATCCAACTCAATGCTTATTTGTGATTTGTGACAAAAACTTGGGTATTTACTCATTGGCCGATAAGATAAATACATTACATTTACCGACCTGATTGGCCCCATTTTTGTGTTAGCAGTATTGGGAGTGTCCCAGAACGCGAGAAGGGGGCGGAGGGTGAGAGCTGCGGGCGGGCGGACTGGTGGTTGGTCAGTGGGATTTGCGGCGCCAGCCGCAAATCCCACTGACCAACCACCAGTCCGCCCGCCCGCAGCCCTCACCCTCCGCCCCCTTTTCTCGTTCTGGGACACTCCCTCTACTGCTAACACAAAAATGGGGCCAATCATCGGCCAAGGAATAAGTACCGTAGTGTTTGTCACAAATAAGCATTGAGGTGGATGAGTTATGTCATTCCAAAGGATATAACTCATCGGCCAATTTTCGGATGAGTTAAAATGGATATAACTTATCCAAAATCGACCGATGAGTTAAGTACCGATGAGTTATTGCACTTCGCCGTACTTCATTCATTAATTTTGAATAATGTTCTGCAAAAACAAACTCTATTCAGTAAATATAATTTTTGTCGTCCTCATCATCACTTAGTTTATGATATTTTATAATCTCGACTCTTGGACCGATATAGAGCTTCTAATTCCAGAGTTAGGACTAGGAGAAACTCTTCCTTTAACTTGAATAATTTGGTAGTGTAATATAATGTCAAAAACTTTTCTCGGGAGAAGCGCTTCTTTAGCTGTTATTCATACACATCGAGCAAATACAATTTGCTGATAAATCAGAAAGAGTCAGACAATGAAAGTCTTATATGTCTGAAAGAGACACAGTATGCTTTTGTCGGAGCATTATAGCAACTGGAAAATTGTTTACAATATTGAAAATAATGCTATAAAAGCAAAATGGTCCTATAAAAATCTGCAAACAAAACAACATCTACAACACTTACAACACCATTTGACAATTTTGCATTGATCAAACGATTTTTTTTTTGTTTTTATAGTAACTATTGAATACTATTTGGGTTTTATTAAAGTAAGCTTTAAAGAAATTATTTTCGCTTTTTTATATTCGGCCATTAAATTCGTTGATGTCATATTTTCTGAGAGTTGTGTCAAAAAGTTTACTGCGTAAAGTTTGTTGTTTTTCTTTTTATTTTTAATTTTTTATTTGCAAATTTATTAAAAAGAAAAAAAAAAAATTGTGATAAATTGAAAAAATTCAAAGATTTATTTATTTTTTTTTTATTTTTAAGTTTTTTTTTTTATTAATTTTAAGTTAGTTTTTATTTTTGTTGTTTGAGAAATTAGAAAAAAAAAAAAACAAAAAATAAAAGAAAAAAAATGGCATTATCGCGAAAACTTACATCAAAAATTTGTGAGTAAAAAATAAAAAAAAAAAAGGTTAAAAATAAATCAAAAAATCACATCACACCAAAACTTAAAAAAAATGACAAACAAATAAAATGTCTTGTCTTTTTTCTTGTTTCTAAAGAAAAAATGAAAATAATAAGTTTGTGTTAAGAAAAAAATGAAAACTATTAAACTGAAATTAAAACAAAAGAAAAAAAAAAATTTTGTCCGGGTCCAGGAAGAATAAAGAAAAGTTTCTCCGACAGTTAGGAAAATCTTTTTTTCTTTTTTTAAATCATTTTTCTTTGATGTCCAAAGCGACAAAAATAAGTATATAAAATAAAATATAAGAAAATAACTGAAAAAGAAAATAATAATTTAAAAAGCTCAAATGGGTTCGAATAATATAGTTATTTTGCAATAATGGATTTTCGCTCGAGTATCTGTGCCTACCGGGAATTATTTAATTTTTTTAGGCTTATGAGAATGACTTATTAAAATTAAAATTGAACATAGGTATCTAGAACTTAAAGTGTTGGGACTGCTGAGACTGTAAATCTATCGTATGTAATGCTTCTTAATTTGTTTGAGTATTCTCAAATAGTATGCCGAAAACCCACCGATTGTACCTAGGCTCAAGTATACAAGCACTTATCTAATCATTTATTTTTTTAAAGGTTTTGAGAGTTTTTTCATAAAAATTAGGGTGTTTATAAATATATATTGGTACCTACCTACTTATCTATAAGTAAGTAAGTACCCAGGTACATACCTTCATATCAAAAGATAAAGTTTAATTAAACATAAATCGTTGACAAAAAAAAAAGTAGATAGGAAGGCCTTTATCTTTCTGTATCGACCTAAGTCAGGCAGGTAGATAGGTAGGTACCTATCTAATGCAATTTAAATATATTCTCTATTTACTTGTGTCCTACCAAATTACTACAGAAAAATAAAAAAAAACGTTTTTCTTCTAAATACTCAACAGACTGCTAAGATAAATGCGATCCAGATAATAGTTATAGGTACTTATGTGCCTCATAGTACCTATCTAATAAAGTACCTATGGTATTTACTATTTAGATAGATCTCTAATGTAACTCGGAAGGTACCGAATAATAGTATTTATGTACCTTGTCTACCAAGATCTATAACTTTTTGATCTTCTAAGAGAAGTCTTTCTCAAAATTGGATTATATTAACACATACTCCCTATCTAACATAACTTTATAAACATCTTTTTTAATACATTTTATTCAATTCTACAAAAAAATTATATGAATCACAAAATTAATTTCATTAAAAATTGTTATCAAAAAAAAACTGAATATTATTTTAATTTTTCTCTTTTTTTAATCTATTTTTTATAACAAAAATTATTTAAAAATTTTATTTGATTTAAGAATTGAATTCTCGTCAAAATGTTTATTAAGTAGGTACCTATACCTAAGAATTTAATATATTTTTCATTCATGCAAAAATATCGAAATTCAAACAAAACCTACTTATATACCTAAGTAAGTATATAATTTTTTTTTTTGTCTGTCTGTTTTGATACTATCAATTTTCCACGTTGTTAAGATGATGAGAATGTAAAATATAAGCAGTAAAGAAACAAAAAAAAAGCGAAAAACAAGGTCGTTTCCCATAAAAAATAAATAAATAATAAATAAAAATTACTAATTTATTATCTCAAAAAAAAAAAATAAAGAAGAAAAGATGAAGTAAAAAAAAAAAAAAATTGTGTAAAAAAATTTAACATTGAAAATATTGAAAAAGAAAAAAAAAATTTATTTAAAAATCCAATTTAAATTCGGTTGTGAATCTTTAAAAAAAAAAATAATAATAATAATAAAGAAAGAAAATAAATTACAATTCAGTTAATCAAAAATTATAATATGTTGTTTATTTTCTTTATAGATTTAAAAATAAATATATAGTTACATACTTATATAGTACTTTAGTTATCCAGTAGTTATTTATTCTTTTCTCACAAAAAAAAAATTAACATAATTTTGAAGACCTTAGACTAAATTGGAAAAACTTTCATATCACACTATCAACTCGTTGTCAGAATATATTCTTTTACACTGGAAATCCATTGGAGCGTTTATTATGACATTAATTATAAATTTTATGTAATTTAACATTTCTTTACGTTTTTAAATAAATGTTAATTATTTTTTCGATGAACCCATGTTATAAGAAGCATAAAATTCTACAAATTTTAAGAACATAATATCTGTGGCCATAAAGCATAACCGTTTAAGTTCAGTTGTGAATTAATAATTTTATAATGCCAGATATTAGTTCGTCATATGATACTTCTTCTAGACAGTTTTAAAAAATCATACATAATAAGCCCGGTGATTTCTTCGATGAGTTCTTAGTTCAATTGAGATTATATTTATTATTTTCATTATCGAATAAAAAACTAGATCGAGTTGTTTTTATGATCTTACTTAAATTGAATGAAATAGCTACAAAATAATTTCATCAAATAAGCCTAGTTGGGTTAATTATCTTCAAGTTGATATAGATAATTTTATGATCAAAGTTTGCATTCTCTTCCATATAAATTTCATAATCAATCTTTTTTTTTGATAAGTTTGTTAAGACGTGGTCTAGAATTGTAGCGGAGCTGTTGGTCACTCTTGTTGCAGATTCTATATTTATCTGATTAATAAATCTTACGCCATTAGCTGCTAGCATATTTTTGTAGCTACTTGTAGTAGCATTGTCATCCAGCATGTTGATGTTAGTGTCGCCTGCGAAAAGGAGATTTTTATAGTTGTGAAATATGCTGTCTAGGTGATGCAAAAACAGGGATTTGTCTTCCGTTGGACTGCAGTAGGCCACCATCACATTAATATTACAGTTTATACATTTAATTTCCACTATTATTGTAGCAAAATTGTCCAGTGAACAAATTATGTTATAATATACTTATAATTGTATTTAAAAAATTTAAACAAGAATATTATGACTAATATAATAAATTTGATAAAATAAATAAAGAAATTTCTTAAGTTATCATTAAAATAACTATTTTTATTGTACTATTACTTATATACTTATATATTTTTTTTAATAAATTTTCAGATGAAATTAAAGCTCATACTGTAAAAGTAACTAGTTTAGATTTGGGTGAAACAGGTCGTGTTTTGGTAACAGGTGGTAAAGATCGTAATGTTAATTTATGGGCAATTGGAGAAGAAAAATGTTTTATGGTAAGTGATTCTATTTAAAAAAAAAAAAAAAAAACTTAATTAAATAGATATTTATTTTTTATGTTTTAAAATTTTAATTTCTGTTTGTTTTATTTTAATTTTGTGATGATGAAGAAATGAAAACAAAAATTTGAAAATCTTTACAATGAAATATATTTTTTTTTAGATACACTCGTATGTATTTAATTCACCGGAAATTTCTTTATTAGCGATTTTATGTTTATACTTCATAATATGCATATAAAAATTTTTTTTTTAATTTTATACCTGAGATTTTTTATTAAGAAATCTAAGTATCATTTTTTAAATTGCAAAATTAGTTTTACAATTCGCAAACAAGAGATTATAAATAAAAATGAATTAACTTAAAAGTAAATTAAGAAATTTTAATAACTCTGTTTTATAGATGAATTTTGTTTGAATATAAGTATGATTTAAATTTAAAAAAAAAATTAATATTCTGTGAAATTGGAAAAGATACGTATTGTTAATTGTTGTGTTGGTCGAATCAAGAGTTTTATTTATATTATGAATAAAATTTGTGGTAAAAGGAAAAATATGCGAGAGTATGAAATTGAATGTTTGATTGGGAAATTGTAAAATATGTAGTGAAAAATTCATAATTAATTAGATACCAATTTTACCAAAGTAGATATATCACAAAGTTCATCAACAATACTCGTTATTCCATTTAAACACCAGCTCACATTCTTCGTGACAATTATAGAACCGTTGAAACATTTGAACACTTTCTAGATCTAAAAACTTTTTAAATATACCTCATAACATTTATTTGTGTCATTTGCAATTAAAAATTCATACATACTTACGTTAGATATAGTTTTCATTCTTGATAAAATATAATTTTATTTTTTAATTAACTTAAAAATATTGTTCTCATATGTAAACTATATTATTTATTTTATAGATTTGGTAATTTGACACCAAATTTTTATTTTTATTTTTTATTTTTTTTTAAATTTGGAAGTGTAATATTCACCTTGTCGTCCGCCAATCTCTTGCATACTTTTTTTTTTTTTGTCTACTTATTTTATCAGCATAAATTTTGTAAATAAAAAAAAACATTGAACTCAGCAATAAAACGTTTTTCTGTGTATATAGTAAACATTAAAATAAAATAAAAAATAAAAAAATAAAACAAATTTCTAATTAGTTTTTAATGTGTGAAAATTAAAAATCATATAAATTATTTTTCTTCTTGCAAAGCAATTTATATAAAAATTGAAAAACATCATTATTTTGTTAATCAAAATTTAAAAAAAAAATAATTTATATTTTTAAATCTTTTTAGTCACTGCCTGGCCATAATGGTGGAATTGATTGTGTTAAATTTGCTTATAATGATGATTTTGTTTATTCAGCTGATGATATTGGAATTATCCGAAGATGGGATCTCAATGCTCAAACAAGTTCAACTTTAAATGGACATATGAAAACAGTCAAAACTTTAGATTTTAATCCGTCTGGTAGCAGTGAATATGTTGTTAGTGGTAGTAATGATACAACAGTTAGGTGAGTTATGGAGTTAGATAATTTTTGAAGTTAGAATAGGTTAAAATATCTTCGGCTACTCTTTACATTTCCGTTGTAGCTTTATGGTTTGCGAAGATATCCCGATGAATAATCTCAGGTCAGACCATTCTTCAAGAGTAATACCAATTTAACTGATTTAACTGAAATTTTTAGTTAACTTTTAATGAAAAAAAAATAATACGAATAATTTTGTAAGAATTCGAAAAACAAATTGATGTCATTAGCCAATTTTTTAATTAAAAATTTTACTTAATGAACTGAACATGTCCTTTTTTGTTGTAAGTGTTTTTTGGCTTAATAAAATAATCTTTCTTCTGTTCTACATACTTAATGTGTGTATAATGTTAATGTCACCAATATTTTATTGCGGTTAGGAATAATATTTCAAATTTTTTTTTTTATCAATTCAAAAAGAAAAAACAGCAAATTTTTCCACTGGCCTTACTATGAATTTCAGTTTATTTCAAGGCATGAAATATTTTTTATTTTCACCGTAAAAATTTTTTATTTATTTTATAAATTTTATTTGCCATTAATGTAGAAAAATAAAATAAAATTAAGTGCGTTTTCAGCTGTATTTGGGCATATTATGTAAAATATTAAAAAAAAAATTTAATAAATAGTTTTTATTTTATTTGACGCCCACCTTATGAATATTTAAAAAATGCTCATATTATTATGCTTAAAACGATTAAATTTTTTCATAAAGATTTTTTAATCAGATTGAAGTTGATTTCTTTTTTGTATTTTTTATTCTACAGAAGATCAATATTGTTAGATTTTATTTATTTACTTTTGTTATATTTATAGATTTTATCTTTACAACAAGTAATTTTATATTTAACATATTTCTGTATAAAATTGATTGTAAATGTACTGAGGAATAATTTAATTTACCATTTAAAAAAAAAAAAAAACTCAACCCAATATCAATTTAATTGTAAACAGTGCAAAATATAGAATATAAATTCAGATAGTGTTTTTTTCTATGGGAAGAAGAAGATAAAATATTTTCCCAACTTTGTTATTGACATAATATTTAAATAAGTGAACTTATAAATATATAGTTAAATACTGTGCACTGAGGATCTAAGATTACATTATGACATTTTTGTTTTATATTCAAAGCATATATTATCTACAATAAGACACACTTAAGTTATGATGAAAAAAAGGGTTAAAATTATTTTTTAATCGGTTAATTTAGATTCTTATTGATCTTTGATAACATAAAAGCTTCGATATTGTTTTCAAAATTATATCAAAAATTAAAAAATATATAATATGTATATGATAAGCGGTTAATTGTAAATTGTGAATTAATCATTTTCTAGAAATTTTCCAAATAACTATGAATCATATCATTTTATTGTGCCTATCTAATTAATATTTACGATTTAAATTGAGAATGATAATAATGTTATTAATTTTTGTTTTATTCTTATCAACAACTTTATTTGGCGCTTTTTATAGTGAGGAGATTTTTTACATTTTTTAAACCTCTGCTTCAATAGTGATATTCATTGGTGATCCACCTGTCACTTTATAGCATCACAATGTACACAACAATTGTTATTGTGTATGAAATTTACAAAAAGAAATAATTTTTTTTTTCGTTAAAATTCTTTAGAAGAATAATACATAAAAATGTTATCACAATATCTTGTAGGTTGAAACAAAAAAAAAAAATAATTGAATATAATTTGTTTTAGATTGTGGGATGTACGTAATCAAAATCGATGTATTAAAACATATCGCGGGCATATTGCTAATGTTAATTCGGTGAAATTTTCACCAGATGGCTTATGGATAGCTTCTGCTGGAACTGAAGGTTCAGTCATAATTTGGGATATAAGAAAGTCTAAACAAATTATGCAGTTTACTGAACGCGCATCGCCAATTACTTGCATACAATTTCATCCATTTGAATTTTTATTGGCAGCAGGTAGAAATGATGGTAGTGTCTATATTTATGATCTAGAAAAAAATGAATTAATTTCGAAGCATGAATGTACAAATCCGTATACTGGCCAAACTGTTAAATGCATTACATTTAGGTAATTTATATGAATATAATCTTGAATTTAAATCAAATAATATAGTATTACTATTTTATTTTATTCATAAGATTAATTAGTTAATTCTTTTTTTTTTAATTAAGCAAACTATACCTATAAGTATAAGATAATCAGATATTTCATAATTTTTAGCGAAAGCGGTGAATGTTTATTTGTTGGGACAGCTAGTGGAATATCTGTGATTGGTTGGGAGCCAGATCGTGAATTTGATCATATTGAATCTAATTGGAGTTTTTTAGGCGATATGAAAATTGTCAATCATAGAATGGTAAGTTTTTCTCTGAAGGAAAAATCATTTTTCGTTTTTAAATAAATTATTTAATTTTCTTAGTTTAATATTTAATTATCTAAGTTGAGACAATCCTGACATTATCGTTATTTTTTTTTTTTTTAGATTTTAGGATCGTATGAGCGTGAAAATGTGGCTGTACACACTTTAAATATAAATAGAGTTTTTCCATTTCATAATCCAATTACAAAAAAATCACAAGAGCAACCTCAGCCATTTAGCCATAATCAAACAACCCGCCGCAGTTTCACACGTGGAACACAAAAATTACGTTTATCTATAAATTCATCAGTGAAGAAAACACAAATTGATCGGTTGCAAGAAGAAGATGTAGAAAATGCTCCAAGTGACGGTGGAGGATCATCAAATGGTGGTAATTCATCGCCAAACTTAAGTATAGAGTTAGTTGATGATATTGAAGAGCAAACGGAATCACAAAATATACCTGGATTTGATGCTTATGCTAAAAAATTAAATCCGAGTTCGTTTAATTTTCCATCGTTATCGTCAACAAGTAGCCGTTCAAGTGGATTAGCACATGCTGACTTTGGCAGCTCACCGGGTAGTATAAGTATTAACACATTGAATAGCTATAGTGACGGGCCTAGTTCACTTAAAACCCCTGGAGAACGTGATATAAATAAATTTGATAAAGTAATTAGTTCGTATGATAATAATATAAGCTTTGGTCCAATAGTACATGCAGATAATTTATCTGAAGACTTAGGTGGAGTGAAAATTAGTATAGGAGCAAATGGAAGTTTTAGTTTAAATGATTCATCACCTATTATATCGAATTACGATGAAGCCGAAATGGAACATTTTGTTGTAAATACTGCTCAATTACCAGATTATGCGCCTGGCCAGGTAATGTGAAATAATTGTAAAAATTTATATCCTTATTTATATTAACTAATTTATATTTCAAATTTTAATATTCAAGGTTGATTTAAATCCACCTCCACCTTCAGCTGCAACACATAAAACAACAGTAAATACTCAACATAAACTAAAAACAAACAGGAAAATTATGGGTTCGAATCTGCCGGTTTCTGCAAGGCAAAATGGTTTAGCGCCGTCGACTACAAACACATTAAGAAGAATTGGTAGTATGCAGTCAATTAGTTCAATGGAACTCCACAAAATGGATGATCACACGATATTAACAACAAAACGGCAAAATTGTACAATCCGAACCAGAACAGCATCAAATGTAATTAATCACAATAATAATTTATATACTCAAAATAAGGATAATAATGCAGTGCGAACATCGAAACCGATTCCAGTTCAAATTATGACAAAACAGCCACCACCAAGATCAAAAACATCTTTTGACTTGCGAACCTCATCATCAATTAGTAATTTACATTCATCCGCTTCGGTAGGTATTTTTAAAAAAAACGTAAAAATCTACAGAAGAAAATAATATACCCATATATGTTGTATTGTGAGCTTTTAACTATTTTAATCGGTTATCAAATTTCTTACCTTAATTATTAATTAAAATTTAAATAACACATTCATATTTTATTTTCATTTTGTTCTGCTTTAATTCAAAAATTAGCCGAATTTACACGGGTCAAATATATTTTAATAAAACATTGTCATTTAAAAGTTTCCCCTTACGAATTCATTTCTCCTTTTTTTAAAAAAAACTTTCGCTTAACTTGATTGATTCTTTACAAATTTTTCTTTAAAATCTTATGACAATTAAATTATACTATACGTATTTTTAGAAAATAGCCAATTATCAGAGTAATTATACTACAGATGATACCAATGAAATTCATTCCTTGATGCAATATCATGATAAAATTTATTATGAATTAAAAAATCGTTATGCAACTTTGCAAACTATTCGTGATTCAACAAGGTAAGTACTTCAGGAAGTGGTTAATTTCTATGCAAATATACGGTATTTTTTTTTTCTGTTTCAGGGAAGCAGACGTTGTGGGTGCACTAAAGAAGGCAATTAAGATTAGCGGTCGAACTGTTTTTGTTGATTTACTTGGAGCCATATTAGAAAAAACGTGAGATCTTTAAAACAATTTTTTTGTGCACATATTTTGTATATTTTAATCTCTAGATAATTAAAGAACACGAAATTATATTATTATTTTTATTAATATTATTAATTATATTTTCAGATCGACGTGGAATTTGGATTTATGTTTGCTACTATTACCAGAGATTTACGAACTTATACAAAGCCAGCATAAGTTGTGAGTATTGTATTTGTAATGAATGCCTTTTCAA
Source organism: Hybos culiciformis (assembly GCA_964007475.1). Taxonomy (NCBI): domain Eukaryota; kingdom Metazoa; phylum Arthropoda; class Insecta; order Diptera; family Hybotidae; genus Hybos; species Hybos culiciformis. Next base: position 1,349,309 of record OZ023275.1, read on the forward strand.
CTAAGTTTCTTACGTAAATAGGTCTTAATGATTAAAATTAAAACTATTCAAAACCTTTTTCAGGACTTCTAAATTAATGTTAAACTTTTTTAAATTAAACCCTTACTATCTTTCTTCAATGAACTACGATTTTTCTGTAATATATATGGTTTATTACTGATATCTCAATATTAAACAATGGATAAACGAACTTGTCAAAATATGACTAGATTATGTTTAAGAAATTACATTTTTTTTTTTAAACATTTATGTTTTCAATGTAACATTAATATTTTTACTTAATTTAATAAATTGTAAATATTAAATGCATTTCATTAAATAACCAGCATGTTATGTTATCTAAAAAACATGAATGATATTTTATACAAAAGTACCTATAAATGCATTATGAATTTAACATCTTTTTTAATTTTATTATTTTTAAAATATTAATTGTTATATATATTTTATTTTTAGTCACCATATACGTGCATGTGACACACTACGAGTTATATTAAAAAATTTCTTGCCAATTATTGAAGAAAATTGTAGCTCTTGGGGTGGTAGTGCGATCGGTGTAGATATTACACGTGAAGAACGGCAACGTAAATGCGTGGAATGTCATACATGGCTATTGCGGATTAGAAGTCTACCATCAGACTCACAGCATGTTGGTTCAACTTTAGCTCAATTGCAAAATATGATAACACTTTAAAACTTACATTATAATCTGTTGATTAGAATTAAACGACAGCTCTTTTGAATGAAATGTTAAATTTATCCCAAAAATAATAATTTTTTCCGAATTTTGCGCATTGTAACCGAAAATATTTTTTATTACTATGTAAATTTAATTTTTGTTAATTGTTAATTTAAAAAAAAATGATATCAGCTAAAAATAGTTAATCGATGAAAAATATTTTTAAAATTATGTGCAGTGGTGGTAGCAAGTTAGAGTTGTTAGTTTGATTCTGATCATCAGAAAATTCATTATAGTGTATATATTATTATATTTAGTACTAATTCTAATATTTATTTATTTCAAATCTAATCCTAATTAACTTTGAACGAAAACTACCATCATCATTGATGTCAATACAAAACAAACAGACATCTCTTAATATTTTCAATTATCAATTTAATTTTTTAAATACTTTGAAATTAATAAAAAAAAATATATATTATAGCATTTTGTAACATTAACATTAATTCACAAATATTTTGATGAGTAATTTATATAGGAGAAATCAACACCAAAATGATTCGACTAAAAATACTAAAACTTTAATAAATAATTTAGTTAATAAGAACGGGTTGAGAATGTTATATTGTACTAATAATTTTCAGTTATTAATATAAACATAAATTGCTTAAAATTTAACTAAAGCAAAAAAAAAAAATAACCGTCCTTACAATTTTCTCTTGTAAAGAGATTTTCTCAAAAATATCACGTTATTTTAATAACTTTTAGAATAAAATATACTTTTTTCAACAAATAAATGAAATCATAAATTGGGTGACTATATTTCTGTTTTTTCTACCGCAAGAATTAATTCAAAATTGCATGTTGTCAAATATGTGATAAAATTCAATTTCATGATTTCCCAATAATTTATGAAAAGTAAATATTGATTAAAATAACAAATAAATTGCATAGTCTTAAGAATTTTAGGAAAAAAAATTGAAATAGTAAAGAAAATGATTTCGCTTCGATTCAGTAAAAGAGTATGTGATGGCAATTTGTTTGTGCAAAGAAATTGCATAATTACAAAAAGAAAACCAATCGACAAACAAAAGTTTTAAACATTCCTTTTTCTCCCAATTATTAAATTAACCAAAAAAAGACAAACCTAAAATATAAAAAAGTACTTATAACAATATTATAATTATAAAATAGATAATAATAATTTTTTTTTTATTTTAGCAATATTATATGATTTTTTTTAAACATTTCTGATACAAAATTTGTTTTTAAATTTTGTTCATAAAAATAGATGTAATAAGTGAATTATTGTAATCTTAAAATTTTTTAATTAAGTATGAAGTGCCTCTAGATCATATTTAAAATTTAAAAATGTTACAGCTAATATAAACAATTTCTTTTCCATCTTCCTAAGAATAGAGACATTTTTGTTTAATTTTTAACTAAATGGGAAACTTATATTTTTTGAAAATTCATAAACAGGAAAATGCATGTCAATTACTCTTGCCCAGAATTTTAAAATTATATTCAAAAAATTTGTCGATTTATAAGAAACACTACTATTGCTATCGTTCTTACAAATCTAGAAATTTTTTTCAAATAATTTTTATACCTCACTTCAAATAGAATTGTGCGAAAACTGGATATGTATTTTTTACTTAAATATTTCAGAATATTTATATTATGCATGAAAACTGAATCTGTTTTTGTGACCAAATATTTTAAAATATATTTAGTTATTTGGAAAGAACTGTAAATGATAAGGTTTTTTTTTTGATAAAAACTGCAATTCATTAGCTAATAACATTTTTAAATTTTCTAAAGTAAAAAAAAAAGAATCGAATAATGAATTTTTTTAGAAATTTTTTGAATAAAATTTATATTTTTTTACCAAATAATAAGATTAATAATTATAATTATAAATGGAATAACTTTTAAAATGCTCTTTTTTATGAACTTAAAAATTTAATATTGTTTTGAACAAAGCACATTAATATAATTTTTATTTATTGCTCGAACGATGATAATCTTATGATTTTTAGATCAATTTATTTTATTTCGTTATTTAAATTATACATAACTTGTTTACAATTGAGCATTTATGATCTAAGAAATAATATTACTAAATTAAAAATTTAAAAAAGTAATTGAACTATCATCGATTGATTTAATATCTTTAAAATATTTTTTACGAAAACTGTAAAATTCTACGCCTTTTCATTATTACTTTAAACTAAAATATTTAGTATTCAAAAATAAAATAAAAACAATAAAGATTAATTTTTTTCAATCAAATAATTAAAATTTTTGATTAAGAGTATTTTGAGGGTTATGGAAAAATAAATAACATTGGAATAAAGTTTTGCTCATTTAAAAAAAAAATCATATTTTTTTATAAAATATAGAAATGTAGAACATATCAAAAAAAATTAAAAATTATTCCATTATTACAATTCACATTGCGATTTTTAAACTGTTTAAAATTATATTTTCCACAATATTTTTAATTGAGTTGTAATTAATAATAATTTCAGTTAATATATAATGAAAAATTAATTTATTCGCATTTATTTAATTGGATGAACAAAAAAAGATTTTATATGTATTGTTTTTGATGAAATTCTTCAATTAATATAAATCAGATTTTTTCTTGCAAATGCGAATCGAACTAATATTAATTACACTCAGAATAATGTTTCATAAACTCACTTAATATAAACTGTTTTACACTATATTCTTATAATCATCCTTTAACAACACAGAAATTTTAAAAACGCCTGTTTATATAATTAAAAAAAAAATTAAAAAACAAATATTGTAATAAATTTATAGTTTTTAATTTATATTCAAAATAATACAAAGTTACTGAAGCCTAAATGTCTAAGTTTTCTTTTAAAAGTTAAATTTCTTAATAAAATAATATCTTCATTTTGTTAATAAAAGAAACACTGACTTCTTTATATAAAAGACAACACATAGAACTTTAGTTTCTGTGAAATGACTCGACCAATATAAATATATTTTATAAAACTTATTACATTATTATTTTTTGAAATGCTTTATGCAAACTGACGAATAATTGCTATTTTAATTTAAATTGGGGCTCTGTTAATTGCCTTAAACCATTTTCTTTCAAGTTCTTCATCATCTTTGGGAAGACCAAACGTTGGATCTGTTCGATCATATTCCCTTTCGTACTGTGTGGAATTGAACACACATCCAAACACACGGCACACTTGTTCCGAACATGCTTAATTGCTGTAAGATTTTTTTTTGTATAATAATTACAAAAATATTAATATTAATTTATACTTTCATGTCAAATTGATAATCCTTGTTTTTTGTATAAAAAAAAAGTTTTTCAAAAATAAAAATAAATTTTTCACACAAAAATTTAGCTTTTGTATGAAAAGCTTTATTCGACATTAATATATAAAAAAAATTACATCTTCAGAGAAGTCAGTGAAAGAAGAGAGATTTGAATTTGAATTGAAAAACTAAATATAAATTAATTCTAATGTATTTTTAACTAAATAATTCTAATATTGTAATAAAATAATAATTATACACAAATGCAATAGTAAAAAAAAAAGGTAATAAATTTAAAATAACAAGAATAAAAACTCATACATTATTAAAATTTTAAATTATTTGTGTTTTTTTTTTTTTTTGTATGATTGAGAAGTGACAAAATGGTTTCAACTACAATATCATCATAAATTGAAGGGTTTGTTATAAATTAAAAACGAAAATCTGTATCTCAAATTAAATGAATTTATATTATTATTAATAGAGAATTTTAATAATTTTAAACTGTTGAAATATGAACCGCTGCTGTTGTGTTATTTAGATACATGTATGCAGATAGAGGTTAATGTAAGTTTTACAATTTCATTATGATGGTAGACTTTTATTCGATTTAGTCTTATTTCATTTTACTCAAAAACTATTTTATAAAAATTAAGGGCAGTTTAACAAATTTGGACTTTTATATCAAATAAAATAAAACATATACCTATTAATTTTAAAATTATGCCAATTCAGGAATTCAATCAGGTTAATAAAATTCAGGATTAAATATTAGAAACACTATATGTAGTATATTTAGAAATATGAATTTATATAAAAGCTATCTTATTTTCAAATAGCCCTTGAAATTAATCACTCCTTTAATTCAAAAAAAAAAATACTACATTAATATTTTTAATAGAACCGCCTATCTGTATAAATTATTTATTCCTTCCTGTATGTAAAATTTTATTTTCTAAATGCAATTTATTAAATACAATATTATTGTATATAGACATATTATATATTATTATTGTAAACAATAATAATAAGGGTCTTCCAGGATCAGTATGTGATCATATCCCACCTTTTTTGATTTTTATCGAAACAATTTTATTTCTAAAAATACTATACACTTATGATTTAAACAAAAAAAAAAGAAATACATAAAAGATTTAAAGTCTAATATTACTTTTATTTTGAAGAGGGTATATTAGAGGGATATGATGAATGAAAATATGAATGAAAAATTACCCTCTTCAAACTTAATGGTCTATTGTTGGAACGCGTTAAATTATTTGTTTTTTTGCATACATACAAATAATATATTTATTTTGATTTTCCTAACTTATTTATGATAAAATACAAAAAATATATATAAATTTAAAAAATGGTTATTTTTTAATATTAAAAAATCAATTAAAATTTATTGTGACATACATACTATTTAATTAATTATTGCAGATAATAATTTTATCTGTTATATTTGTTCCTAAAATAAAAAAAGTTTTAATCAAAGTTATGAAAATTTTTAATTAACAAATATATATTAATATCCATATATATCTTCAGTTCATAATTAGGTATGTTTTTTTAAAAAAATCAATCAATGATTAAATTTTGTTGTTGAAGCTTAATTTTGTCAGGATTCATTTAAATAACGTTGATACTACAATCAAAGATATTTATGTTGCTTGCCCAAAATTTATATTTATTATTATAGTAACAGTTTTCATTATGTATAAAATAAAATAAAAAACAAATATATTATTATAAATTATGAAGGATAATTTATAATGCAAACATAAATCATCACTATTTTAGTATGGAAATAGATGAACTCACTTCATATAATACATAGGAATAATATATGAATGTGATATGAAATGTAACTACATTTCGAAACCAGCGTATCCCTAAATTAATTTGAATAGAGAAATGAAAAATCATTAAAGAAAATATGTAAAATGTTTTGAATAGGAAATAAAGTCGTACAGGAAATATATAGATAGTTTTTTACTTATATTTCGGTACGCCATTATGTTATGAATTATATTTATATAAGTATGTCAAAATTTTGCAGGGAAAACTTGTTATCATAAAACGAAATTTATATAGAATACATAACCGTACACTTATTTTAAAATGTTAAAATAATGATTCCAGTTTTTTTTTATTATTTTTCAAGATGGTTGAAAAAAGGATTACTTTTAACATAAACATATAGAAAATTACACAATTTTAAAGTGTGGAAGTAAAATAAATTTATAACCATAACCATAAGCTTATTCGAAAGAATTTTCTTTATAACGATTAAAATTTTTCTACAGCCTTTTCAAAACACTTTCTATACTTATAACACGATTTATTATTTATTAGACAGATTTTAATAATTATATTTTATTATTATTAGAACCTCTTTAAGCAAATTAGGCGAATTGCGTATATTGTGATGCTCACATTATTAGTTCTATACAGTATTGACCATTGGTCAGGGCGTAAAATGAACTTTAGTTCGACGTGTTCATAATGTAATTATGCATTATGCAAAAAAAAATTAAAATTATAATAAAATCTAATAGTACAGCCAATTTTTATATTCCGCCAACATACTGTTAAAATTACTATTCGCGCATTTAATTTTAAATATTTTTAAACTGAAATTAAAAATAAAAATAAAAATATTTTCAAGCCCACATTTTCATTATAATAAATTTTCTTTTTTTTTCTGTTTATTGAAACATTTGTAGCTTTGTTAAAACTCTTCAGGTGGTAATAATTTGATTTTGACTTTTTTTTTTCTAACTATATACACACTGTTTGACAGTTTTTTAAATAGAAATTTTAATTGAAATGAACAAAAATAAAATGAGTAAAATTAAACAAAGTTAGGAAGTTTTGGGTATAAAATAGCTTTATGCCAACTCTATTTTAATTAATAATTTTCGTTACGGATCAAAATCATTATATGTATTGATTAAATTCTATGAAAATCAGAAATTTTATTCTTACAAGATTCAATCTTAATGCCTGACGGACTTTAAAGTTAAAAAAAAAAACTATATAAAAGTATCTAAGTAATAAATTACATACTTTTACTTTTCTTATTATAACATTCAATTGTAAATATTTATTGATAAAAAATTTTACACCCTGTTACCCTTTTTAAATAGGCGTCCTTATAAAAATACATTCAACAATAGTATATTTTTTTTTATTAATTTAAAAATAATATAAATACTCTACAGGGTGCTTTAATTCAGTTAAAAAAAAAAAATCTTTAAGATTAATTTTTGTATTTTTGTTTTGTAAATAGGAAGTTGAAGGGTTGGATGTTAATTATTTTCTTTTTTTTTTCTAAACGTAAAAATTTATTAAAAAATTTAATTTCCGAAAATATTTAATTCATTTTTCTGGTTCCTATATAAATGATTTTTCATATTATTAAAATCAAAAAAAATATGTATTTTTTACGAAAATCTATATATTATATAGTTTTTAGATGCGGCATAATCACTATTCTATACATCATATTATGCTAGTTTTTTATCAGTTTTATTTTTTTTTTTTTTTTTTTAAATAAATAAATATTAACAATGTTTTCTTACTGCACATATTATTCCTACGCATTCAGGTGCATAAAAATTTAATGTTAGTATAATTTTTTGAACAAAAAAAAACTAAACATAAGCATATAAATGATTAAAAAAAAAATAACTAGGTATATTAATTTCAGTAAAAGAAGCCGAAAAAGATTAAATAAATGAAGTAGAAAAATAGACTTAAGAATCTGGTACATTTGTTTGCTTTTTAAAAGAATTTTTGCAAAGAAAAAGACAAAAAAAATATAGTAGTATTATAATAATGTTTACTTTTAATAAATAGAAAAATAAAAAATATACATTTTTTAAAGCTAAATTGATGCCTTACAGTCTAACGAAGCGAACGAATAAAATCCCATCAGGTTGGTAATTCAGGTATTATATTTTATAATATTATAAATACCATTAAAATAGCCAGAAGGATCAGGTGGCAAAAAAAATATTTTCCATAATATGTATGCACAATGTTTTCTGGTAAACAACTTAATTCAAAGTAGGTAGGTATAGCTATACATTATATGGATAATAATGGGAGATTATAACATACATTTGTCTATAAATTATTTTAATAGATTTCAAGAATATTAATTAATTTTAATTATGAGTTTTAATATGGTTCAGCAGATTTAAAATTTATAATATTTTGGAAATTATTAATTTTTTAATGAAAATTCCTTAATCTTTAACCGCGGTGCAAACTCATAGTTGCTAATATTTGAAATTTTCCAAGCAATTTAGTATCTAAAATTTATTATTGCTTATCGTACGTTCTGTTGCAAGAACATATACGAGTATAAGAATATAAGAAATTAATATACTTATCAATTTTAATCTTCTCACACCTAGAAAATTATTAATTGTTAATTAATTCATAAACTTTAGGAAATCAAGATAAGCTAATTGAGTAAATATAAAATTTATTGCACATTCAATCAGATTTATTATCTCTAACTTGATGAGGAGTTTATAATAAAATTTCAAAAACATCGAAGAATAACGATTAAAGATTTTCAAACTACAAAAAATTTAATTTAAAAATAATTGCTGAACTGAAAATAAATACCTTAGTCTACATAAAGATGTTTGTAAAGATTTATATCCGACAAATCTTATGCTTATATTGTACATAAATAATTTATCTGTAAATAGTACAAATATACAGACATAAATCAGGAAGGAAAGGATACATTAATTGATTATAGTTGGTTTGTTTGGTGTAAAAATTACATTTTTAAAATTATATTATTTTAAGAAATATTTTCCTTTTTTTTTTTTTGTTTTAAAATTTTAACATCAGGTCAAACAATTTAAAAATATTTTGACTGAAATTTATTTTATTTTTTTTTACAATCGTGCGCCAATTTGTCTTTCCAATTTTCAAAGTAGGTGGCTAATTGTGAAGGCGGCTTAATGACAGATATTCTTTCTTTATGAAGTATCCTTTTACCGACCAACCGTAATAAAATATGATATTTTTAGAATTTTCTTATTGTTTCTTCTTATAATTTTTTCTCCTCATTAAAAATATGAAAATCCTTTTTTTTTTGTCAAGAGAAGTAGTACCTAAACTATTGAATTTAATCATTTTATTAAAAGAATGAATATTAGTGAGATTAATTTAATTTAATTTTGGTGGTTTAAGTAAGAATTTGGCCACAACTTTCAACTTGTAACTTTCAACAAAGAAGCTAAAAATATTTTTCGCCTGAACCAGAATTTTTAAAACTGTACAATGACTTAAATGTAAATTTTGAATAAAAATAATAGTTTTCCCATTTCGAAATTGTATACGAAATATTTTATTTTCTTGAATCTACAGGCCGATTACATAAATCTATTCAACAAACTCATTAAAAACAAAATTTAATATTATTCATCTTCAGCACAATAATAACTTAAAATTTTTCTACATAATGTATGTAAGTCTGACAAAATTATCTACTCTTTTCATAATAAAGACATAAAAAACATCTTTTATTTTCCTAGCTATAATTTATTGATTTCATTTCTTTTTCATAATTTTAATATCATAATCATAATCATAATACAGTAATAAATACAGTCATTTTATTTTATATTATTATTTTTTTAGTATTTTTGTAATAAGACAAAAATATTATCCGGCTCCTTCTTTGATCTTCTAATATTTCATTTTAACCTCTACCAGATGATAAAAATAAAATAGTGAAAAAAAAAAAGAACAGATAAATATCTGTTAAAATTACAATTTAATTCTAATTTTTATATCATTTATGTATATATTTGTATATATGCTACCTTTTTTGTCGGAAGATTATCAAAGAAACAATATAAAAAAAAAGTATTATAACAATGTAATAATAAAAATCTGTTAAAATGATAAATAAATAGATACATCAAACTTTTTTTTCTTATAAAATTTTTAACAGTGCATAATAGATTATTGATGTCCATAATTGCATTGTAGAGATTCAAAACAAAAGTAAATTATTAGTTTTACAATTTATTATAACTAGAATATTTTAACTTCATCCAAGCTAAAAATTGATAAATATACTAAATAACTACAACTAGAATTTTCTCTAGGCGATAGACGCACATTATCAACTATTATGAACTTTCTTATTAGTGTCATGTCAAAATACTTAATTGGCATAATATAAATAACTAAAAAAAATATTTGTTTTTTGTTTACAATCAGAATCAGAAGATCTGAATGAAATTCATAGTACTGATTATTTTGTAACGAAATGTTATTTAAATTAAAAAAATATGCACGCTTTTAGTATGAAAAAAATTTTTTTTGAACATAATTAATTATAAATTTAGTATATTTATTTTAGTTTAAAATATTATCAAAATTCAGAAGTAATATAAATTATACTAAGAATAATTGAAATACAAAATACATAATAATAAAAAAATAATTATTATTAAAATAGATTAATTTGATGGAACTTTGACATTACCGGTGCTATAAAATAACATTCATAATTTATTTATAGATAGGTAAGTGAAATTAATATAAATAAACAATTATTATTATCAATTATTTTTATTATAATTTTAATTTGCATATAAATTTTAATTTATACTCAGAAGAGATAACTATATACGGAAGCTGTGGAAAGTTTTCAATCAATTTCTTTTTATTTATGTATAGGTTAACTTTATTTTTCTTTAATTAAAAAATATAAAATATCTTTAATTTAAAGTAAAATTTAAGTACAGAAGGTAGAAAATATCATTATGTTCAATTAACATTAATTTTTATTAAATACTGACAAAACTTGCACCTATCTGTTAGATTTTAATCCAACGTTCAGAGTTATCGAAATTAAAAGAATATTAGGTACTATGTACAAGAGTGAAGATCAAAATATGTTGACAAATTTACTATAAACATCTTAACACACAATGACTAACATAAATGTACATAATTCAATGAAATAAGTCAAATTAATTATATAATCATTGAATTAATTAATCCAATAAAGCAATTAAAGCATTAAATACTTTTGTTATACTATGTAATACATATATGAATATTTATAACATAAATTGTATACAACATTTTCACAGAATTAAATTTTTAAATAATATTAAAACTTGATAAATTTTGCTTAAGTATAAAGTAAGAACTAAAATTAGAAAATTTAAATACTTTTTTTTATTGAATATAGAAATGTCAGTTGTTTTTATATGAACAATATATTCGAAATCCAAAAATTCAAATCTCACTCACAAGCTATAAATGTAGTTACAGAATAAAACATCAGCATCAGAATCTTTTCCAAATCGAAAATTATGTATTTGTGCGGTGGTAATTTCATTTATACACAAATATATCGGAGTAATTATTTTTAAGACTATTCCGATGCTAAAGCTGTTGATTCTGTATCTTATAAAGGAAATTTTTATACCTATATTTTTAACATAATTCTTACATTATGTTTATGTATAGTTATTTTTTTTTACCATATTAAGTTTATGCATCATTCAAAGTATAATACAATATATATATGTAACTTCTAAAATTTATACTAATTGAAAATTTTATTATTTATCTCAATATTCGTTGAAAAATATCTCTTTTAATTGAATTTATTTTTCTTGCTAAATTTATTTTTTTTTTTGAATGTATTTCGGTTTGCAAAAAAAATTTCTTTAAAAACAGAAAGCACAAATAAAGTTCAGTTCAGTACTGTTTGTTTTGTGATTAGGGAATCAAAAATATAATAAAAATGGAAAATAATATTAAATATTTATTATTTGGCATTTTATTGCATAGCGTTTATTCATGGGAAACTTTTTCATTAAAAAATGGATTTTGGTTAGGAGAGCCTAGCAAAAACATCTCAACAACAACTGCAGACTCACCCAAGGAATATTATTTTGAACAAAATTTAGACCATTACAATTATAAAGAAACAACAACATGGAAACAACGCTATTTTGTAAATGAAAAATATTATAAACCAGGTGGGCCTGTTTTTATAATGATTTCGGGCGAAGAATCTTCAAATTGGATTAACGAAGGTGCTTGGATTGAATACGCCAAGAAATTTAATGCTCTTTGCTTTTTGTTAGAAGCTCGATATTATGGTAAGAGTAGACCAGTACCAGATTTATCAACAAAAAATTTGTTTTTGTTACTAGTGGAAGCTGATTTGGGTGATGTTACAGCATTTAGAAGTGGAATGATGAAAAAATATAATTTAGAACCAGATTCGAAATGGATAGCATTTGGAGGTTATTACTCTGGAACTGTGGCAGCCTGGCTTCGAGGTAAATTTCCACATTTAATACATGGAGCAGTAACTTCCAGTGCACCTATCGCAGCCATAAAAGATTTTCATGAATATTATGATATGGTTGGAAAGGCATTGGCAGCAAATTCGTATGGTTGTTTTGATGCTATAGAAAAAGCTATGATTCAGGTAAATAAAAATGTACAGCTAAATCCTGTTTCTAGAAAAAAAAATCCTTTCCACTCACATAAGAATCGATCAGAAAAATTGCATAAGAATTGCAATGCTGCCATTTTCAATTTTTGTCACAAAATTTATTGTTTTTTTATTCTCTTTATTTTGATTCCTGTTTAGATTGAGCTTTTGTTGGAAAATGTGTCTGAAGCAAAATCATTAAATAGAAAATTTAATTTGTGTGATCCAATTGAAAAGTCCTTACAAAATCGTCAAGATCTTATAAGTTTATTTGAAAATTTGGCAAGTAATATTGCTTACATTGTTGAATTCAATAAAATCAACAGTCCTCATTCCATACTTTCAATAGACGATATATGCACAATAATGACTGATAAATCAATCAATAAAGAAATCGACAGATTATCTGCATTATACGAAAAAATATTAGAATCGAAAAAACTTTCTTGTTTCAATTATAAATACGATAAAATGATTAATGAACTGAAAGAAATATCGTGGAACTCCGAGGTAGCCAATGGAGATCGACAATGGTTGAAGCTTACATGCAATGAGCTTGGCTTTTTTGAAACATCTACTAAAGGGAATGGTAAGTTCGGCCACAGATTCCCATTAAGCTTCTTTTCACAAAAATGTAACGATGTGTTTGGTCCAATATTCAATTTAACTACAGGAGTAGCACGAACAAATCTATTTTACGGAGGATTAGATGCAAAAGCAACCAATGTATTATATGTAGTAAATGGACTCGACCCCTGGAAGCCCATAACACAACCAACTAATGAAAAATCTATGTTATTAATTGAAGGAACAAGTCATTGTGCTGATTTTTATCAACCATCTGATCGTGATGTAATTGAACTTGTGAATGGTCGCAAAAAGATAGAATTATTTATTGAAAATTTATTAAATTAAAAAAAGAAAATTTCGTCATAATAAAATAATAATAATCTGTATATTTTAAGAATATATTTTTCATATGAATAATAATAAATTGAAAAATTCCTTTTGCTAAAATATTTTTTATTGTTTATTAAGGGTTTTTTCACACTTTTATCAGGTATATAGTTTTGAAAATTAAAGATTTTTAACATTATAAAAATTTATAATAGTTTATATGTTATGTACCTATTTGAATGAACATCTCATTTATTTATATATGCTTAATATACGTATTCGAAATTAAGATTTAGGTGGAAAGGTTTGGTACTTAATTTTTCGTAATTTCGAATAAATTCCGGTATAGCAAAATAAAATTTGATTTGTTTTCCGTTTTAATAATTAAAAGCAAACATTGCGCAGAATGTTTACAATTCTATAATAACAAACTTTCGTTAAAAATGAAGAAATAAAAATTTTATTTGTATTGTAATTTGTAATTCTATTAAAATTTGACTCAATCAACGATATTGGTGCACTTTTCGTATTAAATATTATATTTCATTTGCGGAATCGCTTGAAATTATCAAATGGCCATACGTTTACGACGACGCTTGCTTCTACACAATTAATAATATAAATTTTTTTTTAATAATTCTACATATATTTCGATGTCGTGATGAAAACAGAATAAAAACAAATAAATTAAGATTAATTTGTTGAGTAATTTTCGTACAAATTAATTTATTAATTAAAAAAGATAACCTTTTTTATAATTTATATTTATAAATGTATAAAAATTTCAAGCTTTTATTTTAGTATGTTTTTAATATCAGTGAACAATAGCAAACAAAATGTTTAATCAAATTAATTTTTTAATATTTGTGTTTTTTTCATTGAGCAGTGCATATTGCGAAAATTCTATTTATAACAATAATGGATTTTTCTTAGGACAACCGAGTAAGGATATTTCAAACATTCAATTGCCATCCGAACTTTTCTTCGATCAAGTTTATGATCAATTTGGATATGACAGCGTTGATTATTGGAAACAACGTTACTATGTAAATGATAAGTATTATAAGCATGGTGGTCCAGTATTTATAATGATTATTGGAGCAGATCCTTCTGGTTGGGCATTGAAAGGTGCTTGGATTGAATATGCAAAAAAATTCAATGCTCTATGTTTTGTACTCGAGCATCGATTTTATGGTAAAAGTCACCCAAAACAGGATTTATCAACTAAGAACATGCTATTGAACTCTATTGAATCTGCTTTAGCTGATGTCACATTATTTAAAAGTTTGATGACTGAAAGGTTTGATTTAAACCACACTACAAAGTGGATAGGATTTGGAGGATCTTATTCTGGATCTTTAGCCGTATGGCTTAGAATGAAATTTCCTCATATAATAAATGGTGCAATAGCTTCAAGTTCGCCAATATTGGCAAAAGCTGACTTTCATGAATACTTAGAGGCAGTTGCAAAAATTCTTTCTTTAAATTCATATAAATGTGTTGAGTCGATGCAAAAGGCTTTTAAACAGGTACAAAAATTGTTGACTCGGTACATATTTAAAAAAAAAAGTTAAAATTTTTTGTTTAAACTTTTACAGATTGAAGCCTTAGTTGAATCTAAAGAAAATAGTAAAGTATTAAATGATAAATTCAAATTATGTGATCCAATTCAAAATTCGCTGGATAATTCTTGGGATATTTCAATTTTTTTTGAACACCTAACAAATTATATTGGAAGCATTGTTCAATATAACAATGTCAATAGTCCACACTCGATTCTTTCAATTGATGACGCTTGCACAGTAATGAATAATGATGATATCAAATTAGAAATCGACAGATTAGCCACTTTAATTAAAACTATTATGGAAAGCAGCAAGCAAACATGTTTTAATTACAAATACGATAAATATTTGGAAAAATTAAAAGTAACTGCATGGGATTCAGCAGTAGCTAAGGGACAACGTCAATGGTTGTATCAAACTTGTCATGAACTTGGTTTTTATAGAACATCAACGAATAAAACCGATATTTTTGGACACCGATTTCCATTGAACTTTTTCACAAAGAGGTGTGATGATATTTTTGGTCCAGTTTGGAAGTTGAATAAGGGAGTAGAAAGAACAAATCTTTATTATGGAGGTTTGAGCACAGAAGCAACAAATGTTTTACACGTTGTTAACGGAAATGATCCTTGGCAAATATTGACCAAACCCGAAGGAGATCAAGATATTCTGCTGATTGAAGGAACAGCACACTGTGCTGATGTTTATGAACCCAGATCCGAGGATTCTGAAGAATTAGTTGAAGGTAGAAAAAAAATTTTGTCTTACATTGAAGATTTAATAAAAATTGAATAAATATTATTAAAAACACCATATAAAATATGTTTTACTTTTTTTTTTTTGGGAAATGATGGTATTCAATTAATTTTTCTTATAGACAAAATAGACTTTAGTTTTGTGACCTTTTTTTTAACATAAGAATTATGTTTTATTAATATACATAATTATTTTGATTGATCGTCATGGCATTGACGATGTATTATCATTATCTTACAGTTTGTTCAGAGGTTCAATTCCCATTTCAGTCTGGAATTTAATTCAATAAAAGTTAATAATTTTTCAAATTTCTAAAAATTACAACAACAAAAAATTATATAATATATAATTGATAAAAAAAATTAATTCAACTTGATTCTTTTGGTGTAAAAATAAAAATTATGAGCCTAAAATTTAGCAACAAACATTTATTTTTGGTGACGAAATGAACTTTCTAACTTCAAAAACTTAGTTATCTAAAGTCATTTCTGAATTTATTGCCTCATTTAAATTTGAGTTTTCGGAAAGTTATATTACATGCATTAATACTGTGTGAATAATTTAAATTTTCAATAAGTCAATAAGAAGCAAAAATATTAATGTCATTTACGTTTAGTACAAAGCAATATAATATGTCTGGATCTTGAAATTAACAAAATGTAATTAATGATCATCTCACATTTCATTTAAAGAAATATTCGCAATAATAAATTATATATAGTATATATATAGGTACATAATATATATTAAATAAAGAAATTCTAATTAATGTTGGCTCAATTAAATTAACATTATTTTAATTAACAAATTGTCATTTATACCTACAATAATACTAACTACGCGCATTTAAAATTTTTTTTTTTTTTTTTAAATAAAAAAGCGTTTTTCGTAAGAATTTAAAATTTCTCTTAGGAATTGTGTTTTTTTTTTCTCGTTTTTAATTATAATCAAGTTAAAATTAAAATAATTTTTATTATTTATGAAAAATAAACAAGTTAATAAAAATTTTAAAAATTATTTTTAATCAATAAGGTCAGGTCAAGTTGTTTTCAGTTTTTCTTAATTTTTCATAATATCTATTATATTCACAGAATTATTCTGGATATATGAATATGAAAATTTGCATATATATGTAATCTTTAATTTTGACAAGTAAAAAATAAAAGGTTATTTTACGCATGATCTATTTATATAAATTTTAATAAACATTTCATTATTTAGAATTTTTTTTTATTAAAATAAATTATTCAGATGAAAATAGATATACCTTAATACTTTACCTATGAATTTTTCCTATAGCCCAGTATGCACCTCCTTGTCCGCGTTAAATCTCTATGGGCATCGTGTTAATTTTAACAATGTTTGTATTATTTTACACGGATGATTAACATTTTTGTTATGGAGGTCTAGACTTATAGTCAACAAAAAATATTTACAATATCTTAAACCAGAGATTCCCTACCTGGGGTCCATGGACCCCTTGGGGGTACGTTAACCAATTCTGAGAGGTACGTGGAATTGTTCGTATTGAAAAAAATATATGTATATCCTTTTTACGGCTTACACACAATTTCAAAATCTAATTTTCTTTCCAAAATTTTGTGAATTGTGTAAGTATAATTGTGTATATTTTAAATAAGTATATTAAAACTCATAACGAAATCTTCAAAAAAAATGTTGATGGTATCATTCCTCCAACTTTTAATGTCGATAATTGGATTAGAAACGCCTTCACAATTTTATTAGACAAGATTGTTGACACTGATAATGATAACGCAAAAGATGAACCCATTGACTTGAGAAATAACATGAAAACTCGCAGTGATTTGAAACAATGATGCTGGATCAATGTTGGTGCTAACAAAGCGAGGCGTATCTAATCACAACGTGCGTTAAATTTTTTTATTCCGTTTGTTATAACCTGTATGCACTCTTTTTTAGGGGTACGTAAAGATTCAAATCATTATCAAGGGGTACAAATATTTCAAAAGGTTGGGAACCATTGTCTTAAACTGTCAATCGAATTATTCAGAAAAGAAAAAAAAAATGTCCTATATTGAAAGTTTATTGAATTTAACATAAAATGTATAATTTATTGTATAATTCTTAAGAACATCTGTAATCAAAATATTAAATTCATTTTAATTTGTAATATGTTTTTTTTTTTAGGCAATAATATAACTTTTTTCTTTCATTATATACTAAGTTTTCTATTTCATGATTATACAAGTGGTTCTTTTGCCAATGACAATTTCATATTAAAACTTAATTTATTCACATTATTAAATTATAATTTATTATTAAATATACCTACATAAAATTATTATATAATATTATCATTAAATTTAAAATTAAGCAAAATCGAAAAACAAACTTAAATTTAAAATAGATGAAGTCGTTAAGAATCTTAACAAATTCTATAGAAATTCATTAAAAAAGTATATATAATAACTTCACATTATTTATTAGGAAGACAACGAGAGGATTTGATCCATATAGAATTATTGGTATACATGATAAATGAAGTGATTAAATTTATTAATAATTTTTTTCGCACAAATAAATTTGTTTACATGAAAGTAATAGATAATGTTTTTGTATAAAAAGAAAGCTTTTATATTTTAAGATTTTATTATTATTATTTAGTTTCAGTGCAAAAGTCAAAAGAATAAGACATAATGATGAAGGAAATAAGTTTTTTAATATTTTTATTTTATTTGAGTACTGCTTATTCGGGCAATATTGTTTTTGGTAATAATGGTTTTTTCTTGGGAAAACCAAGTAAGGATACTTCAAGTATTGAATCTCCAACTGAAAACTTTTTCGATCAAGTTTATGATCATTTTTATTATGGAGGCACAGAGTACTGGAAACAACGTTATTATGTGAACGATAAGTATTATGAGATTGGTGGTCCAGTTTTTATTATGGTCATTGGCAAAGATGCTTCAAATTGGGCAATGGAAGGTGCTTGGATTGAATATGCGAAAAAATTTAAAGCTCTTTGTTTCGTTTTGGAACATCGATATTATGGTAAAAGTCATGCTAAAGAAGATTTATCAACTAAGAACTTATTTTTCAATACAATTGAATCTGGACTGGCTGATGTAACATCATTTAAAGTTCTGATGACAGAAAAATACAATTTAAGTGACAAAACAAAGTGGATAGCATTTGGAGGATCTTATTCTGGGTCTTTGGCTGCATGGCTCAGAATCAAATATCCCCATATAATTGATGGTGCAATAAGCTCAAGTGCCCCAATAATGGCAAAAGCTGATTTTAATGAATATTTTGAAATGGTTACAAGAGCTCTGGCTCAAAATTCGTACAAATGTGTTGAATCGATACAGAAGGCTTTTAAACAGGTATAAAATTTTAAATATTTCGATAAATAAAAGAGTATTATTTTCGTTTTTAATTTATTAGGTCGAAGCCTTAATCCAATCTAAAGAAAAAAGTAAAGTATTGGATGATAAATTTAAATTATGTGATCCAATAGAAAATTCATTGGAAAACTCATTAGATATTTCAAATTTCTTCAATCATTTAGCAAATTATATTGGAAACGTTGTTCAATACAACAATGTTAATAGTCCTCGGTCAATTCTTTCAATAAATGATGCTTGCACAATAATGAATGATGAAACAATCAAATCAGAAATTGACAGATTAGCAACTTTGGTCAACACCATTTCGGAAAAGAAAAAACGAACATGCTTTGAATACAAATACGATAAAATGGTCGAAGAATTAAAGTTAACTTCTTGGGACTCTAAAGCGTCTAAAGGATCACGACAATGGTTATACCAAACTTGTCATGAACTCGGGTTTTATAGAACATCTACAAATAAAACTGATATATTTGGCGACAGACTTCCATTAAACTTTTTCACTAAAAAATGTGAAGATGTTTTTGGGCCAGTTTGGCATGTTACAAAGGGAGTAGATAGAACCAATCTTTATTATGGAGGTTTAGGCACAAAGACTACAAATGTTTTATATATCGTAAACGGAAATGACCCATGGAAAACCTTAACACAACCCACAGAGTCCATAGATAGCAATGAAATTTTGGTAATTGAAGGAACAGCCCATTGCGCTGATGTTTATGAACCCAGTTCGGAGGACTCTGCCGAGTTAGTGGAAGCCAGGCAAAGAATTATTTCTTATATTGAAATTTTATTAAATTCGGAATAAAATTATCTAATTTGTAAATATTTTAATAAATGAAAGAAATATATATTATTACCTACTATATTCGAAAAAAAATTTTACCAGTATTATTTATTTTTATCTTGAATACTAACAGCTTAATAAACTAATGGAACAGCTACAAGCCAAGAAGTTGATAAGAGAAGTAGATTAAAACTTTAAAATTGTTTTGTAAATAAATGTTGTTATCATAATCAAGGTTTCTAATTGCTCAATGTTACTTACTTATATTTGAAAACAAATACTTATTTTTACTTAAATAAGTTTCCAGAATGCACAACATACCTACAATCATAATACAGTTCTTCAAACAGAGTCATACTGTACTATGAGTAACATAATATGAACAATATCATCACATATTATGGGCATCTTAAAATTAACGAAACAGAAATATACGCGTTAAGGTTTCAATTAAATAATAAATAATAAAATTTAATTAAAACATACCAATTAATTAATTTTTAAATGTTCAAATGAAAGCTTGTCTACACTTTTTTTTTTGTCAAGTAGCGTTTGACCTAATGCTTATTCATCATTTTGTGCATACATTTTTTAAGATATTAATATTTTTATTTCATTATTTATTATTAAGAAAAATAGGATAGGATACAAATTCAAATTAAAGATATATAAGTGAACTTGATTCAAATTTTAAATTATTACTAAATTTTACTTTATTAAAGCCTATATTATAAAATGCATGTTTATTAAATTTAAATGATACCATTTAAATGATTCAATTCGTAAAGAGCACAATGATTAGCAGATAAACTTTAACTTCTTTAAACGATAGCTTTGGTGTTTTAGTAGACATTTCAAACTTTTGAAACAAATACAAATTAAACAAAATTTATTAATTTTAGATTCCTTTGACCACATAATCTCGTTTTTTTTTTTTTATTTATAAATTGCAAATTTTATTTCTATTTTAGTTAGGAAAGGAAAAATTATTTTAAAGAATAAAGAATAAATATAATTTCTTTCAATTGTTTGTTTGAAAAATCATATATTATACATAAAACTAACACTAAATATCTATTGAGATATATTCATATTCCACTCAAAAATATCCTGGTTAAAGGATACAGAATATTGTGTTAATTAATTATTATCTCACATAGAAGCTTCTTTGTAATTTAAATGAAAATTTATTGAACGAAATTTAAAAAAAAATATTAAATCTTTGTTAACCAAGAAACCTCAAAATTAATCCAATTAAAGACAAAGCAGTGATTATAGTCGATGCTGTAATTAATAATTTTTATATTAATATATATATTATCTAGGATCACAATTGTAAATACACTTTTATTTTTTTTTAATTCATCCTTAGATCAATTGTCATTTGTCATATTGAAAATGTAAAATTCAGAAAATATTGAAAAATGCAACACATACTACCAAGAATACGATTACTCAATAAATAAATTAATAACAACTTTGAAAACTGCTATCTAACTGCATGCATAAATACGTACCTACATTATTATATTTTATAAATAGAATTTTCTTCGTAAAAAACAAACTTTTATATTATATATATTTCTCATTAATTTTTTATTTTGTTTTTGAAAACAAATTTCTATTTTAATTGCAAAGTATTTCAATAACAAAAAATGAAAAATTAAATTCAGTGAAATACGGTCTATATTCATGTTAAGATATCGAAATCACAAAAAAATGAAAATTAATATTAAATATTATTTCTTTTTGATATTTTTATTCCATAATGTTAATTCAAGGAAACCATTTTCAATTAAGAATGGATTTTCCTTAGGAAAACCTAGTAAGGACTTATCAATATCTACAGACATTTTCAACGAACATTATTTCGAACAGAAGCAAGATCATTTTGACTACAGAAACAATGATGTTTGGAATCAACGTTACTATGTTAATGAAAAATTTTATAAACCTGGTGGCCCAGTATTTCTAATGCTTATTGGTGATGAGGCATCTAGCTGGATTTCGAAAGGTGCTTGGATTGAATATGCAAAGAGATTTAATGCTCTCTGTTTTGTTTTGGAATCTCGATATTTTGGTAAAAGTCGTCCAAAAGAAGATTTGTCTACAGAAAATCTGGAAAGAATATCAGTAGAATTGAATTTGGGTGATTTAATATCATTTAGAATTGCTATGTCTAAAAAATTTAATTTAAATTCTAATAAAAAATGGGTATCTTTTGGAGGATCGTTTTCGGGAACTCTGGCTGCCTGGGCTCGAATAAAATATCCGCATTTAATACACGGAGCCGTCGTTTCAAGCGCACCTATTGTCGCCATAGATGATTTTTATGAATATTATTATATGGTTGGAAACGCAATAAAGGAAAACTCACCCGAATGTTTAGATGCATTCGAAAAGGCCGTGCATCAGGTATAATATATTATTAGTGCTATAGAATGTTCTAGAGGAGACGTTTTTTTTCAAGACATTTCGATTAATTTTTAATTAAATGTTAGTGATTGTCATCTTTTCTCTGAGAAAAAAATATGAATAATAAACATATATGTACATATTTTTAATTATTAATATTTTATATTTCTAGAGCGAATTATTATTAGAAAATAGATCTAAAGCAAAATCGTTTAACAGTAAATTCAAATTGTGTGATCCAATTGAAAATTCACTCCAGAACCGTAAGGATCTTTCCAGTTTCTATGAAATTTTGACAAACAATATTGGATATATTGTTCAATATAACAAAGTCAACAATCCACATGCCATACTTTCAATAAATGAACTTTGTTCAATAATGACAGATAAGTCAATCGAAGTTGAAATTGATAGGCTAGCTAAATTAAATGATAAAATATTAGACTCCAATAAATTATCATGCTTCGATTATAAATATGAAAAAATGATTAAAAAATTAAAAGACATATCATGGGATTCGGATGTAGCTAATGGCGAGCGACAATGGTTAAAACTGTGTTGTTCTGAGGTTGGGTTCCATCAAACAGCCAATAAAGGTGAAAAAGTTATTTCTTTTCCAATTAGTTATTTTAGAGAAAAATGTGAAGATGTTTTCGGTTCAAATTTCAATTCAACTATTGGTATTCCCCGAACAAATCTTTTTTATGGAGGTCTAGATATAAAAGGAACAAACATTTTGCATGTTGTTAATGGTCTTGATCCATGGAGACCAATTTCAGAACCAAAAAATGAAAACGCCAAATTAATAATAAAAGGAACAGGACATTGTGCAGATATGTATGAGCCTAGAAAGGATGATTCAGCTTCATTGGTCGAAGCTAGAAATAAGATTGAATCATACATTGAACAATTATTATTATAATATAATTGCTAGACAAAATAAATGTTTTTAATAAAAAGTTAATTAAAAATGTTTTCATTAAAATTTGAATCCGTCATATATAACGCATATAACTGCATATAACTGCTGGCCATGGGGCGAGTTTTGAAACCAAAGCTGTATTTTTAAACTTCTTTGTAATTTAAATGAAAATTTGTTGAACTAAATTTAAAAAAAATATTAAATCTAAAAATTAATCCAATTAAAGTCAAAGCAGTGATTAGTCGAGGCTGTAATTAATTATTTTTATATTAATATAATTATTATCTAGGATCACAATAGTTAATACACTTTTATTTCTTTTTAATTAATCCTTAGATGAATTGTCATTTGTAATATTGAAAATGTAAAATTCAGAAAATATTGAAAAATGCAACACATACTACCAAGAATACGATTACTCAATAAATAAATTAATAACAACTTTGAAAGCTATCTAACTATATGCATAAATACGTACCTACATTATTATATTTTATAAATATATATGTAGAATCTTCTTCGTAAAAATTATACTTTTATATAATATATTTCTCATTAATTTTTTATTTTGTTTTTGAAAACAAATTTATATTTTAATTGCAAAGTATTTCAATAACAAGAAATGAAAAATAAAATTCAGTAAAATACGGTCTGTATTCATGTTAAGATATCGAAATCACAAAAAAATGAAAATTAATATTAAATATTATTTCTTTTTCATATTTTTATTCCATAATGTTAATTCACGGATTTCAATCAAGAATGGATTTTCCTTAGGAAAGCCTAGTAGGGACTTATCATCTACAGACATTTTCAACGAACATTATTTTGAACAGAACCAAGATCATTTTAACTACAGAAACAATGATGTTTGGAATCAACGTTACTATGTTAATGAAAAATTTTATAAACCTGGTGGCCCAGTATTTCTAATGCTTATTGGTGATGAGGCATCTAGCTGGATTTCGAAAGGTGCTTGGATTGAATATGCAAAGAGATTTAATGCTCTCTGTTTTGTTTTGGAATCTCGATATTTTGGTAAAAGTCGTCCAAAAGAAGATTTGTCTACACAAAATCTGGGAAGAATATCAGTAGAAATGAATGTGGGTGATTTAACATCATTCAGAATAGCAATGGTTAGAAAATTTAATTTAAATTCTAAAACAAAATGGATAGCTTTTGGAGGATCGTTTTCGGGAACTGTGGCTGCCTGGGCTCGAATAAAATATCCGCATTTAATACAAGGAGCAGTCGTTTCAAGCGCACCTATAGTCGCCATAGATGATTTTGTTGAATATTATGATATGGTTGGAAACGCAATAAGGGAAAACTCACCCGAATGTTTAGATGCATTGGAAAATGCCATGCAACAGGTATATATTAGTGTATAGAATGTTGTAGAGGAGACGTTTTTTCAATACATTTCGATTAATCTTTAATTATGCTTGTCATCTTTACTCTGGGAAAAAATATGAATAATAAACATGTATTTCTAATTATTAATATTTTATATTTCTAGATCGAATTATTATTAGGAAATCGATCTAAAGCAAAATCGTTGAACAGCAAATTCAAATTGTGTGATTCAATAGAAAATTCACTCCAAAACCATAAGGATCTTTCCAATTTCTATGAAATTTTGTCCAGCAATATTGGATATATTGTGCAATATAACAAAGTCAACAATCCACATGCCATACTTTCAATAAATGAAGTTTGTGCAATAATGACAGATAAGTCAATCGAAGTTGAAATTGATAGGCTAGCTAAATTAAATGATAAAATATTAGATGACGATAAAGTATCATGCTTCGATTATAAATATGAGAAAATGATTAAAAAAATAAAAGATATATCATGGGATTCAGGTGTAGCTAATGGGGAGCGACAATGTTTCAAACTGTCTTGTTCTGAACTTGGTTTCCATCAAACATCCACAAAAGGTAAATCTGTTCTTTCCTTTCCAATAAGTTTTTTTAGAGAAAAATGCGAAGATGTTTTCGGTTTAAATTTCAATTCAACTATTGGTATTTCTCGTACAAATCTTTTTTACGGAGGCCTAGATATAAAAGGAACAAAAATTTTGCATGTTATTAATGGTCTTGATCCATGGAGAACAATTTCAGAACCACAAAATGAAAACGCCAAATTAATAATAAAAGGAACAGGACATTGTGCAGATATTTATGAGCCTAGAAAGGATGATTCAGCTTCATTGGTCGAAGCTAGAAATAAGATCGAATCATATATTGAACAATTATTATTATAATAAAATTTATAAAAAAAAATAAATGTTTTTTTATTTTAAAACATACATACCGCATATAACTGCATATAACTGCTGGGCATGGGGCGAGTTTTGAAACTAAGTCTTTATTTTTAAACTTTTTATTTAAATTGCAATTTCAAATTACATTTATTGAACTTTTCTTTTGATAATTATTGTTTACAACATGACGCTATAACTATATTAAATATAAGTAAATACAAATATTTATTTATTGTATATTTCAAAAAATGCCGAAAATCTAACTTCCATTGCAAAAATGTAAAAAAAAAAATATATATATAAACTCCAAACCTGGGAGCGGGAATCATTATACCCATCACCCACAGGAAACTTAATATTTATGGAAAGTTGTTTTAATTAAATGATCTCAATTAATTCATAATTAAATGCTCAAAAAAAGGCTTCTTTGTACACATTTTTTTTGTTCTATCTATAGCACATCATTTTTAATTCAACTGATGTACATATTCTGATTCTACGTTCTACGATAATTTGTATATATGCATAAATTCGAACGTATGTTACTATATTAACATGCACAATATATGTATACACATATACCATGCATAGTATACTATTATTTACAAAGAAATTGTATATTAGTTTACTATATTATTTTGATTAGAGTAAATTAAAATAAAAATTTAAATTTATACAAGTAAAAAGCTCGATCCTTTTTTTTTGCAATTATGAAGAGAATAAAGAGAAAATTATTCGAAATTGACCTTTAATTCTAAAGAATTTGATAATATATATTTATTACATTTTTAATTGAATAAATTATTAAGCTTCTTTTTTTTAATTTTATTAAGAAAAATAAATATAAATTATTAAGTTGAATTTGAAAATAATCCAGTGTTTTGCATTTAGTCGGACGCATAAGTTATAAAATAATAATTAGTATAACAAGAAAATGAAAGAAAAATTTATTTATTTTTTATTTTTCATTTTAATAAATACGGTTTATTCGTGGAAAACTTTTCTAAATAAGAATGGATTTTTTTTGGGTGAACCGAGCGAAAAAATATCTAATTCTGAAAAATACATAGTTGATTATTTTGATCAATATGTTGATGCTTTCAGCTTTAGAACTGATGAAACATGGAGGCAGCGTTATTATGTTAACGAAAATTATTATAAGCCTGGTGGACCAATTTTCTTGATGATTTCAGGTGAAAATTTACCGAGTTGGATAGAAAATGGTGCTTGGATAGAATATGCCAAAAAATTTAATGCATTATGTTTTTTATTGGAAGCACAAAATTTCGGTGACAGTTATCATGGCGATAAGATGGTGAGTGGACCATTGCTTGAATCAACTTTGGCTGATGTTCCGACTTTTAAAACTTTGATGATAAAAAAATATAAATTAGATCCGAATGCAAAATGGATAGCTTTTGGAGGATATCATTTTGGTGCAGTGGCAGCTTGGCTTAGAGTTAAATATCCACACATAGTAGATGGTGCAATTAGCTCAAGTGCACCAATATTGGCTAAGGCTGATTTTCAAGAGTATTATACAATGGTCGCTCGCGCATTAGCCTTGAATTCTGTCAAATGTGTTGAAGCAGTAGAAAAGGCTTTCCAACAGGTAAAAATATTATTGGAATTTCAAATTTCAGCTATATAAGTAATATGAACTCTTAAAAAAATAATCTTAATATTTTTAGATTGAAATATCATTAAAAGATGCATCAGTAGCTCAAACTTTAAATGATAAATTCAAATTGTGTAACCCAATTGAGAATTCACTAGAAAATTCTAAAGATCTTTCGAATTTATTTGAAAATTTAGCCAGCGCAATAGGACACATCGTCCAATATCATCAAGTCAATTCAAAGCATAATATATATTCAATAAATGATATTTGTTCGGTAATGACAGACAATTCAATTGACAAAGAAATTGATAAACTAGCAAAATTAAATAAAATGATATTGGAATCTAAGAAGTTGTCTTGTTTTGAATATAAATACGATAAAATGATAAAAAATTTGAAACAATTGTCATGGGACTCGGATGTAGCAAACGGCCAACGCCAATGGATGTGGCAAACTTGCAATGAATTTGGTTATCACCAAACAACTGGTAATGGAACTCAGGTCTTTGGTCATCGATTTCCATTAGATTTCTTTAACATAAGATGTGTAGATGTTTTTGGTCCAATTTTCAATTTAACTACGGGAGTATCACGAACAAATCTTTTTTACGGAGGCTTAGACATTAAAGCTACCAACGTATTGTACATTGTTCATGAGCTGGATCCGTGGGAAACATTAACAGAGCCTAAAAATCCAAATACTAAATTATTAATTCAGGGAACAACATATTGTGCCGATATGTACGCATCAAGAGATTCAGATATACCTGAATTAGTGGAAGGAAGAAAAAAAATTGTGTCATATATTGATAAAATTATTAATTGAAAATTATATGTATATTAATGATGATTTTTAACAATAAAGTCTAAAATGATTTCAAGGTGATTGATTCAATATTTTAATCGTTTGTTTGCCGTATTAAATTGAAGATTCAGATTTATTATGGTTTAAAAAATTAAGAACAGATTATCCGTAAAATTTTGGAATTGCCAAGATACTTGTTCTACATTACATATATTATATACTTGGACTTGGATATTTTGAAAAATTTTTATATCTAGTAACCCAGTAAGAGTTTCCTAATATCGATAGGAAATTAATTTTTTTGCTACAGCATATAACCTTGTCTCAAGAAGTTTAATCTTAGATAATATTGTATTTAAAATCACTTTACGCTAAATATGTGCAGAATTATATTATTGAAATTATTATAAGAGAGATCGTAGAAGTGCACGTGTGGTGACAGTCTGATTAAAATCAGCACGCGATTCCTATTTCTTCCCTTCCAATTATGTACAATATGAAAGCACATACATTTATGTATTTCTAATTTGTTTTTTTTAATATTCTTATCTGGATATATAATGAACCCGAAGAAAATATATATTATATATATATTCTTTATATTTTCCTTTCATTCTAATAATGATATTGTCCTTAAAGAATTAAAAACAATATAAATGTTTCATGCTGTTTGTTTACAAATCTTCAAAAATTATGAAAATATTTAAATTTTTTATAAAAGGAATTTTTGACAGGATATCGAAAGTTTTAATTTAAGGACTCGCGTGTTTTTAATTAAAATTATTTAAAGTAAATTATTGAAATATACCAAATAGTGTTAATTAACATTATTTTTAATATATATACATACATATTGCAATGGCTTTGTTAAGATATAAATCATAATTATTTTTATGTGACAAAATATTGTAATTATAGAAAATAATTCATATAAAATTGAGTTTAGCTAAATGTTAAATCAATGAGCAAAATTTCATTAGCTCTTTAATTGTTCAATTTTCAACTTCCGTAAAATTAATAAAAAATTCAAAACAAGATTATTATATATTTACTTAAAATAAATAAAAATTTGGGTAAATATATTTGCTTCCACGAGTTCTGTAAATATCATAGATAGATATGCATATATAATAAAATATTAAGGACATGAGAATTTCGCACTTGTTATATATTTATTTTTATAATTAAATTATTTACTAAGTTTTTTTTTTTTACCCTGATCCAAAAATTAAATTAAATATTTGAGTAAATGATTAATAATTAAACAAGATAAAGATATTTATTATAGGAAATGCAATTATTTTCTTTAAAAACATATTTGATGAAAAATATAAAAAAAAAAGATTTTTGAAATGAGAAGAGACTTCAAAAAGACATCAAAATAAATTCTATAATCAATATATTTTAAATTTGTTTGACAGCAAGCAATTTTGTCCTTTTTACCATTATGTAACTTATTTTTTTATTAATATGTACAAGACTGTCAATTTATTACATGTTCATTTATTAAAAATAAAGATTATTTTTAAATAATCACATTATTATTTTGGCTTTTAATTTGTATGTCACTCAATAAAGATGTCCAACTACTATGTAAATAACTTTTCTGGAACAAAATTATTCGTATGCATAGAAAGCTTAACATATTGGACAAATTTAACTTTTGTATTTTAGTTCGGTTGATTTTGAAGAACAAGTTTATACACCAAAAATGAGTAGCATTTTATTTCAAAACTTTGACTTTTCAACAGTTTTTTGACAAATTGTTGAATTTCTCAAATCTTCATCATTATAGCATACAATTCATAATAATTTTGTATAATTATTTAAAAATAAATTGTTAGTTATAACAAGCTTAGATTGGGACGTATAGGTACATTGTATTTATATGATCATCACAATTTTCTGGCGCGAAAAAATATGTCAATCAATTGAATTGTTTAAATATTGACATCCTTGCATTATCCTGTTTTTATTTGAAATTGCAAAAAAAAAACTATGTATTCAATTACAGGAATTAAATAAATTTATACAAAAATATCAATTTGAAAAAAGGAAAAAAAAAAAAGATTTATTTAAAAGAACTGGATCCTTTTTTTCTTTCTGTATTTTATATTTAGTTCATAATCATTGAAAAAAAAAATTGATTTCAGACCCTTCTTAACCTTTTACTATTAATATCCTGCACAACCAATTTTTTTTCATGCATTTAATTGAATATGATAAATAAACTGCTGTTTTATTACTAACTCTTAGCACGACTTAAGACTTCAAGGTATAATTTATAAACTTCGATTTTGATAAGAGTATACTTAATATACAGACTAAAGAAGTAGAAACATTAGACTTTAGAGGGAAGAAGAAAATCCTCATGAGTGTAACAATTCAACTTTGTGGACTACGAGATCGTCACAGTTTTTCCCATAATATTCAAGCAAATCGACACTGTGTTCTATAGAGTCTCCATCCCCAATAAACTATGTTCAAAAAATGATTTAATCACAAAAAGGTTTAATATGAATTTTAATTATGCCTATATATAATCAAACTTTGGATAATCTTTTTTATTTTTTTAAGATTAACGCCATATATCAAATTTTAAACGTATTAACACGCTTTTGAATTTTTTAATTCTTCATTGAATATTATTTAAAAAAAAAATTTATCTAAATCCTTTTGAATAAATAAAATATTTCTTTAAATAAACAGAAGCTCTTTCTTTTTATTTTATTTTTTTTTGCAAATATCATTACGGCAAATCGAATAAAAAATAATGTAAATAAAT
Organism: Hybos culiciformis; assembly: GCA_964007475.1. Lineage (NCBI taxonomy): Eukaryota > Metazoa > Arthropoda > Insecta > Diptera > Hybotidae > Hybos > Hybos culiciformis. The sequence continues at coordinate 1,380,020 of OZ023275.1, forward strand.
TTAAAATTTCTACACCCTTATGTTTATCCTTGAAATAAATCCTTGTATATACAATTCTTGAAATGCTGTTTTTTTTTATCCTCCATTGATTACATTGTTGGCACTTCTCTGTTTTTTTTTTTTAATACATTACAAAAAATTCAATATTAAGTAATAATCTTCAATAAAAACATCTCCGACAGGAGTTAGCAAAATATTATTGTCTATTGTCCTTTGTAATAGGATCCTGTTATAGAAAAACTGAAAAAATAAAATAAAGTAAAATCCTTTAAATTGTTGTATCAAATGAAAATTCATGTTCAGGGCTTAAACATTAGATATGTTTGAAAAAAAAAAAAATAAATAAATAAATTATATAAATAAATAAATAAAAAGGTTTCTAATGCGCATATTTTTGAAATTATGATGAATATTTTTTTTTATGCCGTAACGTCTACCAAGAAATTCGAAAATTTTTAGATCTTTTTCCATACAAGAATGAAAGAATATATATTTTAATTGTATGTCTGTCCGATACTACAACTAGTATATTAATAGACTGATTTCAATATTAGGAGTTAGATGTCCTCAACTGATTAATAGTGTAAATTATGTTCGAGATTAGATTCATAAAAAGTTTAACGCTTCCCTAGTAAACATTTTAAATCAAATACAGATTCGAAAAAACTATCGAGATAACGATTGTTCGAATTCCTATTTTTGTAAATTAAAATGTGTAAAACAGGATCCACGTAGAAACAGAATGCGGCATCGGCCTTCGTAATTCCAATTAAAACTATTTTCAATTAACTATTTCGATTATAGATTTGATTATAATGTTTAACAAAGCCAATTTTAATTTTACTTTTAATTAATTTAAAATTTCATTATATAAATCTGATTTGCATGCGTGAAATTATTAGAGACCCTTTCCTTTTTTTTTTTTTGTTAATTTTCGATAACATAAAAACATGTGTTTTCTTTCACATTTTCCAGAAAAAAAAAATTATTGCATATTTCAATTAGAAAACCGTAAAGAATTTTTCACAATTTTTTTTTTCTTCAAAAATTTTCATATAATTTCGAAGGAGTTAAATATAAATCTATGTTATTTATATACATATTTAAAAAATTTTTTTTTATTAATTTAAATAATCCAATAAATTACAATTTTAAATATGCTATTTATGCAAATCAATATTATATATATGAATAAAAAAGTAGTGACACCTTGCACAATGAAAATAATGAGGGTGTGAAAAGATTTTTTTTCTGAAAATTTTTTAAGTGAAAAATTTGAAAATAATCACAAGAATTATTTTGTATGAATATGTATAATATAAAATTTTAATCCGAATAAAAACAATTAGTTAAATAAATTGAAAAATTTTAAGGGTGCAAACTTCTTGCTATTTTTGGCTTCTAATGAATAAAAAGACAGTTTTGACAGTTTCTATTTTGTAAGAAGAGAAATAATGCAGAAATTCAAATTAAAAATAAAAATTTTCTATAAATAGGATCTAATTGCCATTGTATGCAAATTTAAATAAAATTATCCCCCAATCATATTCAGAATTTAGCTTATGAAGAGAAAAAACTAAAATAGAAATTTTTTAATTAATCTTTTGTTTCAAAACTTTTTTTTATTTTTAATAATAAATTAATCACTAACATAATTTTAAAATTAAATTTATTTTTTTATTCACACTTAAATTAAACAAAATTGACCCTATAAATATATGCATAATTTTTCCCTTTTTGTTTTTATCATGTTCTTTTTTTTTGACATTCAATAAGCTGTCACCCCATATGCGCAAATTATATTCCTTTTTGATATGAAAATTCATTATCCTTTGGAAATTGTAGAAACTATTTTTTATTTTATATATTCAAGATCTAGTGTGAACATAAAAGTGATAATTATTATTATTTTTATCATTAATTGGAGTACAACAACAAGGCTTTGCATAATTTATACAACATAACAAAAGCTTTATTTTCGTTAACAAAATCTCTATACTTTTAGTTTTGATACTTTTTAATACATTCCTAGCAAAAGAAAAAAAAATTGAATTACAAAAACTAAATTAAATAATTTCAAACCGTGTAAAGATTCAATTATCACCCCTGATTAAAATAATGTCATTAAATGAACCTATGAAGCGAAGAATGCAAGAATATTTTGTTTGATGGTATTTTATTAGCACAACATGAAACTTATACTGATGGTGTGTAAACAAAAAAATAAAAATTAAAGAATAAAATTAATTTAAAATAAAACTACAATATTGTTTTTATTTTTTTTTTATTTTTTAACAATTTAATTGTTTTCGGACCATTGAACCGGAATAATTTGATATTGTAAAACTGTGAATTGGTATATTTTGATGCCTGCAAAAGGATCACATCACATAATGACTTTTTGAACTAAATATGTTTATATAAACCTACCTACTTATTGCAAAAAAAAAAAAGTAATTCAATATTTCAGTCAATAACACTTTTTTTTTTAATTTTATTTTTATTATTATTATTTTAAATAAAATTTAACCGAAAAGGTTAATAATTTATATACATATATATATGTATCGAATGAATACAATAATAAAATTTAGTACAAATTCTTCTGTAATAAATCATATATAATATCAGTTCACCTTCTATATATTCAGGTGTGCCAATTATTATTAAATTTTCTGATAATAAATAATCGTTATGAATCCACCGAACAGAGTCTTGATAAATCTCTTGAAAAGCTATAGGGCTTTTTCAAATTGATAGAACTAATTTCCTATTCTTATTTGCAGATAAAGTTTTCATTTTTTATAGGTGCCCTTAATATATGAAAATACTTGATACACGAAAACATAAAAAATTTAGTTTGACAAATTTAAATTACACTGTTTATTTTTTGATAATAAAGAGATTATCTTATTTGCTTTAATATAGTTATAAAATATAAATAAATTATGAAATAAAGAGATATATAATTATTATATCAACATAAAAACATTCTGTGGTTAGATAATTATGTTATATATTTTATAATAATGATATAACATGAATACAACTTTACATTTAAAGAACTTCTTAACTTGAAGATATATAATTTGCACATGTGCCAGGATTGTGTGTATTATGGACGGAATTTTAGTAAACTAATAATCAATCGATTAAAAATTGAGAAAGACATTCATTCTTGTCTTACTTACATTTTGAGTTCCAATTAAAGCGATAATATAGATATATTTTATCAGCATATATAATTATTTACTCCAGCTAGCTTTTGAAGGGGTACTAGTTTTCATTGTAATTGAATATTCATTCAGGAACATTAGTAGTGCTTGTTTGCAAGGTAAAGTATTTAAATTTCTTAAAAGAATTAAAATTATTGAAAAATATTTTATTTTCCTGATGTAATTCTATGTCTTGTGTTCAAAGTAATTTTACACCTATTTAGTATATTAATGTTTTTTTATGAATTAACTATAATTTTTTTTTGTTTATGAATAGGGCATCATATTACGAGAATTTTTTTGTCTAGAAAAAATAATAATAATAATAAAAATTGTTCAAAACGATACCTACACTATACACAGATAGGGTGACAAATTTTAGTTAATTTGATGCCATCATTTATATAATTTACTTTTATTGAATTGAAAATTAAGAAGTCTATCAAAACATGAAATTATAAGAAAATGATATAAATATACTCATGTGACAGTATTTTAAATATCCCACGATTATAAAAAGGAAATATGTATATATATAACAAAACAAACACAAAAAAATTAACTATTATTATTGTCATAGTTCGCGTTGCGTTTTCCTAGGATTTTCTAACATTATGTAGTTATTTTTATTACCTTAAGATTAATATGTTTATATACGTATGTTTTATCTACATTACGCTTTTCTATAGTATGATTGCATGAGCTGGTATAAAAAATGCGTGGACTTGAACGTATTAAACTCTATTATAAGACGTCTGTATTTGTATATGGTATTTTATCTGAAATCTAAAATCTGCATATTTATAAATTACATTTTATCATAAATAAAATAAAAACTTCAAATAGAAACTTGACGTGATCATTAACTTAAACTATTTGATAATTTATTTATTTTTAATGTTATAAATAGACTATAGCTATATATTATACGATATTATTATTATTTACATTTCTAATAGCTGCTAATAACAATATATACGCTATAAATCATAATTCATTGAAAAAATTATCTTATATAAAAATTCATTGATTGTTCCATTAAGCAATAAAAATAAATAATATAAATATATATAAAAGAAAAAAATGTTCTAGATATTGACACTTATCCCTCTTCTAATCGGATGCTATTAACAAGATTACTAAATATTGATTTTCAATTTTTTTTTTTATTTGTTATATTGAAGCACTATAATGTATGTAGTATCTTTCAAGAGGGGTCAAAACGTTCAAAGAAATTTTATGAGAATTATTTTTTGAATAACAAAAAAGGCAAATTGAATCAGGGACTCCCTAAAATATTTCATTTATGGAAATTTTATAATATATTTGTGATACAATAGCCATATGAGTGTTTATAAAGGCATTTTGAAAAATCATGAATTTTATGAATAGACTGTAGTATTTATAATTTTTTGGTTTCTCTCTACTCTGCTGTTGTCTTTGGAAGTTAAACTCAATACAATTTATATTTGCCTCACCTACAAATTTCGAATATGGTGCCATTCTCCCGGTAAAAGTTCCCCATATTTTCCAATGCCCTCACTACTCGTTGTTATAAGGTTGTTGAAAAATTCTGTGTTCATATTCAAATGAAAATTAATTGGATTAATTTGACCCAGTAAAATGAAAAATTAAAAAAATTCATTTACAATAAATTAGAAATATATAATTCTTGAGAACTTTTTTTTTTTGACACAAATCAAAAGACAGAATAAACATCTGTCCAAATCTTATTTGGTGATTAAAATTTTTTTCTTAAAATACTCCTTTTTTTTGTAAACAAATACGGCTTACACGAGCCAGGAAATTTTTCTCAATGATCCATGATTTTCCTAAAATTAGAAATTCTTTTCGCGGCCTATTGAAAATGATTAATCGCTTCATTTACAGAAATTTATTTATTTTTTTTATATATATTATAAGAAAATGTCAAAATACGATACGTTCAGAAAATAAATGGTATACATATTTTATGTGTTATATATAATATATGAGATTATGATTACGTACATTTGTACATATAAATTATATTACATAAAACATTTACATATATAGTAAGTTTGTATCTATATTTGAGTTTCTATAGTATCAACTTTGATTTTAAGAGATTTTCGCCGTTTTAAGAATTCCAGGCCCGTATTTTTATATATATTTGAAAAAAAAAAAAAAAAAATTCATATCAGGGACTTTTTTTTCCTAAAACTTTTCTCCCCATAAGAAAAATAAAATAACGCAACATATAAAACAAAATATTATACATAAATAAATTTTCTTCAAATAAATTTATGTTTGTTATTTTTTAAAACAAAAATAAAAGAGCTTTGTAAATTTTTTTATGACAGCGGATGAGAAAATTTTTTTTCTTAAATATATAGAGAAAATTAAAAGAAATTTTCTAATTGTCTGTCAATTTTACTTGCGAAGAAAATTATTTCTTAATTTTTGTACTAATTATGTCACTAAAAAACATCCTGAGTGCATTCAGAGACCTTATAAGTCCAAACAAAAAGAAATAAGAACATTCGCTTCTTCTCATTATATGTTTGGAAGGTTTCATGCAAATTTTCAATTTTTCTTTTACCTGATGGATAAGACTCGAATGAATTCGATTTATTCTACAAACGCACAAACAGTTGACTATAAAAGTTAATATAGATTTTTATTCACAATATAATTCAAAAATAATTTTGATGAGAATATTATGTTTTGCCATAAATAAAGAAGTCTTTTAAAATTGACGCTGTTATTGGATTATAAACAATAATAAAAATTTTATTATGTTTTTTTAATAGTTTTTTTTTTTGTTTTTACATTATTTATATAAACTTTATATTGATAATGCCGTAGCGTAATGATTTTATGCTTTATTTTTTGTTTTATGATAATATGTTTTTAATTTTTTTTTTACTGTGAGACAAAAAAATAAATTTCAATAATCTAGTCTAGTGATTATGTCTATGGTAATTTTAAAAAGAGTGCATAATAGGGAAATATAATATTAGTAGGAAAAAAATACGTTTTATATATTCAATAGAATTTTGAGGCTTTCTTACTCAAACATTAACATATTGGGAAAAAAAATATATAAATGGAGCTTCACACAGTTTTGCCCAACAAATATTTTGGTATATAAAACTATGTTTTTAAGCGTTTCAAGCCCATATGCTAAGTACTAGAGACAACTAAACACTCTATATAAAGTTTCAAGAGATTTAAGTGTTTTTAAAACGTCAAAACAGATTTTAAATACATACTCTTTTAAATATATACTCTCAAGTTCGCTCGCTAAGCGGAAAAAAAAATCTGCGCAAGTTTGACTTTATCAGTCGTCGTAAATACCATATGTACATTTCTATCGTATATTTTAAATATCCTTAATTTTATTATTAAAAAAAAAACTAGAATAAATAAATCTGGAAAACATTTTAAAAACTTTCACATATTTATGATAAAATGTGAATTTTATGATCGGCAGAGCATATATACAAAGTAAGATAAAAAAAAGAGTGTAATTTAAAATCAGACTGTATATACTCGAATGTAATAAAAACTTTCGGAAGCCACAACACTTTGACTAATAAATTTATTTAATTTTTTTTTTGTTCTATAAACATAACAAACATTTTCAAATATTTATACATTATAGAATTAAAAAAAATAGAATTAACAAAAACTAAAATTATTCAAATTTTATTATGTCTATAGGCGCCATATGATATTTTATGCAAATTCTATCTTTAGCTTTTGTATGTATTAATAATGGTGGTAATGAATTAACTTTAAAATATTTACGAGTTTTAAAAACTTTTTATCAGTTTTGGGAATCTAAAAATCCCCTTTATATAATATCTATGATTAACTTCTAAATAGTAGTATATTGTTTAGTCGTATTATATAATTTAAATTTTTTTTCAAAAGTTTTAATAGACACCTATGAAAATGATTGTGTTAGATAGATATATGTTGGATTAGACTATTAGAGGAACTTAATAAAATGACTCGAACCCAATTGTTTACAAGTAGTTGAACTTGGGTCGGAATTTCGAAGAAAAATTATTATATTTGTATGTAGTATAATGATTAAAGGGTCTGTCATATGGTATTGAAGGATCCTTAAAACTATCTTGAAGTAATGTATCTTAAATGTAATGTATCTTAAATCGAAATGTTGAAAACGGACCCCATACTTCATTTATAAGATATTTATACTGTTCTACATTGTAAAATTTCATTGATTTGAAAAATAGCAATAAATTTCATACTTGAATAACGATATGAAAATCCAAATTAAAAAAATTGACGGAAATTCCAAAAGATTTTAAATTAATATGCTAACATTTTTCTTTATTTTGCTAAGTATTCAAATTTAAAACGTTTTAAATAAATTCAAGAATACTTATTGCAAAATACTTTTGAATAAATTCTCAAATAAAAATTAAATATTTGCAATAAATTATTCAAATATTTGCAAAAAAAAATAATAAAAATGGTTTTTTAATAAAAAAAAACTTCTTCTTTATCAGACATTATATTTCATTTATAATTAATTTAATTTTTTATTTAAAAATATATTATTTTATAAATATAAAGCAAAAATAAATTCCTCCATTTAAAAATTACCCCAATTGAAGGCGTTTACCAAATGTATATAACAAATAACTCCACCCATTTCAAATATATATATACAGAAAAAATATATCTGGGAATAAGGGGATAAAGTTGAAAAAAAAAAATATGTAGATAACAACATAAGATATAGATACATTATATTTTAGATAGGCATATTTTTATGTATTTTCTATATATATAAATAATGTATATATTGTACAATACAATGTACACTGATGATATTGTATATATAATATATTTTTAGGCATTCAATTATTTACTTTTTTGTTTAGAGCTATTTAACAATGTTGATTAAAATTGATTTATAATAAATGCAAAAATTTGTTAAATTGAAGTAATAGTGTAATATAGAAAAAACATATAGTATCTAAAGGTAGTATTAGTATTAAATTAGTTAGTAGGAAGTTATAGATAAACAAAATAGTCTTCAATCTTCATAAGTTTTTCAAAATAAATATTTCAAAGTAATTTTTCTTAACTTGACTCTATAACAGTTTAATACTATAGCCTTGTCTAGTTATTATTATCAAGTATTGATTTTTTTCACGAAAAACTTTTGAACTTTATTAAGCTGGTCGAAAGTTTCGGGGCAAACATTTTTTAAATTATTTTTATAATTTCAAAATTCCTTTTTGTTTATCTTAGATCTTTAATTCATTCGACCTAAGTATGAAATAAACCGAAAGTATTGACTTTATTTTGACAGTAATTTTGAATATATTTAAATCTTTGTACATTTTATAAAAATAATTTCGCGTCTAATATGTATCTAATAAATTTTAAAAATTAACTTAACGTATTTTATATCAAAATAATATTAAAATATTTGTTTTTATATTCTATACTTGCAATTTTATTTATACCCTGAAAAAAAAAAAAAAAAAACAAAAATAAATAAGGGAAACCAAGAAAAAAAAAACTGGTTGGTTTACAAATTTCCCAAGTCGTTAGCACACATCAGTCTTGTTTTTGCGGTTGTACAGAGTACTACACGGTTATCGGTTAGAAAATAAAAAAAAAAATAATAATAATAACTTTTTCATAATTTTTTTAATCGATTGGAAAACTTTTTCCGCAATAAAAAAAAAAAAAAACAAATAATAATTAAGAAAGTCAATTAGATAAATTAATTTGTATCTTTAATTTAATAATTTAAGATTCTCAAAAAATAAATTTATAAACTCAATAGTGCGAAACATTGAATTACAAAAATTCTATTAAAAAAATCTTCTTTTTTTTTTAATCCAATAATTTTGGATTAACACATAATTTTTGCCCGTGGACAGTAAAAATTAAAAAGCCGTCAAAATTCAGTTCAACATGAATATGAATGAAATGAATGCCGTCGCTTTGGCCGGCATGATACCATACGATTCTATCGGATTATATGAACAACCGAAACCTAGGTATATATTTAAAATGCCTAGAGTTGTTCCAGATCAAAAATCAAAATTTGAAAGTGATGAATTATTTAGGAGATTAAGTCGTGAAAGTGAAGTAAGCCTAATCTTGCTTTTTATAGTATTTATTTTTAAGATTAATTATCTGAAAACCAAAAACATTTTTAATTCTATTTTATTAAATTTTTTAACTTAACAAGTGTGAATTATTCTTTTTGGGGGCTCAACTTTCCATATCGAAAATCATTTTGATTCTGAGTTTGTCGAACTTCATTATGTACAATTATTACATGTACTTTCAATGAAAGCATTATGTTTAAATCCTTCGTATGTATTTAGCGTATTGACGAATCTAAAGGAAATCCGTAGATTTTCTAATGGCTTATCATCGTCTTAAAGCTCTATCAACATTTACAAAACTAAGCCTAGTTCTATATGAATTTTTAGTACCATTATAATTTAGTACCATTATAATAAATATTATGCTAAGATGACAAAATTTGATGAAATGAATGCCCACTTTTTAGAACTTTTAAGTAGTACAAAGATTACAATAACACAAAATATTAAAACTTCAAAAATTTAAATAAATTATATTTATTGATATTTTTTTCAATATCAGTTTTTATTTATTAAATTTATAATATTATGTAAAATAAATTAAATGTATATACCTAATCATTTAAATTGTTGATAAAATTATTATTACTAAAAAAATTCTCACGCATTTAATCAAAAATTATACTATTTTTTTATTTATATTTTTTTATTCATAGCACGGTGGTTTGTAATCAAAAAAAAAATATTTTTGATAAAACATAAAAAATATAATATTAATAAAACAATAAATATAAACAATAAATTACAAAACTATTGCCAGAAGTTGTAGTGAATATATAGTGAAAGCTTATATTTATAAACTGTTCCGTCTTATATGTCAATCACTTTTGTATTATGATGACTAAAGAAATTTTTATCAAAACTAAAAACCTATAATGACCTTGAAAAATAACCAAAACAAAACAAAATAATTTTTCTTTAAAAATTTTATACACTCTTTTATAGCCGTGGTGTTGTTAATTCTAAGAATAATCACAATAATATAAAATGCATAAAAATTTGAGTAAAAAAAAAAATTAATTGATTTTTTTTTCATTATTTATTTAATAAAATCATAGAAATATGTGTGGGGTATTTTCTGTTCTAAGGTAAAACAGATGCGTCATCATCATCATACTATCATTAATTAATTTACCTGAATTTTAAATATAAAATAATCTTTTTCATTATTTTTGTTAAATTTTGTGTGAGAAGTATTCATTTTAAGACAAATTGATAGTTGAATGAAAAAATGTTTGAAATTTTCGTGTTTTGGTAAATTAAAATTTTCAAGTTATACCTTATTCGCATTATAATTTGAATTCCACTTATATTCCGGAAAACAAATTGCCGTTGGCATTACAAAATTTGATGAGAACTGGAATTTGATGGTGTAAAAAAAAAATTGAGAAAGAGAAAAAGTTGAAAATTTTGACTTTTTATCTCGCTTGTTATCAATTTTATTTTGTTTTTTTTTCATTTTGACTCGAATGTGACAAAAAATTGTTGCCAACTATAACAAAATTTCAAAAAATGAGTGAAAATAACTAGAAATGTAGAATTCTAACCCTGACAAACTAGAATACGAAAGTGGAATATACATATTCCGGAATATTTTTTTATATGAAAAATCCAGTTCATATTCCTGAAATATTCCGGATAACAGCATATTCCACTAATATTCTCCTAATGCGAACACCATATTAAGAAGTAAAATTTTGAAGCATAATAACATGAATTCATTCCACCTACAATATAGTATGTATAATTTTGATAGTGTGAAAATTTTTAACAAGTAACTTTACGTTTTTTACTTAAGTCAGAGGCGAGAATTTGAAATCTACACAAAGTAATCATTAAAATTTCAAGACTAAATTATAGGATGATATATAAATTTCCTTATTCCATCCAAAAATTAATGTAAATTTTAAAATTAATTTCTATCCGATATGTAATTTTGCAGGTAGATCTATTTTTAATTCAATAGCATAAAATATTACACAAATTCCACAAAATTAGAACCTTTTAGTATAGTTAAATGTTTTTTCCTTTCTAGTCACGCGGTAGTTTGACAATATTATATGTATATACAGATTTATCAAAATAATTTAATCTCAATATCTCTCTTCTAAGTAAAACTTTTATTAGTTTCTGTATTGAAATATTAATAATTTTTTATTAAAAAAATTTAAACAGGTCATTATCGAAAACTTCAGTTAATATAAATATGTACATAATTCTTTCTTCAGTTTTCTTTGCGGAATAATTTGATTATTGTTTCTGTCATTATAAATTGGAATAAAAGTTTTTGATCTTTTATTAGGCATTGGTTTAATAATTTATTTAATTAATAAGTAAGAATTATAATCTTGAACTAAACTTTCAACGTACAGGTAACCTATGAGTTTTTCTCATAATGTGTCATAAAAATGTCGTTTTTATCTAAAATAAATTACTTAAAATTCATTTAATTGACGACATGCCTGTACTTCCTCGAGTCACATGTTGAGATCTAGGTTAAGAGTAGATACATTTTCTAGAATGACAAATAATTAAAAAAATAATATATATATATAAATATGAATTTAAATAATTGAAGTTGAAATACGTGAAAATTTTATAAGTACGAGAATTCAAAAGATACATATAGGCAATCTTTTATACTTATATATAATTAATTTAAGCTGACTATATTTTGAAGAATCACGTAAATTTAAGAAGTTTAACGCGACGGCGGCGTTTAATGCATTTAAATTAAAATCACACAATTAATAAATTGGGTATAACTTTAATTTATTTCTGTATAAAAATTTGAATAAAATAAAAATATATGTAATTTTTGAGGAAATACCAATCGTATTAATTTTTATTAAAATTCTATTGAAAACTTTTTTTTTTATTTTTAACAATATAAATTTATTAATAAATTGAAAATTATGCTAATTTAAAAAAAAAAAACAAATAAAAAGTTTTAGTGAGTCAGTCAAGAGAGATGATGATAGAAAACTGTCATTTTTTATATAATAATAAAACTTACGGGTGGTAAATCCCAGTTAATGTAAAAAAAATTTATAATATATAACTAGTCATGATTTTATTAGAACAAATTCTGAGATTATGAGAATAAAATAAAATAAAAAACTTAAAAATGCAGTAGATTGTCTATTTAGTTATTTATAGTTCAATTCTAAGATATTCTAAAGTGATTAGGACGATTTCTAAATAGAACATAAATTATAGGTACAAATTTTTGAGTTCTTAACACAAAATATTTGAGTATGTATACTTAATAGTATTTATGAGTATGTATACTTGATAGTATTTCAATAACTTTTCTCATTTTTACCAAAATTCAATCATGAATACATTTTTTTATTAAATTTATATTTCCAGGTTCGTTATACAGGTTATAGAGAGCGAGCGCTAGAAGAACGTCAAATTCGTTTTCAAAATGGTTGCAGAGAAGGTCATACAGAAATATCATTTGTTGCGTCTGGAACTAATTTACAATTATGTTTTAGCGCTCATCCACATCAACACCTTTATAATGTAGACAAAGAATGTGATTTTGATAAGGAGCACGGAAAAGTGAGTAGTTTATAATTATAAATCAAGTATCTATAGAAGAATATTGAGAATTCACGAGGCGGTTTAAACTTTAAAACTTTAAAATGCAAAGAATTGTCAGGGCCGGCTCAGAGGTGGGGACTTCAGGGATTTTTCCCGAGGCCCTGCGATAAGATGATGCAATTATAACATAAATTTCTAGTTTTGTTCCCTCTAATTTTTTAGTTTTATTCCCTCTAATTAATAAATAACTTTTAAATCAAGCAGATCAATCATAATTATATGAAATTCGTAAATTTTTCTTATTTTTAACATTTTTATTTCTTCTTTAAATATGTACTTGAATTTATGTAATTCCAATGATAAGCGTGTATTTTTTAAATTTGACAGCATATGATAATTAAATACTTTTAATTTTATCCAAATACCCACCTAATAATCACCGGTGAGAATAAAGTAAATGTATCTAGTTTTTTTTTTTGTTGTGATTTAATGAAAGCATTCAATTTTGGAAATTTTTGAGCATCAAAAAGTATTGATTCGATGCGGAGGATTTAAAAAAAAAAATTTCTTTTTATCCATAAGAAAGAATTTGTGCAAAATAAATTTTTGAGTTTAAAACTGTCCAAACTCATTAATGTCTATCTATCAATATTAATTTTCCTGCTTTCATATGAGTATAGTATTGACTTATTGAGAATTTCCTTTTTCTATTTTTCTTCTGCTACATTTTAATATTTTTTGTTTTTCCAATGAATTTCAAAACTTTTTATAAACTATCAGACTCCAATTTATAATATTTATCTTTTGATGATTTCTCTAGACTTAGACTAGACTTTATTTTAAACTCGAAATTATCTCAATAAAAAATATCCATTCTTTCAAAATTTCTAATTTATATGTACTCTTTGACAAAATGTCTACAAAACAAGTATTCAAGAAGAGGACTTCCATTAAAATAATTTTTTATTTTTTTTTATAATAGTTAAATATATCTAGTTATGTTGATACATATATACATAATGTACATAAATCTAATATTCCCTTCAGTTGAATGAAGATTGTTACCATGGATAACAATGATTATTTTTTTCAATCTCATCCTCGAATGGGGAATATATAATATTTATTTTTATTTATTTTTTAAGGATTCTAAAATAAATATAACAGGATATTTGATACTTTTTTTTTATTATACATAATATTATATATATTTATGTTTTTATGTTTTCAAAAATGAAAAAAAAAAAAAATATGAAAAATAAAAAATAAACCTACATATATATTTGTTATTTTAAGCGCATGCGAATTAAAATTCAATATCATGTAATTTTAAAGAGGGATAAATTTACATAACAAAGAAGCATAAGAAAAAAATATATAATGTATATATTTTTTCGTATAGACTTGATTTTCGAGTGTAAAATATATACATATATATACTTTATGCATCTTTTTATATATGTATAAATAAACGGAAGCCATTTTTGAAAAACAAATATAATATATTTAGATACATTCATACCTATATTGTGCTGAAAATTTTTTCATCCAAAATTTAGTAAATCTTTAAAATAATTGATTTTTTTAAAGGGTAAAACATTTATATATATGTAGCTATATATAATAATATATATTTATATTTGCATTAAATTTCAATAATTTGCCTTTATATTTCGGTTTTTAAATTTCAAAATTTCATTATCATATACTATACTGATATAGATATAGTATTATCTTAAATTCAACTTCAATGCTCTAATATTTTTCACAGGACTATTTGTTTCATGATAGAATATATTGAAGCATAAAAAATTCCTATATGACTGTTGTTCTTAAATTACTATAAATATTGATGAGAAATGATATATAAATTCCAAATCAAATCATAATATTCTGATCTGAAAGTTCTGTTTAGGAAAAATGTTTCGAAGAAGTTATAAGCCTAGAATCGACATATTTCGAGGTATTAAAAATAAAATTTAACTTAACAAACTAAAATGCAAAAAACTTAATAATTGTTATAACTTTCTTTTTTATGTCATAATTTCCTTTTTATATTATGTATACCTGTGTTATGTTTACAATGTATGTAGGTACCCGTAATATGTATATTATGTAATGCATACTTATTTCTTTGGTTTTTCTACTAGAATTTTCTCAAAAATAGATCATTAAAATCCAAAAAAATCCCCAAACATCAAGTAAAATTTTGTCAAAATTTTCACAGAAGCAATTTTGCAAAAACTGCAAATCTTTTCAACATAAAATTAAGTTATATAGAACTAAGTTAAAAATAAACAAGAGAGGCGTCATGCTGTTTAAAAATCAAGTGATATAAAATTGTCAAAAAAAAAATCATAAATTTTTTTTTTACCACTACGCCGACGTACATCTATATGTAGAAAATATGATATAGAAAAATGTAGAAAAACAAATAATAGGACCAACTACTGCGTGACCGGAAACATCCAATGAACAATTAGTCGCTCATTTTTTTCTATTTCTAAATTCTAAATTGTTGTAAATTGAGACAATTATAATTATTGTCAAGTTTTAAATAAAAATTTTACGAGGATAATAAGCATAAAAAAAATTGTTATATAGTGAACATTGAACACGCTTCCTGACTAATATTACAATAATATTTTATTTTCAAAAAAAAATTTATATTTTTGTATCCTTTTTTGGGTAAAGACCTCCATGAGATTTTATGTTTGACATATGCTTTACATATTCTCATAGGAAAATTAAAATATCTACATACATATACATAATAATTAACAAAGAATCTGTCGAATTAATAAAATAGTTGTTGAAACTATTTTTTATATTTAAAAAAAAAAAAATTAAAAACTTGTCCTGGACTACAATATAACCTTTAATATGTCAATATTTTATAGAATTTTATATTTTATTAATGTATCTACAGAAATTTTCTTACAAAACATTATTTTCAGTTCTAACATTGATCCAATTAACTTCGAATCCTTTTGTCAGAATGATTATTAAGTAGTTTTGTTTTAAATTTGAAATATTCAACTTGTAAGAAAATTATATATTTTTTCCTTCATCACTGCACGAGCCTATATAACATTAAAAGGAGTATCATATTAAAAGTGCATATTTAGGATACTTTATTCAAGCAAATAATATATAAAACTTTGTAGGACCTTTTTTTTTATTTTTAAATAAAATAGCTAATTTTAGGATATTACATTAAATTTATTACAAGTTAATTGATCCTAGACGTAATTAAACAAAAATAACATAAGGGTTGAATATTTAGAACACGATCCTTTTCATGGTTCGATTATTGGGAAAAATGTTAAATTGATTGAAACTTCATTTACATGTAAATTATTCGTTAATTTGACTTTGAATCTGAAATATGGAATAACTTAATAGAAAATACAATATTTTATGGTATTCATCCAATCATCATTAAAAATTTTTCGAATAAATTTATTTATACAGTATTAATTTGAGTGACAAAATTTCAATATTTTAAATAATATCTCAAATGTAATTAAATTATATCAAAATTGTAAAAAACAATATTATCCAACTTTAAGTTTGAATTTCTTTAATCCTTTAAATTCACAAGGACAAGAGAAAAAAAATTACCTATACTTCAAAAAGCAAAATAATTATTTAAACATATGTTCATTTCAAAGAAGTAAAATTATTTCTTATTCTTATACTATTTAATTTTAATATTCCTAAGAAGGAAAAATCACTTGTTGTAAAATAAATTTTTTGAACAGGCAATTTAATTAACTGTTTCCATTTCTGATCCAGTAAATATACCTACAACAAGGTATATTATTTATCATCCTGAATTAATTGTCTGACATAACATTTCATACAACTGTTATTCGCGTGCCGTAAAAACTATCATGCAATAAAAATAATTTTTTGAATTCTTAAAAAAAAAAAATAATAAAATAAAGGAAAAATCTCATTTCAGTTTTTTTTTTTTCTACTAAAAATAAGATGAACGTAATTTTTAAGAAATTAGGCCAAAACATAAAGGTTCCAAAGAATTGCGAGTAAATTCAAATAAAATGATTTAGTACCTGTTTAAAAATGGCTTAAAAAATATTTATATTGAAAACTTATTTAGAAAATGTTATTAACAAGATAATAGCACTACCACAGTCGACAGTGTGAATAAAATGTTCAGTTCATCATGGTTTATTTCTTTTTTTGGTGTTGTCAGCTTGGTTTGGTCAGGCGTCGTGTGTTTTGTTTTATATCATTGTTATATCATTTTATATTTTATATTTTGTATTTATATCATTGTTACTTAAATTAATTGTATATGAGCTTGATTTAAGCTAAATAAATAAATAAATAAATGGTATTACTATAATAATAAATAAGCAAGGATATAGAATTCATACTATCCAAAACTTTTTAGCAGATTTTCTATTAAAAATATAATAAAATATTAAAAAAAAAAAAGAATATTATCAAAATTGAATAAACAGGTCGAAAATAAAAACAAAAAAAAGAATAATTTTTCTTAAAATTTTCTTACTGTTTGAAAATATATTATATACACTTATATATATATGATACCTTAAAAATAAATTGTAATTTGAAAATAAATATTGATGTAGTAGGAAATATATATTTTTTTTTATTACTAAAGTGAAGGAGGTTATTTATGGCAATTTCAGTAAATTGCTGTTAACATTATTTCTTTTATTTTGTTTTATTTATTTTATTTTTTTTTTTTGTTTCTTAAAATCTTTGTAATTTTGTTAAATTAGCCGGCTTAAATACAAAGTTAAAAGAAGAAAATAAAAAATTTTTTTATTATATTATTTTTTCATTTTTTTTTTTTTTTTTTCGAATTTTTACGAATTTAAATTGGTTTTTTTTTTTTTTTTATTATTAGATTGTTCCTTAATTGTTTGCAACATGTTTTATTGAACTTTTGTTAGAGCTTAAAAAAAATATATATTTATGTATGTAGTGTAGAAGCGCGTTAATATTGACAATTTAATTACTATATACAAAATTAATCAAAAATATGAATTCAGGTAGTTTAATGAAAAATATATACTTATCTTGTTAAACATAACAAAAAATCTCAACCTCAATTAAGCATTACCATGCTAAAGTGTAATTATTTAATAAAAAAAAAAAAAAAATTGTAATTGTCTGAAAAATAACCCAAATAAAATATTTTTATTATTCAACGATGTAGTCAGGTTAATTTGTCAAAAAAAAAAATATATTATTGACTGAAAAATAATAGTACACATCTCATCAAAATATTATCATTAACGACTTAAAAGAAAATATTTTTACCATGAACCTTGTTTAACAACAACTGCCGGCCCCAAAAGTTAAACAAAAACTTAGATTTGAAAGATAATTAATTAATTACTTTTTATACCTCAATTGTGCACCCCATAGCTTTTATCTCTTAATATTCTGAAATAAAATCCACATACCTTACGGAGTTTGACAGTTGACCATCTCAATTGTTTCTATATATTCCATTATTTATATGATTTACTTAAATCTTTCTGAAAGATCCTTAATATATTATAATATATTCGTAATAGCGCATTAAATTGCATTTATTATAAAATTTTCTGTGGATCATAATAAAAATCCTAATAACACTTATTCAGATTACCATTACTTTTATACGTTCTTTATATATACACATAATAATATATATATAGTTAAAGAAAATTAGTTTTAAAATTAAACGGAAATCTTATATCAGTGTCACAATCAACACCTGAAAAGGTAATTTTCTCAAACAAAAATATTCAATTTCAAAAAGAATCCTCCTGCTACTTTACTTTTATTATTATTATTATTATTCTTTCAAATAACATATGAAAAAAAAATCTGTATCTTTTAAACTAAAATATCCTTTAAACCTTGAAACAATAAAAAAAAAAACAAAATCCTTATTGAATTCCATGATAGAAATCATTTTTCGGACTTTATTTATTTTTTAAAAAATGTTTTCAGAACATTCTGTAGGTGATATCCTTATTACTGTAATAAATAATGCTACCATTTTTTCCTTTATTAGCTTGTAATATCTATATACCTAAGAACTTAAAAAGAAAAAAATATGTATAAATGAAATATATATGTTTAAATAAAATATTTCATAGATTAAATTCCTAGAAAATTGAAATATTTTCAGGATTCTTTAATTTGTGTGTGTGTTTTCATTGCAAACAAAGAAAAACTATATATCTTTTTTGTTTGTACACCGTCGGCAAAATTGATTTATGGAGCAATATTGTATTATAGTATTGTTAGACCTTCTTGGAAAATCTGACTTAATAGAGACATATTAATATGTTGAAGTAATAGAATTTATTATTATTATTATTGTTACTATTACATTTTATCTATGATTAAGAAATTTTTCACAGATACAGCAATTGGATACAGAATTAGTAAGCTCTATCCAAGTGCAGATTCAATACTTTAAAATTTTAATTTTTAAACTAGAAGATCAATCTTATACACTTTAATACACTTTCTTTGCCCTTTTTCCGCAGTGATAATTATTCGAAAATACAGAATAAAACTAGAAACTACATAATATAATTTAACTTGAATTACGTTTTTCCATATATATGTATTTTAAAATTTTCACATTTAAAAATTTTTTCTTCTTCATTTTCAGGTTCATATAAGATCACATTTTATAATGAATGGTGTATGCGTTCGATTCCGCGGATGGTTAGACTTAGAACGATTAGATGGGGTTGGTTGTCTAGAATTTGATGAATTTCAAGCTCGCCGAGAAGATGTTATTTTAAGAGATCAAATTAATCGTTATAACCAAAGACTAAGAGATTTTGAAGATACTAAGAGAGCTTATGAAGATAATAGGCGTGATGAAATGGATGCTGTTCGTAGAGGTGTACCTAGTGGTGGTATAGGAGTTGGAGTTAGCACCGGAATGTGGAGACGATAAACTATTTAATAATATAGTTCTTTACTGAATAAATGGGCCATTAAAAATGGTGCTCCATGTGATTTAATCAAAGCATAAAAAAAAAAAAAATAATAATTTTTTTTGAAGTAAAAATTTTATCTTTTAATTAAAATATTCGCTCTTTGTAAAATTTTATAATTCGTTTATATTAAATGAAATTGTTTACATAATTATCATAATTAAAATTATGATAACTAAAGTATATATGTATAAATGTATATGTTTAGTTTGTAATGTATCTTCACAGAAATAATGAATCCTGCATTAAACATAAAATCGCACAAAATTAAAAAAAAAAAGATAATTTCTTTGTATTTTCAAAAATTCCTACCTGTTAGAGGTCAGAAGAATCAATCAATTTATAGAGTATATAATTCCCAAAAATTAAGTTTAAATATTAGCCACATTCATTTAAAATTCGTTTATTCGGATAAAAATATCTTAAATGAAAAAATTTTAGGGAAAATAATTAATTAAAAACAAATTGATCTCACAATTTTATCTAAATAATATATCTAGTCTTTTTGAAATTTTTTGTACTATAGATATCACATAAGTCTGGCTAATTTTAATACTTTTGGATCCAATTTCTATGTGTTCAAGATGGACATTATAATAATAAATTATTACCAGAATGTTGCATTTATATTTTGATTAAAATAAAAAGAAAATTATTATTTCCTTCCATATATGTGAACATTATTCAGGACTTGAATATTAATGAAATTGTTGGGACTTCTGGATCCTGGAATAATTTACTTTCTACACAGTAAAAATATTCTGATGATTAATTTTTTTTTAAATAAATTTAAATAAAACCCTAATCTCGCAAATTTTATTCAAACTCTGGACCATATTTTTCGACCATAGTTTTCTGTTAAAAATTATAATTTTTTGAAAATGTAATATTAAATTATATATACATGCTTAGTTTTTATTTTATATAAATATAGAGTTTTTTTTTTTTTATTATATGTATGTTTTTAGTTAAAATTGTATAATTTTCCTATTTTTGTTAATTTGTTTTAGTGCAATTAAATAATTCTCGCATCTAAAAATACTTATAATATTGTAAAAGTTAATAAATTTTAACTAAATTTTTTTTATTTCTTTTGAGACTTTTTAATAATAAATTACAAAATAAAACAAAAAAAACTAGAATATTTTTAGTTATTTTAAAAAGAAAATATATAGAAAATTTCAAATAAAATTATGTAATTAAAATTATAATAAACTTTTGATTTTATTTAATTTTTCAGATATCTCATTTATTATAGTTTATAAATTATAACCAAACAATAGGGATTTTTATTGAAAATTTTAAATTTTATTAGTTATAAATATTTTAGATAGGTATGTTTTAGTTCCGGGCAGACTATTTCTACGTTTTTTTTTCTTTTATCATTTATTTTATAGTATTATGGTATATTATAGTATTACAAATTGTATCTATTGCTACAAGATGCGCAGGGCTACTAATAATGTATATATTTAATATTTAGATACTTCTACACCACCATGTACTTTTATTTCTCCATTCCTATATAAATCCGTTCCAAGAATAAATTTTATTTTGATTTGATTTTTAATATGTTGTTCATAAGTTTGTTCGATAAACAAACGAAACCGTGTTTTAATTATATTCTAATTATATATTGCAGCAGTACGTTAACAGGAAAATTATTATTTCATATAATGTTATATGAATATTATATTTTTTTTCTGGTATCAATTAGTGCCTCGTTAAAGCTAACAAATGTCATGATGCATTATTAAGGCATATCAAAATAACAATAAAGATTTATAATTTTTTGTTTTCCTTCTTTTCTCTGTGTATATAACTCTTATATGGGGGTGTATATATTTTTTTTCGAAAATGATGTTTATTATTTGTATAAAATTAACAGAAAAACATGCAATTTTCTATTATAATAAGTATAATAAGTTAAAAACTGAAAAATTACTCAAACAAAACAAAAAATTGCTCTCTTCTTGGCCTAATTTTCGATTTTATTTTTCTTCTTTTTTTTTTTTTTTTGTATATGTTCATGCATATATTTTCAAGGAAAATTTATTTGACATATTAAGGGGTTCACTTAAACAGAATTGTATATATATTATATTCACGAAATAATTTCATTCAAATATTATATTCAAAGAGTTGTAACAAAAACGACTTCCTTAGTCCAGTTTCATAATTCATATTTGAACATTTTACTTCATCTTCATTAATATACTAGTTTTATACCTGGGATTTTCTAAACATAACATTATATGTACCTATACGTAATTTTAATATGAAATTTTATAAAAAATAATACCTACATCCTTATACTGAATTAAGCCGAATCTGTCAAAAAATAAATCCTCAAACTTCTTTCCAACTGTGTTACTACTCTATAATTTATATCTGCGACGGTTTACATTTTGATCAAAAATAACAATCCCTAAGTTTACTTTTTCACGTAAGAAAACTTCAGAACACTATATCATTCACTTAAAAATTTCTTGTTTTCATACAAATTTTATGATATGATGCCTTTTAGCAAAAAGGACCCTATTAACAGAAATTTTAGTTTTAATGATTTCTAAATAAAAATTACGATGAGGACTTTTAAAATCCTGAAATGATTCAAGGATGCAAACATAATATAAATAATATGACTTTTTATATACATACGTGCCCTTTTCACCGTTTTATACTTTGATATTTATTTATTTTTATTTTTTTTTTAATTAAAAGGATCAAACATTGGAAAAAAAAAACAACAAAGTTTATAATAAGGGTGCGCAATACTAAGTAGTTTTGATAGAAATAAATCGGACATTTGGATAAGAATAAAAGAAACAAATATCCTTACACGTCATAGAAATCTCAGATAAAACGAACAAAAAAAAAAAAAACAAAAAAATTGAAATCAATTTTTACTGTCAATAGACATTTCATTCAATTTTAAAATGATATTAATATCCTGAAAATTGTGTAGGTGGATAATATAAATTTTTATTTATTGAGAGACTGAAAAAAAACTATTCAATTCTTTTATAGTATTATAAGTATTATATAAAAACAGGATAATTAATAAATTTTATTTCCGGTCTTTTTGAAAAACATTTTTTTATTATTTTTTTTTCAATGCTTAATTTGTTGTAAAATTGAAAATTTTTTCATCCTTTACATTTTTGTTGAATAGTATAGATTTTTCAAGTCTTTGAGATATTTTGGAAATATTGTAAAAGGCAGATGTGACCAGAGTTCTCTTTTCTTTCGACCCAACTTGAAAATTTAAATGTCAGTTCGACTTAAAAGTTGTACATAAGTTTTGTTTAAATACACACATACATCGCTCTTAAACATCGATATATTTCTAGATGGATCAAAGACCAATAATTATTTTCAAAAGCTAGAATTTCATTTTCTATTTTTTGAAGAATCAATATCAAATATAAAGTTGCAATTTTTGAAGGTATTTGTTCAACATAATTTTTTGCGAAAGGGACAATATATATAAATCGTTAATATCAATAATGGCTTCAATTATTTTAATATATTTTGCAAAATTAAAAAATATACAAACTTTCTGTTCAAATGAAATAGAGGGAAACACTACTAAAGTACTAAATATCGACCAGTCGATCTCTATCGACTATTTTGTACCTTTATTATAAGGTTTTTCGTTTTAATATAAATACACATGCAAGGACGTAGTAATAAATAAATTAAACTAAATTGCTGATAAAATGATAGTCGGAGATGATAGTGATCGCTGATAGTGAAGGATGGTAGATTCTTAATGTAAATTTTCTTTCCTTGTTAAATGGTAACTCTTGCGAAGCTATATGATTAAGTTTGAAATTAATACAAATCTAACTAATTTTTACTAAAAAAAAAATAATTTTTCGTTTCAATTATTTAAGATCAATAAATTATCTAAAAATATAGTTAATTTTTTTTTGACTAAATAATAAAAAAATAACATTGTATATTAAAAGAAAAAATAAGACATAAAATTATTAATAAATTTTACAAAATTTATCAATTTCACGGTATCATTTTCATTTCAGATTTAGAAAAAATTTATTATCTTGTAAAACTTTTTTTTTTTTTCACAAAACATTAACTATCTAAATGCAAAATTGCAGCATAATTTTCACCCCTTTCGAATATAAAGGGGTGAGATTTATTCAATTACGATAAACTGTGACTTTTTTATTGCATCCTATAACGAAAGAATATAAATTTATCACAAACACCATAAATACTTTAAGCTCAAAAACTCAAAAGTTCCAATAAACTTTCAGAGTTGCACTATCAAAATCAAGTCCTTAAACAAATCGTGTGCTTGTATGACGAAAATCATTTAATTTTGTTCACAAAATTGAAATTTATAGAATAATGTCAGATTTATAGGGACGAACTAGTCATAGAAAAATATCAATATCTAACTATACTCTTTTGTTACATAATGAGATTGTACAAAATATTTTTTTTGAAACTATACCTTCGATATTTTTATGTCATTTCATTATAGTTACATATTTTATTTAACCCTTTTTGTTGTTTAGTGAAGTAGGTATTTTGGACGTTATTTCTTCCTTTATATACATTATATTATAGGAAAAAGAAGGCGTTGTTGACAAATGGACACGAACAAAAGATTCTATTTTTTATTAAATTTATGAATTATTGAGAAAAAAAAAATATTAATTCAAAAACAAAAAAATAATTGAGAATTAATGTTTTTTAATTAAATATGTATAGTTTGTTATGCATAAAAGTATTGCTTCTTTCTAGGTCAGGAAAATATGCTAAACACTAAAAAAAAAAAAAACACATTTGTAGGACAAAAAGGATTAACAATTTCAGGGAGTTAAGGCTATTAATAAATTATGATTTAAAATAAAAATTTTATTCAACTAATATGAAATGACATAAATTTGCCAGGTCATTTTATTCCAGTTACTTAAGCTAACGCCTACCTCAAAAAAATTAATATACATATATATAATTTTCATTTAATACTACATATATGTTCATTGCAAGCCCAATTTTTTTTTATCATATTGTATACTTCTGTCTAATGGGTTTTATATGTTAATGATTTAAATCTGGGTTTTACTGTCCATTTTTCTTCTTCAAATATCAATGAAGAAAAATTTTTCACATAATTACAGGAATTTATTTAAAGTCAAATATTCGACCATACTTTATAAGGCTATCAAACAGTATATAACAACCTGATGATGTATAAATAATAGAAGTGAAATGATATTTAGCATTTTGCAATATAAAATTTTCTCATAAATGCATATTATTTAAGATTAAAAAGAAAGTAATTTTTCATTGAAAATTTATATTTTTCCTCAGGACTAAAGAAGGACCAACAAAATAGGTTTGTATGCGTATGCTGCACAAATTGAATACATACATTCTACACTACAACCTTTTTATTTTGCAACACAATGTGCAATTGATAAAAAAAAACAGAAATTAGACAAAAAAAAGGAAAAAAAAATATCTTAAAATAAAAAATCAAATACTTTGTAATGGCACAATATGACTCTGCCAGCAGGATATCAACACTCTTTGTGTTCCAAAAAAAAATTATTGAGTATTTTGTATGTAATGAACATTTTCTATAAAAAATTATCCTTAAAAGTTCTGAATAATGTAAACAATGATTAAAAATAACCTGAAGGCATTTATATTGAATTAAATAAAATATTACATCTATTTTTATTTCAACATTAAATAACAAAAAAAAAATATAATTGAAAGAAAATGTTAGTGCGTACTATTGATTTTGTTATTTATTTTATTTCATTTCATTGAAATTTATTTGACAGAATAACATTTAAAATAGTCTACAAAAAAAAAGAAGCTACTGTCTTTCATCTATAATGACTATGTAAAGCCATAACCATTTATTAGTTCATCGTCTAAATAATTGTCTTAAATGTACTGTATGTGTAATAGTTGTCTTAAATGTACATTAAATAATGTAGTTAGTCCATATGACAATGTGCATATCCTCTTAAAATCGAATAACTTCAACCAGAAGCAGAACTTAATTTCAATATTTTTAAATCATAAAAATAATCATCCAAAGTCATATTTACAAATTTCTACACAGGCTTCCATTTGTTCATTTCTCCAAAAAAAAAAAAAAATTAAAATTAACTTTATTATAAAAATATGTATAAAAAAACAATGCTTTAATTTAGAAATTAATCGGTCATTATGAAAATTTGAAATCCTGCTGAAATGAAAATGCAAAAAGAAAAAAAGAATAATAAAATTTAATAAAAATATTAAATTAATGTTCATTAACGATCCATCAACAACTCAGTTGATATTTTTGTCTTATTATCAAAAAATTAAATATTTTATTCATAAATATCTTTTATTAAATATAATAATAAAATTGAATAATGTAGCAACATATGTTTTATTTTGATTCTGACCCTTTTTTTTTCTGTACCGCTTACAAGAGAATTTTCGCACCAAGCTCTCTCAAATTTTACACCATTTACCCTTTTCTTTGATTTCTTTGAAATAATATAATGTTTTACCAAATTTAATAGCAATAAATATAAAAATTAAAAAAAAAAACTGTAACAGTTTGAATTGTATAACTATAAATGTATAACTAAACTGCAAAAAGGATAATTTCTATTATGTTAAGCATTCTGTTAAATTTAGTCTTTGACGTTTTTTTTAAATAAGACATAGATACAAACTAAGGCATTATTATAAGTTGTAAACAATTTTTAAAATAAGTGATTATATGATTATAAAAGAAGATAACTTTATTTTAATTGATAAGATGTTACTTAAGACATCATAAAATAAAGCATTCAAAATTTATATGCCAAGACATTGCAAAGCTAAAGGATTTAGAAATCAATTAGAAAATAAATAGAAATATTTTTATTGTTTATTTTAAGATTCTATTTCATTCAATTTGCTTTTCAAAAACAAAGCTTACTTTTCACTGATTTCCGTAATTCTAAAAAAAAAAAAAAACAATTTGATCTGTTATAACATTTTATTTACCTTCAGATATGAATTGTAACTCTTTTTATATATATGTATTTTTTTTATTAAGAAATCATCTCGACTGTGATTTAATAAAAAAAAAAAAACTTATGATTTCTCTGAATAAGAAGGGGTGTCGATTCATGTTTAACAAAATAAATTTCGTTCCGCAAAGAATTTTTACCAGTGTGAATGCATTGCATTGATTTGAATCTGTAACAGATTTCGAACTATAAAAAACTAATTTATTATCATCTTCTGATGTGTGAAATTCTTAAAATTAGATCAGATGGAAATGATTAATATTGAATATATAATAAAAAAATTAGATATTTAAGAAATTATGATCTTTTATTTTTCAAGTTTAGAATTTTCTTGTAAGCCTAAAGCTGTAAGGCTACATTATGTAGAATAATTATATGAACGAATATATTGAAAGTACTCGTGCCATCTATTTTTCCTTGTTATGATAAACAGCTAATCTTTGATCACTAGTTGAATTTGACCTATAAGTACGAAGGGATATTCTTTGTAGCTGCCGCAGCTATATCTGTTTATACACTGAGTTATAAAATTATTAAAAATATATGAGAACTATACATAGTTCTTGGAAAAACAATCTCAAAAATTTTTTTTTTTTTCATAGTTATTTCAGATAAAAATTTTATTTAAATATTTAGAAATTAATCCGATACTCTTCTTTTTATTAATAAAATTCCATGAATTTTAAGAAGGTCACACACTCATCTATGATGTACTATTGTTATTTTAATAATAATGTTGACAACTATTTTTAATTATAACGTTAAGCATATGCACGTGCAATTTTCTAGTCAATTTAGATTATAATCAATGATTTAAAAAAACAAAAAAAATTCATTCATTCAAATTGAATATTATATACGTTAATAACTTACGTAATCATTTTTACAAAAAAAAAAAAAATAAAATAAAATTTCTTTTTGGAAAAAAGATCATTGTGTATAAATTGTTGCTTCCGGTTTAAATATTATATGTTATCCATAAAGATTATCTTCTAAATTTTATGTATTAAGGATTAAAGAAAAAAAATATATAATTTTCGAATGTAGAAAGGATTATTTTTAATTAGCAGGTGAACGAAACGAGACAGATAATCCATATTTAATTGCAAATTCTAGATTTTCAAGCTTGTGTGAAAAAGTTTTGACAATAAAGAACTATTTTTTAATAACTTTTACACAGAAAAAAATTTGCTCGTACTAATAACTAAATAATTCGTTAAAATCAACGAAAAATTCGTTATTTTGGCTACAACGAACATTTCGTTGAAAAAAGCTCGTAGTTCGTTAAAAAAGTTCGTTATACCCCAAAACCAAAAACCTTTCAAATTCTTCAACAAAAACACCGCAAATACGAAAGAAAAATTTTACTAGACTAAATTTTTTTTTTTATTTATTTAATTTTTTTTTTATTTCTTTTTTGTTTTTTATTTTAATTTTTTTTTCATTTTTTTTTTTATTTATTTTTTTTTATTTATTTTTTTTATTTATTTTTTTTTATTTATTTTTTTTATTTTTTATTTTTTTTATTTATGTTTCTTTTTTTATTATTTATTTTTTAATTTTTTTTATTTAATTTTTTTTTAATAATTTTTTTTATGCCCGCTTGTGGCTTCGAACCACTGTCCTAAACATTGCAATCCATCAACTCTGCCACTGAGCTATGAACTAAATTTACGGCAATGTGTAAAATGGAAAATATAAGTTCTGTATGGATTGAAATTTTTGTTTCCCGTATTTAACGATAACGAACTTTTTTAACGAGTACTAAAAATGAAAAAAAAGGTTCGTAATAGAAAATAAACGAAATTTACGTTACAAAAACGTATTTATTCATTATTTTTCGTTATCTTAACGAGAATGTCATTAACGAACTTTTTTGACGTAATGAGTACGAGCAAATTTTTTTCTGTGTATGCACGAAAGATAAAAGGTGTCTACTAATGTTCAAATTAAATCTTAATAATTGGGAATTAATGTCTAATAATCATTCATTCACGAACTTTTTGTACATTTAGTTTCATCTGGTATAATGTACCGGATTAATCTTCTTCACAAAATCAAAGACGGTATGAAATAACAAAATTGCTTCTAATTGAAGTGAGTAGAAATTCTAACCAACAGATTTATGAGATTTTAAGTTTTGATACCCAGGAATTTAATAAAGTTGTTTGATTAGCTGAAAAAATACAAGCATACAATTCAATATTTATATTACGTAGGACTACATGTAGAAGACATTAATATTTTTTTATTTATATAAAATTAAATTGTTTTTTTTTTAATTTATATTAAATTCTTAAAACACTTATATATTCCATTCATACAAACTTATTTATTATTTTGAGAATAATAAACAGTATGGATTTTACATTTATCTGGAATTTCAAGAATTTTTTAAATTAGTTGAAAATTAAATTCTAATTTGAAAAAAAAAAAAAACTTCATTTTATTAAAATATTTAAGATTTATTTGGAAAATTATTAGAAATTTATAACAAAAACCATTCGAATATTTCTAAAAAATAAAAGCTACACCTAAAGTTTAATATCAATTATTGATTTTTTTTTCCAACCAACATCTCCGAAAATATATTCAGAACAAATAGGTTTATTTTCTCTATATAAAAAAACCACTTCGTTTGTCATAATAGCAAGAAAATTAGGATGTTAACCCTCTAAATATGCTTTCTTGTTCTAAGATCAAAAATTGAACATTATAATGAAAATTTAATTTTAATTAATTAAAAGAATTTCTTTATAAGTAAAATTATTGGAAGGAACTTATATTAATCTGATTCTAAAATGATATGCGAATTTTAGCATTTGTTTTATAAAAAAAATTCAATAGGGCAAATATTTCTTCCTCGAATGGGGTTAAATTATTTTGATCCCTTGAACAAATTTCTGATATGCAAAAAGGGGTTAAAAAACAGTCAATATTATTTCAATTTGAATTTTTTCAAAAAAAATATATATATACTTATATGTAGGTATATATTTTCTTACATATTTTTATTGTTTTCATAGAATAGTACTAAATCCTTGAAAAATGTGTTATCATGATGCCTTAACTAAACAAAAAATTGATTTTTTTTTTCCAAATATTTTAATGGTTAAAAAACAAGAGCCGCGTGTAAAGGATTCAAAAATTTTACAAGAAGAAGAACAAAAAAAATGTTTAATAAAAATATCAGATTGTTTTCAATGAAAATATATAATAGGATTATTTTACTTCATTGATAGGATTAAATATTTAATGAGTTTTTATATGGTGCTCCACATGAGCTATATGAACTTAAACTATAACATTAATTGAATTATTTTCATTTTTTTATTTGATTTTGTTAATTTTAGAACTTTTATGAATATTTCTTATCAATTAAGTATATCAAATTATTTTCTTGCCTTTTTCCATGTTTTTTTCATAAACTAAAATTAGAAGTTTCAATTCTGTGAGATTTAGTATAGTGCTTAGTCTTCTAGCATTAACAATTGTGTATATTTTAAAAGTATTTTTATGTAAAAAAAATGTAAAAAACATCTAAGCACTAACTATAGATTAAGAGTACAGATACGTATAAAAGCAATAGATTATTATGTACGATGACATACATTTATAAAAAGGATTTAGAAATATCGCAAACAGATATATGTTTTTATTGAAACTTTTAAACGTTAAATTTTCCTCGAAAAAACAACGAAAATATTCTATATAATTAATCCTTTTTTTGACAAAAATTTATCGATAAGGAAAGGATTAGATGAAAATACATAAAATGTTAAATGTAAATCTCATACAGAGTCAATCAAAAGTATTATTTTTGTTACTTTTTTTTTTATAATATTATTTTACTATTGATAAAAATCATAAAAATACACAAAAACGTGTGACTGACTTTGCGTACTATAAACATAATTCAATAATATATATATATATTTTTTATTTAAAAAAAATTATAATAATTTTTCAAGATAAAAGAATTTCCAACATAATTCGTTAGTTTTGTGGTTTTTGTTATTTTTCACTTCGATAAAAAAAAAAAAATATGTTGCATACATACATTGGTTTTGTGGTTTAAGTTTTATCTTTCTTAAAGAAAAATAAGTAATTATTTTAATTTTTTTTTTAAATTTTTATACAAGATAAAGATTTCAAGACAACTAAAGATATGCATGATTACTTTCAAATTGAAATTTTATTCAATAAACCATAAAATAAAGGACTCTAAATCTTTAACGAATTGATCGTTCTAAATAAAAGATCTTGCCTAAAATCACGTACTTAGTTTTGTACCAACGCAATATAAAAATAAAATCTACTATATGCTCATCAGGAATACTATTATGTACCTGGATATTATATCCGAATTTTAGACTTTCTCATATTACACTATTTAAGAGTTTTTTTTTCCCGAACAATATTTTCTTTTTTTTTTATGACGAAACTACTAATAAATAATAAAATGGATTGAATTAATCGCTTGCTAAGTCAACATCAACGTTTCAAATATCTTGAATAATTAATTTATATACGTAAGAAGCCATAAACATATTACATTGCAATATGTTGGAATCAATAATATTAAGATTATTTTTATGCTAATTTATAATTTACACAAGAAAAAAGAAACATTATGAAGGATGTTGCGGTTTTTACATCATAAATAAAAATTTTCATTTTAATAATTTGAACTCTTATGTTACACCCAGAAAAAAAATGCTAGTTAAATTAACAATTTTTAACTGTTAAACAAAAATTGTTGATGTTAAAGACAAATTTTTTAAATTAAACTAATAAGTATTTGATCTAAGTAAAGATGCTTCTTATTTTAACATTTGATTTTGTTATTTTAAAATGTTTCAAACAGTTATTTAGTAAAAGCTGAAAATTGTGATTTTAACAACATTAATTGTTATTTTAAATATGTTTCTTTCGAAAGAAATAAAATTTTACTATTCTCTCTTTTAAATTAAAAACTCTTCTGTTATTATAACAATTACACATTCAATTGTTGATATGACAATAAAAGCTTTTGAAATAATGTTTTTGTTGTTATTTAAAAATGGTACATATAACAATAAAAATTGTCAAAGTAAATACGGCATTGTTAAAAAAAAGTTTTGGTTGATTTAAAAAGCTACACTTTTAAAATAAATATTTATCTTGTTAAATTAAAGAACTCCGCTCTTAACGAGACAAGTTAAGAGCGGAGTTCTTTAATTTAACAAGATAAATATTTATTATGTTTATATTACCGAATTTATATTTTCTATTTAATACATTGTTGTATATTACTGACATAGCTCAGTGGAAGACTCTACATCAAATTGAACACAGCGGTTAAGCAACGTCTCGTAGTGATAGTACTTAGATGGGTGACCAATAAAAAAAAAATAAAAAAACAAAAAAAGACGAAAAAAGCGAAAAAAAAAACAAAAAAAAAAAACAAAAACAAACCAAGAAATTAAAAAAAAAAAACAAAAAAAAAATTTAAAAAAACAAAAAAAAAAACAAAAAAAAAAGAACCAAAAAAAACCAAAAAAAAAAACCAAAAAAAAAACCAAAAAAAAAACCAAAAAAAAAACAAAAAAAAGGCGAAAAAAAAACAAAAAAAGGCGAAAAAAAACAAAAACAAACCAAAAAAATAAAAAAACAAAAAACTATTTTAAAATAATTATTTCGAATAGTTAATTTAACAGTTTGGCACCGTAACAATATATTTTTTTCTCAACTGCTAAAATTGTTATAATAACAACTTAACATTTTAAATATAACAATTTTGTGTTAATTTTAACAATGTAATATGTCTTTTGAATTAACAATTTTTGCAATTTTAATTTAACTATAAACCCTTTTGCGCAAAATCTATAAAGATTTTTTGTTAATTTTACCTATAAAATCTTTTAATTTAACAATTTTTTTTTCTGGGTGTAGTTGTTACAAAACTGCATAATATTCATACAATGATGCTATATGGGATTAATATCATTTCATTTTAACGAGATAAAGACTAAATAGTTATATATACGAAATTATTTCTAAATCAAAGTTTAAGTAATTTTGTCCAATTTTATATAATAAAATAAAAATAAAATTGAATCAGTTCCAGATAGAACATAAAATCTTCATCAAATGTTATAATTTCACACTTCATTTGGTTTTATCATTTAATCGATATTTTCGTAATTTTAACCCTTTTTCTTGTTTGTATATATACTATCGTACTATAATGAATTATCAACCAAAAACAAGAATTCCCAGGTAGTAGTGAATATTATATATACCTAACTAAACTAGTTTGAACCAAGATATCAAGAAAAATAATTAATAACGATAATCCTGAGATTGATTTGATAAAATTTGTATTTGAATCCTTAATTTTTATTTTTCCTACAATTCTATAAAATCCAAAAAGTTAAAGCAAACAATTAATTAGAAATTTAAGTTTTCCTAAAAACAGTATAGTTTAGCAAATTTAACAATAATTTCACTTTTGTTTTATTTTTAGAGATCTTTCATAATTTTCGACTTGAATCCAAATAACCCTATGTAT
The DNA here is from genome assembly GCA_964007475.1 of Hybos culiciformis. Lineage (NCBI taxonomy): Eukaryota > Metazoa > Arthropoda > Insecta > Diptera > Hybotidae > Hybos > Hybos culiciformis. The sequence continues at coordinate 1,413,557 of OZ023275.1, forward strand.
TAATTATTTTATCACAGATAATTTTGCATATTAATTTTAATATTTGTATATTTAGAATTTTAAAATTTTTTTCTACTAAACAATTAATGACACAACAATAATAATAATGGTTTTTCCTTTTACATTTATTATATAAAAAGCAATTCGTTTCAGAAAATCTTTCATGCAAATATTTAACTAGGTGTGAAATTTTTGGAATTTTTTTTTTCTGCGTTCATTTAAATTATCACTATTTTTTTTATATTAATTTAATGATTTTTTTATATTTAAAAAATAAAAAAAAGGCAAATGATTTAATCCTTTTTTTTTTTTTAAATATAAAATCACTATTAAGTTGTCACTAATAGTTTACGAAGAAAATTTTTGCGGAACCCTTTACTGATTTGAATGATTTTTTTTTTTTTTTTTTTAATTTAAATGAATTTAAATGTATAAACGTATATGTACATTGCGCGAATGGATATTTCGACATAAAGAGCATACGATTTGATTTATATTTTACGTCAAAGAATTTTTTACGTATACCTATCCTTATATAGTGTCAACCCTTGTTTAACATAAAATCTATTTGCTTTTGTATGCAGATTTTTATGTTAAATAAATTTTTTATTCATTTTAAAAGCAGTAGTGTTGTTTATTCTTTATGTAAACAAGATTTGTATTTCTTTAATAAAAAAAAAAAAAAATAAAAAACTGATGTCCTTAAAATAATGTCTAATATCAATAGGATAAAATTCTATGTACGATTTTAGAGAGCAATTGATGTTCATTTCGACATTAATGATGATTGAACAGTAAAATTATATATCGCTGATTTTTGAATAACTTTAAACATTATTAATTTACTAGTCTACAAATCTTTGTAGTGCAATAGCAGAATATAGACATAAAGTGTATAATGTGCGTGAAAAACTTAATTATTTTTTTTTTAATTAATTTCTTCCCATCTCAATCTCGTCAAACATTTTTATTTACACACTATTTATTTATAGCTTATTTTTTTAGGGAATTTCAGCGTCGTTATTATTTTACTCATAAAAAACTACATAATGAAATATTAAGAAATTTAAAAAAATTTTTTAAACGAGTGTATCGAATTTATGAATAAAAATTTTCTATTTTACATTATCATGTTAATTTCTACTTATAATGATCTCTATCCGTAAAAAAAAAAAAAACAAATTCATATAATTAAAAAAATATAAATGTTTCATTTTCTTTCATCAAATGACAAATTTATTAGTTCATTACTGACCGCAACAAATTTATTGAAATGCTTGCTACAAAACCTAATTATATTTTTTCTTATGATTTTGAATTTTACCGCCCTTCTAACCGTTGGAATAATAAACTTAATTATATCAAATAATTTTACGGAATTCATATAAATTATTAATAAATAGTTACTGATTTTTAGCCCGTTATCCATTAACAATGAAAAAACCGACTAAATGTTTTGACTTTCTGCCATCTGCCCGTCTGTCTGTCTGTCGCGTCCTTAAATGCTTATAATAACAATTAAACTACTTTACTAATTTTGATCGTTTAGAATAGACAATATGCGCAATCTCGGTCACTTTCAGCCAAGCCAAAGGGTAGGGGTCGAAATTATTTTATATTATTTTAAATAGTTTTATTATTTTAAATAGTTTTTAATTTTTGAATGGATTCTGATAAAAATCAGTATGTGAGAAGATGGATGTCTGTAAAAGGATCAAAAAAAAAAAATAGAAAAACCCCTATTGAGTCCAAGGATTCGGTCGTAGCGGTTGTAGAAGTATATAAAAAAATAATTTCGAAAATATTTTAAATGTGTGACAAACACTACGGTATTTATTCCTTGGCCGATGATTGGCCCCATTTTTGTGTTAGCAGTAGAGGGAGTGTCCCAGAACGAGAAAAGGGGGCGGAGGGTGAGGGCTGCGGGCGGGCGGACTGGTGGTTGGTCAGTGGGATTTGCGGCGCCACCAGTCCGCCCGCCCGCAGCCCGCAGCCCTCACCCTCCGCCCCCTTCTCGCGTTCTGGGACACTCCCAATACTGCTAACACAAAAATGGGGCCAATCAAGTCGGTAAATGTAATGTATTTATCTTATCGGCCAATGAGTAAATACCCAAGTTTTTGTCACAAATCACAAATAAGCATTGAGTTGGATGAGTTATGTCATTCCAAAGGATATAACTCATCGGCCAATTTTCGGATGAGTTAAAATGGATATAACTTATCCAAAATCGACCGATGAGTTAAGTACCGATGAGTTATTGGGCGGACCCTCAAAATTACCAGAAAGTGTAAATAAAGAAGAAGTATTTTCATATATATAGGAAGTGAACTTTGAAACTATTTTATTTTTGATGTAGCAATTTAGTCGTTAAATATGACTTGAACAATATATTTTAAATATGTATAGTTAATTTTAAACTGCATAAAATCAAATTGGCGGTCATCTAGCTCTATATTTTTTAATATGAAAAGTTTTAAATGACATGCATTATTATTATCGATTTGGACTTGTATGTAATTCTATACTGCTAAAGAAAATGAAGAATTCTTATAAGTAAAAAAATTAAATATTAATGTTTGTGAATATTATTGTGATGATGTGATGACGTATTAGTAAGTATTATGTCGTATAATACAAAAGTATTTTTATCAAGAAAACACATTAGATATTCAAGTTTTTTTAAGCCTATACTGAGCCTATACTGATGTTAATTAACTTTAAACAACTTTAAAAAAAAGTAAAAGCTTGTTGGTGTCCTCAAAAAAACTGAAATTCTACTGAGTACAGAATATAGAATATATTTTCAGAAAATCTCAATTCATTTTCATAAGCAAATAACATTATGGGGTTTTTCAAATTAAAAATTTTTTTGATTATCTTGAAAACAATAAAAGAACTTTTATAACATGAAATTATTAGTAGGTTTATACATATTTTGTTTTGAGTGAATGACATGATAATAATGTTTTGATACAAAATGTTGACTTTAATTGTTAATTAATAATTAAAGAAGTATATCATTTATAAAATTTGATACTCTTTATTTTCCGTTCTGAAGCGAAATTCAGGCAACACTTCATACTTGGGTGGTATTTTTGCAAAAAGAAAAAATTGGGTAGGTATTTTAAATAAATAATTTAAATTTTATTAACCACTGGATTGTTAATAAATTATGTGTGTGTGTTTTTTTTTTAATTATAAAAGTACTTAGTACTATTTATTACCCTTGATTAATAATAGTACCTACTATCGGATTAAGTCAAAAACTTATTAATTTTTAATAAAAATTAGATAGTATGTAGTAGATAGATGAATGAATAGTTAGCATTTCTTATTTATTAATAATAACAATGAGTGAATTTATTAATAATAACAATTAGTTTCAACTCAGACTTTGATTGATAACTCTGTAATTTAGGGTTACCAGATTTTCCCCACTACAAACCGGGACAAAAAGAATTTTTTTACAAAATTAATAAAATTTATTAAAAAAATATTTTATTTAATATAAATATAAAAAAATGGTCCATTATTACTTCAACAAGGTCAAGTACGTAATTAAATAATATCTTAAAATTAATAACACAAATTAGGAACAAAAAATATAAATATTCATTTCATTTACTTGCCGAAGCAACTGCAAAAATGTATAAATAAACAAATACTACCCTGAAACATCTTTATAGGCTGGATTGATGTAATGTAGGATCGAGAATTAGAAAAATTAAAGGGAAGCGTAACATAACCTGAACAAAGTGGCACATTTTTTCTAAGTTTATTAATTTTTTTTAGTCAAAAATGTTAAACCGGTACAATTGAGCGTCCCGAGAACCTTTTTCGGGACGTCATGAAATGACATGAAAACCGGGACAATCCCGGAAAACCGGGACGTATGGCAACCCTATGTAATTAGATCTATTTAGGAAAAGTTGATAGACACAGAAATTCTATTTTTCGTGAATTTTGTTTTTATTAATTATTATTTTATAATAAATAACAATTACTAAAATTAAGCAACTATAATTAATTTATTAACTTTGTGAATAATTTATTTTGGTTCGGAACCCTAGTGAGTAGTAATACGTCCCGCCGGCGAAAAAAATATAAATTATAAATTGAATTCCATTCGATTTGAAAAATAAAAAACCAAACTTCTACAAAAATATTAAAAAAAAACATAAATGTAATTTACTACACATTTAAACTATTAGCGGTTTTTTTGTCGCTTTAGTTTTTTTGAGGTTTTTGTATAAATTCAGCGATGTCATTTTTCTTATCATCTGCATCTGACTTTTTTGACACAACAAAAATGTAAACAAAAAAAGAATCTAAACAAAAGATATAATTTTCTGTTGCTGCTGCTGCTGCTGCTTGATTAAGATTAAAAAAAAAATTTATAATATTTATTTTTTTCGTCTTGAATATTTTTGGATTTTCTATTAATTGATTTAATTGATTAAAATTAAAATAAAAAAAAATATTTTTTTTTTTAAGAATAAAGTATTTTGATTTTTGAATATTAATTATTAAAAAACAAAAAAATTATTTTCCTGTAAATTTTATTTATTTATTTTTTTGTTTTTTTTTAATTAGAAATTATGGTGCTCGTGAAATATCGAAAAAAGGTAAGTGTTTTTTTTTTTTATTTATTTAATAGGTAATAAAATAATAATATTAGGTAGCTACCTAAGTTTTTTTTTTTTTTTCTATTTTTCAATCTATTATTGGATTAATGATGGCAATTAATTTAGATAAAATTTATAAACAAAAAAGTCATAAATCATAACAATTTAACACCAAGGTGACATTTCATATCAAAAAAATATGTTTTTGATTTTTTATTTTGTTTCTGCTTCTGCGCCTACGATAAAAGATAAAAATTATGATGTTAGAATAAGTAGGTACAGGTATATAACCTACCTATCATTAATAATAATAATAATAATAACATAATCACAGCTCTAGTGAGCAATTTCATCGACCATAGTATCTGAATTACATCTCTTTATTATTATTAGGTTGAGCAGACAGGGTTGTTGAAACATTTAGATAATTTTTGAAATCAGTATTATTCTTTGGATCCGTGCTACGATTTTCCTAATTTTTAAAATTCCACAGAATAACAAAACTAAATATCTACGGGGGGGAGGGCGGCAAAAAGCACAATGTACACTAAATTGACTAAGAACGGAATTCACTTAGTTAGTATACTTAGGTATTGCATTCATTTAGTACGTTACTAGTTTAAAAACTTTAAAAATACTTAATGTTGTTTAATTACTCAATGTAGAAATATTGATTTCTGTATTTTTCTCTAAGGAATTTTATCAAAATGGAATCTTGTACGTAGTTGTATTATTAGTTTAACTACAGATTCTGTTTTTTGCAATGCTCATTAAAATAAGGCCTTTTGGAAAATAAGGTCTCTACAAAACTAAAACTAATATAAGGATTTAAAATAATTTTATTTAGTCTTCTTAGTTTTTTAGATTATTACTTAAAAAAAAAAAAAAAAAATTTTTTTTTTCTTAAAGAAGAATAAAAAAAATTTTCAAAATTATTTTCCTTTTTGTATCTCTTTATTATTACCTTAACATGGTGGATAAGACTGGTGACACAGCTAATACTAGTGCCACTACGAGCTTTGCTCATCTCATTTTGTGTGGATCAAGTTCGTGGGCGCTGCGTCACACAGCATACACTGAAAATCCACTTATGCTTGCAACATTTGGCTTCCTCTTTGGACATTCAATTCTAGGTACGTGAACATAATAAAATACACACAAAATTTTATATAAAATTTTAATAGTAATTGTTTCTTTTTCTAAATTATTAATTATTAATAGGTACGGTAAATTATAGCCACCCAGATGCATCAGATAATTTACAAATAGTTTATGAACATTCACAATTAATGGCCGGTTAGTTTAATTAACAGTTCTGGTTTTTTTTTTTTTGTTTTTTTTGTAACTTGAATATTGGATTTATTTTAATTAAGAAATTTATATTTTGGACAGATGTTGTGCCTATAGCGTTCACTACTGCTGGACTATATCAGATGCTTGGACCAGAAAAATTATTATTTGATCCTAATTTAAATTATTTGCATTTAGTAACAGTTGTTTTTCCCATGGTTGCAAATTATTGTTTCAATGATTATTTGGATTATGTTGTTGATGCAGTGGTATTTGGAAATTTATGCTCTTTATCATATTTGGCAATGAAGCATGAAAGTCCATGGGTTTGGGGCTTAATAGCTTTAACAGGACTTAATCATGGTATTTTCAGAAGATTTGCGTCAAATTTTGATGTGCCAAAAGTAGAAGTTGTAAGAATTTCGGTTCATATTTTTAATAACATAATAATAATGTTGATCGTGATATAAATAAATTTTTATTTTTAGGTAACAGTTGGACTGAGTTTCTTTTGCATATTTGCTGTGAATTGCATTTGTGATTGTAAATTGTAAAAAAAGAAAAAGAAATTTTATATACATACGATTACATTGTCAAAATTTTATTTTATGAAACAGAATATTTTGTAAAAAATAATATATATTTTTATTATGGATGTTCAGAAGAAATTTGTTGTATTTTAACAGGTTTGTTGCTTTTCTTTTTAACATTATGCGTACATTAATTGTACATTAACTTGGATAACATTTTTTTTTTTAATTTTGTAAAATATCAAACAGAAATTAATGTTAATGCTAACGCTTGATAATATTTAAAAATTTTGATTATTCATCAGAAATAATAAATGATTGGTGTCGATTATTTATGTAATATAATTTTTTTTTGTTTTAGTAATTATAATCAAAAAAAGAAAATTACGAACAAAATCAAAAATATTCATTTATTAAATTTTAAGAAAAGTTGCTCATTTTGTAATCTCTAAATTTTAATATTTGTAATCAAAATAATAAGTACAAAAATCTCGAAATAATTGTGCTAAAACATCTGTAATATTATTACTAAACAGGTTCAATGTTATTTTAAATCAAATTGTGATATTTTATCTCATGAAATAATGAGTCAAAATGTCCCAAAAGATAACTGAACCTAATTCAAACAGTCTCAAGCACAATTTTGTCGTTGCATTTAAAAAAAAAGAATTGTAAGTGTTTAATTGTAAAAAAAATATTTTGTATATTTTTATTTTATAACAATCATTTAAAAAAAAAAAAAGAAAAGTGAATCTCGTTTTTTTTTTTGAAGTAAAATATAGGTAAATATCAAAAAAAAACATAAATTTTTTATGCTTAAGCTTTTGATATATGTATTGTTTTGTTTGCATATTTTTATAAATTTATTAGTATAATATATTATAATATTATATTATAAATTAACGGTACTATATTGAAATAAGTCAATGAATGTAATTTATTTTTGTCATATACACACAATATATACACGAAATATATACCTATTTACAATACATTAGTTAACATATACAAAATTTAAAACTAATAAAAATTATATATATTGCAACAATTATTGCATTTTATTTATTTAACTTTTTTGAAAACATTTTAGTTCTTGATAACGCCCACATTCTTCTTGTCAACCGTTTTTATCACAGTAATTACAAAAAAAAAACTGAAGGTATAAACTTCTTCGACGATTTCACTCAAAAAATGGAAACTGCAAATATTTTCTATACAATAATGCATGTAAAATACAATTTTTTCTAGAGCGCTATAAACTTTGAAGTTTGTTTTTTGGTTCGACATGTACTTTAATTTCCATATTGTATTTGGTAAGTTATATAAAATTGTGGAATTATTGTTCCGGACAACATCTTTCAATTTTTGCAGTTGTTCGTAGAATTTAAGTTCAGAAGAAGTTCAGAGAGTTTAATATTTTTTATTTTGAAGTCGGGACAAATGATTTGAAATACATTAAAATAACTAGGTATGAATTGAAAATAATATAAAATATAAAAACATTTAAACAGTTTGTAAGACTGAGTTCAACTATTTTTGATTAAAAACGAAAAATACAAAAAACAAGTTCTATCAAAACGAAATTTTTATATTTGAACTGTTTCGAGGTTTTCATATACATATTTTGAAATTTGCACATTAAACAATTATATAATAAATCTTCAGTCTACAATACTTAAAAAAAAATACAAAAAAGTCAAATATTATATTAAACTAAGAAAAACATTCGTTGCACATAAAAGCTTATACTAAAAATTAAATTACAATTTTATCTAATAATAAATAAATAAAAACATCACAGAACAAAATCTTTAAATTAAATAATTTAATAATAATTAAAAAAAAAAAATTTGGTTCAATTAAAATTATAAAAAAAAAATAATGAAATAAGTTCTAAAGTAAACAATTGATTAATAGCACATATTGGTAATCTGTCTTAGTATTCTTAATCAATGAGTACACTTAATTTAAAAAAAAATTTAATTTATAATATATATTGATTAGAAATTAATTATATAAATTCCAGAAAGTTTTAATTCATGTCTGAAAAAATATGCATATGAAATTGTATTAAAGAAAGCAGAATGAATTTTAAAAAGAAATTTAATAAAGATTAAAAGCAAACAGGTTAGTAATTACGCTAATTAAGTAAACGTTTCCATTAAATTTATTTTTAGGATCGCTTTTTATACATTTTTAAGAGAATCTTGCATTTTTGAAACTTAAAAATTTTTATCGCAAGACAATTACTTAATATTTCTTCTTTTTTTTTAGTCTTTATTAATAACGAAATTAAATTAAAAAAAAAAAATATATTTTCTTAAAAATTGAACACAAAACATTCAGTCTTCAATATTTTATATTGTATTTTTGATAACTTACAATATTAAATTAAATTTTGATTTTTAAAATTGATTATTAGACAAAATTTTCTTTTACAGAATAAAAATATGAATTTAAAAAACTTACTAAAACATTTTGATATTAAACTGATATATAAATTTTAATTTATTTTTATACATAATATATGTTAATGCAAAAATCTTTGGAGGATACTAAAGTAAATCAAATGGAAATAATTGAGATTCACCTTCGGCTAAGAATATTTGCATAGCTTTAAAGAGTAATGCAGTGCCCAAACATTTTCTATCTCGCATTGTCCAACTTGATGTAACACCATAATAATCTCCGCGTTTTAAGTTCGTTAAATGCTGAAGTCCCAAAGAATCAATTATAGAAGCTTCACGTGTATACGCCTCAGCAGGTAATATATTGTGAAAAACATGTAAGCATATAACACCACCCTCGTTTTTCCAAATTTCTAAAATTCTTTCTGTTTTTTTATTATCAGCTATCTCTTTGTATGGCGTACCATTTATTGATGCTTTTAAATCTTAAATGAGAAATAAATAAATATTATTTTGATTTTGATAATAATAAATAATCAAATTATTTTCCTCAATTAGTAAATAAATAAATTTAATGATAACTATACAGTAAGCCAGAACCAAACTAAATTCATTTTTAAAAATGTTTCTTTAATAAAAATATGAAATACCTAACTTGAATTTTAATTTTAAAAAGATTAAAGGTTTAACAAAAATAACGATGATAAAAAAAACTCTAAATGTTGGTTGATACATATCGTTATTAAAAACGTGTGCCGGTATAAAAATAACATATGATTTTGACTTTTAAAATCTCAAAATGTAATTAAATATCATATATAAAAAAAATAATAATAATTTTTCACGAGCGAGACCGGTGGATTTTTTTATTTATATTTATTTTTTTTTCCAAATATTAAAATAATAAAATTTAAAGCAACAAATATAATATTTAATTTAATATGATTAAGTTCTTTTCATCATCTACTGTTTCAATAAATTTATTGAATAAATTTAAAGGAACTTTATTAGGACTATCTGTGGCAGATTGTTGTGGAAGTCCGTACGAAAATGAAATATTGACTGAGGGCGATAAAGGTACACTCCATAGATGCTTAGTGCAATTAGAGGGTCCTATGTTTAAAGGTATGTAATGTGTAAGTTTTTAATTTTTATTTATTCCCCCTGCTACACATCATGTTGTCTTTTTTAGCTCCAAGAAAACCATTTACCGATGTAACAGCAATGACTTTGTCAGTAGCAAAATGTTTAATTGAAAATAAAACAATCACATCCAATGAATTAGCTATCTGTATGCTTCAAACATATTTCGAAAATCCTAAACGAAATTACAGTGATAATATCAAATTGATATTTGTAAATAAAAATTTTGTAACTATAACTATATACTAAATTAATCACTAAATTAATAATATTTTTTAGCATAAATTAAGACAAAATAAAATGTCGGATCTATCAGTAGCTGAACAAACCTATGGTGGACGGGGTTCATTTGGTAATGGCGCAGCCACAAGAATTAGCCCAGTAGCTCTTTTTTATTACAATAAGTCACCGGATTATGTCAGTGAGATGATAAAAACTGCAGCAGAAATTACCCACGCACATCCAATAGGAATTAATGGAGCAATTTTAATGGGTTTGGCAATTCAATTCTGTATAAATCGACAACCAATTGATTTTAATGGTGACGAATTATTAAATTATTTACAAACTCAATTTGAAATTATCGAAAATGAAGATTATTTGAAATTAAATAAAATTGGTAAAGAATATCAGAAACAAATTAATGAAATTCGAAAACTTTTACATCAATCTTATCCGCCATCAGACGAAATGATCTTAAACAAATTGGGTCACACAACTAAAGCTCAATATTCAGTGCCAACAGCTATATATTGTTTCTTAAAAATCCAAAATTCCAAAAACTTAAATAATGTAAGTTTTAATTCTTAACAAGACTTGAGTTTAAAAATTATGAATAAAGCAAAAACAAAATAATATTTTTGCAGGACACCGTATTTAGAGATTCAATCGAGTATGCAATATCTTTAGGTGGATCTACCAACAGGATTGCAAGTATGACTGGAAGTTTAGTCGGATGTTTATATGGATCGGATATTATTCCGAACAATTTAATAAAACATTGTGAACATTCAGAAAAAATCGAAGAAATTGCTAACCAATTGTATTCAATTACTTTTTGAAATATGTAATTATTATCTAGACTCTTGTTTGTTTATTTGTAAATATTTATAGTGTATTGCGAATTCAATAAAAAAACAGAAAAGCATTTATTAAAAAAAAACTTTTTCAATACTACTTACTTTTATTAGGCGTATTATTATCGTCTGGATCAATAATTTCAACACTATCAATATTATTATCTATTTTATCTATACGATTGAAAATTTTTAAAGCTTGATATAAATGAGAAAATGGTCGAATACTTTTTCCTTTGCCAACATAAAAAATTGAATTTAAAAATTGTTTCCAAATATCATGTTGATTAAAAAACTAATTAAAATAACAAAAAAATTTAATAATGTTAGGTAAATTATATGAAAAGAAAAAAGGCAAAAATACTCACTTTACTATTTAAAGGTAAATTATTAGAAATTCTTGGATCTATAAGTAAATAAATAAAACTTTGTTTTAAATTTCCTTCTCGCCATTTTTTATCTGATGGTAATTTTTGGTAGTTTTTAAATTCTTCTGACATTTTCATTTCCAAATCAAAAAACTCTTTAATACGTCCAAAATGTTCTAAATTATTAATGGTTCTTTGTAATTCAATAGAATAAGCTAAAAGAAAATAAAAAAAAAAAAAATTTAAAAATACTAACTTTTTTAAATTTTATGTAATCTTCTAAATTAAATAAACGTATAAATGTCGAGAACAATTCTGTGGCCACAAGTCATAACCGCTTAAGTCGATTTAGGCGATTGTGATTTTATTATTTTAAAAAAAAACTGTTGGTCATATGATTCTACGTTCCATATTTGGTTTTGAAAAAGTTAAAATGTTATTGAAATTCTATAAATTTCTCAAATTAGTTTCCATTTATCTTTAATATTCGATTTCAGGGAAGGATTTGAAACTTTAAACTGCTCTCCTGAAATGTAGCAAAATCGAGTTAGAAGAAAACATTAAAGCAGTTTTTAAGGATCGAAAAATATTTTTTTTATACACAATAATAACATATGTTTCTTTAAAATTGAATTTATGATACTGCATTTGAAACAAGGAAATAAAAAGTAGATTTAGCCATGAACCGAACAACATAAAGTTTATGTAAATTATAAGACAAATGTAGTTATTTCATAACTTATGTTAATTCAATTTTTATTTTTTAAATAAGTTATTGTGTATAGATTTTTGATTACGTATTGGACAGTGGTATTCATATTTAATAAAATAATATTACACCTGGGTAGAACTTGTATTATAAAGTTTGAAAAGAAAAAATTCAAAAATCTTAGAATTTACCATTATTTTTCCAAACATAATAATATTTTTGCTTTTTTGCAATAACATATAAAAATTTAAATTTTTTCATAAAACAATATAATATATAAAAATAAAAAAAAATATATACATATATTTATGTGAAATATTTTAAAGAAATATTCTTAAAATACTTTCAATAAATTTTGTGACTTCTGTATGTAATGTATCTGAAAAAACCTACTTGGCTTGTTTTCTGTTTTATTTAGTAAATGTTGCATTTTTTCAGGATCTCGTTTGTGTTTTAATAAACGTTTAATATATAACCGTTTAGTACTTTTTGTAATTGGACCTGCAAATAAAAATTTTTTAATCTATAAACAATTTAATAATTTATATCGATCATTTCATTTTAAAATGAAATATTTCTAGATTGTTTTTGAAGGAAGAACAAATTTTTTACAATGAAAATAAATCTTTACCTGGAGTATCGCCGAATTGAGTCAACTCGGATCTCAAAGCTTCTGTATCATAATCTAGAGGAACGTTAATGACCGTAGAGACAGTTGAGTATGATGAATCTAAATTTTTTCTGCAATAAAAAAATTAGATGTTATCAATTTTAACAAGCACAGGAGGACTATTATTTATTATGATTCAATTGTAAAAATCAACGACAATTCATTGAAAACAAAATTCTATTTCTTTTGTTTTTACCATCGAATCGTAATTCATAATAACCCCTAATTTAATTTTTACCCTTTCTTATCCTTAATATCCTTTGAATCCTTTAAGGAAGAATTCATTGAAAATTTCTCCTCAACAAAAACAATACCATGTTCTACATCCGTATGGACATATTGTTCCGCCTGCATAAAATAATGTTGAAATATTTTTAAGTTAAATGTACATTAATTGAACTGAAATCTAATTAAAAAAAAAAAGATGTCTAAGACTACACTTAACAAAATCCAATGAACCCTAACATAAATAGTAAAGTTTGTTAGCTAGAAGTTACCTATTAACTGCTTGTCTAAAATTGAAATATATATATATAATATAATGCATTTATTTACCGTTTGCAAAATATATTCTCTTCCACTAGGTGAACGAATAAAATTTGAATCGGTGAGTTCATCATTATTTAAATTTGTTAAAGCTGTTTCATACGAAGTATTTTTTTCACTTTTGGTCGCCTTAAGTTTATTAAGTAGTTTTCCAAAACTTGTACTGTTGAAGGGTTTTGGTGGTGATTTTTCAGTTGAGTCTATGAACATCGAATTAGTGAAATCAAATTCGTCACTTTTTGTAACTACATTTAAGAGTGAATCGATGTCCTTGAATTTTTTTATAACAGAATTTTGACTCCTTGAACGGTGAACCTTATCACGCCAAGACTTAATCAATGAAATTCTAGATTTTTCTACAGGCATCATACTTTTTGCCATTTCCTAAAATTTAAAAAAATATTATTTCATATATGTATCAATATTAAAAATTTATAATTAATATAAATAATTCTCACCTGAAGATTTTCTTCAGTTAGCTCAAATAAATTTCTTCGTTCAGTGAAATGTTCATTCATTGTAGAAGTTAAAAATGATTTACTTTTATCATTCATTGCTTCATAATCTGGCACATCATCTGGAAATCTATTTAAACTTTCTTCAGGAAACTTCAATTTAAGTCTACGGTGAGTAATATTTATGAAATATGGTGATGTAACATCAAAATTATAATTTGTTTTGTTTGGTGTATATTTATCATCATCTGGAAGCGCGAGATTATTATTGGTTATTTCACAATTATTCTTGGTTGCACCTTTTTTTTTATTTTCTTCAAATTTTTTTTGTTCAAATACAAATTTTTTTATAACATCAATTACTTCAAAATGACAGTCGTACACAGCATATTGAAAAGGAGTTAATTTTTTTGAATCTTGAAGATGAATATTTCCCCCATGTTCCTGTTATAAAACAATATAATTTATTATAAAATTAAAGATGTCTGTAAGATGGGAAAAAGCATTTTGAAACATAATATCTTTATGGACAAAAGAACAAAGAATAGTTAGTAATTGTTCCTTTGCGAATTCGTAGTATAAATCATATACTTTTACACCTGATTAGCACAAAAAATTATTTTACGAAACCTTGTACAACGAACGCTTGAAACATTTATTGTACAAATATTGACTATATCTATACTTATGATTTTAATAATTGTGATTTTTAAATAAAATAAGATAAATATTCAACAATTTTGGTTGAGAGAAAAGGTATGGACACGAGACCCCTCAGTTTATTGGTAGGTAAACAACTATATTTCATTTTTACCAATAGCATTCGGACAATTTTTTCTCGACCACACATCGCTGCTATATGCAATGGAGTCACATTATCTGTATTATCTCCAGATGCAACATTTGGATTACCTAAAAACAAAAATTTAATTGATTATCATGGTATTTTTTATACAATGAACGAATGAAAAACAACAAAAAAAAATTTAATTTAGATACCTAGACCTACTTACCATTCTTTTTTAATATCAACTCAACAGCTTCTTCGGCCATTCTTAAATTTTCCATACCGCAGGCAAAGTGTATTGGTGCAAGACCTCTTTCTAGCACAAAATTAGGATCAGTTCTGTGTTCAAACAGGATTTTTTTGAAATCACTGAAAGCATTATGTTTTTAAGTTTTAAATTTAATTTAATAACAAAAATGCGGAATGAAATGTTGGGCATGGGTAGGTAGTAGTAGGTAGTTCATTACCACCACTTGCCTACCTAACCTACTCAGTATTAACTATTTACTAATTAATTACCTTAAGTTTTCATCTTCTAAACATTCCAGCGCCGCCAGGGCAAGGTAATTTTCATGTAAATTTTTTCTAATGACATGTAAATCCATTTTTTTTTTCTTTTTTGTTAAATGAAAAATTCAGTAGTTTTCATTTGAAAAACAAAAAAAAATGTTTTTTCTTTTAAAAGTGAATATTTTTTTCACAATATTTTAATTTAATAATTTTGTTTTTTTTTAATTTTAAAATAATTATTTATGTTTAATAATTTTTTGTCCTCTTTTTGTTTAGTAGTGGAGAGTGGAGACTAGAAGAACAGAAGGAATAGAAAACAATTTTTTTTATATATTTTTGTTTATGTTTAATTATTAAGTTGTTGTGTGTGTGTGTGTGTTGTGCTGCTCAGTGATGCCATTTGGTTTTTTTTGAAAAGTGCTAGTTTAGCACCTTTAGCATTTTTTTCCCCCTTTTAAAATTGCTAAAAAAAGTACCAACAGAAAGCATGTATATAAAGAGGAATCAGTCCCATACAAAAAAAAGAATTAAAATAGTGAAACAAAAAATCCATATCACAACCCCATGAGCTTTTTTTTTTTTTTTTTTGAGAATTCCACTCTCACAAAAGCTTTTAAAACTTTCAAAATTGTATAGAACTGTTGTTATTTTGAAAGTTTTAAAAGCTTTCGTGAGAGTGGAATTCTCAAAAAATACAAAAAAAAAGCTCATGGGGTTGTGATATGGATTTTTTGTTTCACTATTTTAATTCTTTTTTTTGTATGGGACTGATTCCTCTTTATATACATGCTTTTTGGTACCAAGCATATTTTTTTTATTTTTGGTAAAAAAAATTAACCCATCAAAAATTTTACCCACGCAAAAATTACTAAAGCATTAGACAGGTGACTAACTATCATCAGTCAAAAAAGGCATTCAAATCAGATATTTGATATGACATGACATTTATTAGTATCACTGACAAAATAAAAGAAACTCGATTTCTTAAAATGTGCTAAAAAAGGAACGCTATTTAAGAGAAAAATGCTAAACTACCACCTAGCACTTTTTTGAAAACTAAGTAGCATTTTTTTGTGCTAGGGCGAAAAAAAAATGCTAAATCCAGCACTAAAAGTGCTAAAATGGCAACTTAGTGAGTCTAATAAATAAAGAAAAAAATTTGCGCCTTTTTTTTGAATTTTTATTTTGTTACCGATTTCTGTTAGATCAGATTAGTCAGATTCAGATCAGAAAATTGATTTAACGGTGTGAGCTTGAAGTGGGTCAGAGAATTGAACTTGAAGTAAGGACATAATTATAGATTAATTAATAACGTAAGCAAAATGTCTTTTTTTTTTTGTATAGGTATTTAAAATGAAATTAATAAATTTTCAATCCCTCTTAACTGTCAGTTCATTCTATCGTGGATCAATTGTTTGTTCGGTCGTAAATTCAATTCTATTATAATAAATAAGGAATTTTTAGGTACCTGATTATCTAGTTAATTTTTTTGCGAAACCTAGAGATAAGTAAGGATACATATAAGGATGGTAGTTGGTAGTTAACTAAAAATTTAATAGAATTTGAGAATAAGATTTTCGGACTATACGTACTGTATGCACTATACCTAGGGTAGATGCACCAGTAGCCCACCCGGTACTAGTAACCGCCCACTTTCCACTTTATATTTAAATATTAAGGAAAGTATCAAGTGTTTTGCTTATTTCAAAGCACAAATTTGTCTGCTCGGTTTTCAGCAACACTCTTGCAAATTTTGGTTGCATAGGTCCTACTGGAATTTTAAAAAAATCGGTTTAAGTTTGTGATGAAATACCAAAAATTAAAAACGGTGAAAAAAGTCTCATTTTGTTTAAGGAATTCATAATTTTAATTCAATTAAATTTTTATGAATAAAAAAAAATACACATGTAACTATTTTTTTTTTTAATAGTAAATTATATTATTTAAATGGATTTTTAATAAAAAAATATTTTTTTTATTTTTAGTAATAAAAAAGACGATGGGCGTCTTCTGGAACAATTTTTTACAACTATTTCAATAACCGCCCGCTATGGGCGGTTACAAAAACAGTAGAAAAAATTGTTGTTTTTGAACCCGCCCAGTACGCTTTTTCCTTGATTATTGTACCTGCGAAAGGGAAAACGATTAGAGAACAACATTCAATAGAAAAAATTTCTGTTTATGATTACGCTCAGAATGATTTCTCCTTGATTTTAGTACCTCCGGAAAGAAAAACCAGAGAAAAACATTCAATAGGAAAAATTAATGTTTTTTAATCCGCCCAGAACGATTTTTCTTTGATTTTAACACCTTCGGAAAGAAAAACCAAAGACAAAATTTCTGTTTTTGAATCTCCCAGCACGATTATTTCTTGATTAAAGCACCGCTGAAAGGGAAATCCAGAGAAAAAATTCAGCAACAAAAATTTCCAGCGCACAGCTGGTTGATAAAATTTTTTGGGCGGGATTCCAATCGTGCAATCAGAGAGGCTGAATTCATTAGTAAATGGAGAGCGATAGTAACAGAGGATTTAATTAGAAAGAAAGCTAATCAAGTTTCACTAATTTTTTTTAATATTTTCGTTGTATGTTTTTTAATGAATAATGAAGTGGTGAATGTAAAAGCAAAGCTTAAATTTAGGTATAATTAAGGACAAAATTTAATAATTTTATTTTATTTACTTCCATTTTATAGGTATATTTATTTATAAATATAAATATAATTAGGTATTTAAATTTTAAAAAAACTGAAAATGAATTGAATTTTTTTTTTTGCCAAATTTACTTCAATTTCTCTTCAAAATTTGTATGGGCGGATACTAGAACTTATATGGGCGCATACTAGATTTTAGTGGGCGGTTACTGAAAAAATTGACTTTTTTCACAAAAACCTAATTTTCTCTTAAAC
Organism: Hybos culiciformis; assembly: GCA_964007475.1. Taxonomy (NCBI): domain Eukaryota; kingdom Metazoa; phylum Arthropoda; class Insecta; order Diptera; family Hybotidae; genus Hybos; species Hybos culiciformis. The sequence continues at coordinate 1,431,584 of OZ023275.1, forward strand.
CGTAATTCAAATGAAATAAGTAGATAATACTAATTATAGAGAATCGCTCTAGCTATCCATTGATATAAAGATGTATTCAATATCTCTTATGCACGATTTTTTATGCGTTGTCAAAGTCTGAAAATTCCTTAAGTGGGCGGTTACTGGTGCTTTTACCCTACCTACCTATTATAAATAAATTGATAAATTATTATTATATTTTGCATTTCAATAAGTAGTTAGGTATACCTAATTACTTAATGCTTTACTGATTTTAAGAACTTATATATTTTGCGCGTTGATGAACTAATTCTGTCGTTTTGGCATCAATTTTAATTCAAAGTCAATTCCAACAATAGTGCTTCTTAATAGGTAGATACCCCTAGCTACTTAGTATAGGCTTGCCAGATAAAAATTTCTAAAAAAACGTACCCACAAAAATTTAAGTGCATAAAAAAGAAAACAAAATATAAGTAAATGTTATATAATTGAATTGCATTTAAAAAAAAAAAAAATTGAATTAAATATAGGTAGCACCATTGCAAAATTTTTATTTAATATATGACAGAACCCTTTAAATAAACAAATGGGTAATTTGGCCTTTAAACAAAAACGCTGCATAATATAAACGAGCCAGCAGTATAATATAAACGAAACTGTGTTCGTAATACGAAAATGGTAAATTTATGTTTTCCTTTTTGGGGTATTTATTATCTCATTCGGTTTAAATTACAACAATTTTTAAAAATTTGTTTCAACTTTAAAAATAATCAGTAAAAAACGTACCTTTGGGTACGTTTTCACAAATTTCGGGTATAACGTACATTCTAATTTTGTAAGCCAAAATAACGTATGGTACGTTTAAATAACGTACACCTGGCAAGCCTAACTTAGTACCTACCTATATATTATGATGATAACTATTGGAGTATCATTTACAATCAATTCAATAACATTCATTCAAAACATCTGTTTTCAGTAAATCCTTTAAAAAAGATTCACCTTAAGAAAGTGACAAGTGCTAATATAACGACTTTAATTTTTATAAATTAATTTAACAGAAAACAACTTAAATAATTTTATAACCAATCACTTTTTATGTAAAATATGCTTAGGAGAGTAGGTTAAAATACCCAAATCTGTGCCACTAATTTTTTCATTTTGAACGAATGATAAATATACATCACGTACTTCTTAATCACCTCATGAACAGCATTTCTTTAATACCAATTGTCAGTGATTATAAAATATATTTTTTAATTTTTTTAATATTGGATCTACACTTGTACCTTGAAACCAATGCCTCTATATATCTAGCCTGGAAACTCATTTTTTTTCACGAAGTTTTTCAAAATCAAACTTCGTAAAACTTTCGACTCTATCGAAACCTAAGAAAACTATGAAAAAAAAAATCAAAACATAGAAAATTAATTATTATTCTCAATTTAGTATTATCAAAATTATTACGGCAGAAGGACTTTTTTTTGATTTTTTAAGTTGTAAGTTGATTGAAGCAGTAATTGACTACTTAAAAAATATTTTCTTAAATAAGATTTTTTAATAATTTAGTTTTAAATTTAGATAATAAAACCATCAAAAAATATTATGTATCTTAAAAATCAGTTTTTAGTGTTAATTATTTCAGATAAATGATTGAATCGTTTAAATTTCTTACTGTCAATGCAAAAATACACAATAATAACATTTCTCCAAACTTCTTATAGTAAATACATAATTTTTTTTCTGCCATTATTGTAGAATTTTTATCTTTTAGATTGATTTACGGACAATTCACCGACTACGAATTCACCTGTAATAAATAGTTCATTGTATAGCAATTTATCGTATAGTAAATGACCGATCGTACGAGCAACTCACCGTATTAGAAATTCATCGTATAATTACTATACGGTGAATTATTATATGGTAAATTATTATATGGTTAATTATTATATGTTGAATTGCAATAAGGAGAATTAATATAATATATAATATTATCCGAATTCCTTTTTAAAATACAGCTTAAAAACCCGTTCATATTAAAATATTTTATAACATAAAGGAGTAAACACAATTGGGGCGACAACGACGGCGACAACGACGACTACAACGACAACGACAGCGATATCACTAGAGTGAACACAATTACGGCGACGGCGACGAAATAAATATACAGGAAAAAAGTAAACAAATAGAAAAATAAATAAAAAAATATATGGTTGTCGTTGTCGCCTGGCGACAAAATAGAAAAATTTCTAATTTGTCGCCAGGCGACAATGTCGTTTGTCGCCAGTCGTCTCAATTGTGTTCATTCTCATACAAATATATGGTTTCTATTTTTTTTTGATAGTCGCTATCGCTGTCGTTGTCGCTGTCGCCCCAATTGTGTTTAGTACTTAAACTAAATAATAATTATGATAATACATTTAGTAAACGTCATCCACTGAAAATTCAACTTATATTTTTGAAAATTTAAAAAATTATAATAAATAATATTTTTCTCAGTTTGCTTCAAAAGCTTATGTAGGAAGGATCTATGTTCCTTTACGCAATGCTTTTAAAATTAAAAGGGCAAATTACCTATCTAAATGTCCATATTTTTTAATGGGATTTTCAAAATATATAAATATAACTATCTATTATTTAAATAAATTTTTTCCTAAAAGCTAGGTCCCCGAACAGATAAGATCCTTCGAAAATAAAAATTTTCCATATAATAATATCAAAATAAGGTACAAATTCTCTCTTTTTTTTTTTAGTTTCCTGGCTAGGTATATAGAGGCATTGTTGAAACTAACGTAGAAACTGAATTGTATTTAAACGAAAAAACAAAAAAACGAACCTTTTGCAAAATACCCACCACCGTTATTACTATTATTATTTTTTATTTTTTTTTTTTCAAAGTTTCAAATTCAAATTCAAAAAAAAATTTTTTTTCATAATAATTAATTTGGCCAAGTAAAATTGTTCAATAAATAAAAAATATTTTGAAAAAAAATTTATTTTTTTCGATAATCAAAATTTTTTTTATTTTTTTTAATTCGTTTATTTTAATATATAATATAACTAAATTATAAAAGAATGTCATCAAAATTCAAATCAAAATATTATCAGGAAGATTTTTTCGATAGTTATGGCGAAATGAATCCAACGCATTTCAAATCATCGTCATCAATAAATGATTATCTTGAATACGCTTACAAGTATCGGCCGCCAAATTCTACAATTAATAAAAAATTGCCGCCGCCAAAACGTGAAACTACTTGTTGTCGTTCTAAAAAAAATCCATCACGTCAGACATTGCATTCATTGTTGAAGCGAGATAGTTTTAAACAAACTAGTCGAGATATGCCCCGTTTTGATTATATGGAACCAATAATTTATATAAAAGCACGTTCAAATCGAGATAATTTTTATTGTGATTATTGTGGATGTAGTGCTGAGTATGGCGATAGCGATGACAGTGTTGCAATTCAAAATGCTTATAATGATGACAGTGATGAATCTGAAACGGAAAAAAGTCATTATTTTAAAACATTATGTCGAAAAATACGTTTAATGTCAATTTTAAAAGATAATAAAAATAATTGTGCTAAATGTAAAACAAAAAATTAATATAGGTGTTGTATAATACGAAACCAGATATTTTATCAAGTATATATACGTATCATACTATGTTCAATAATATCGTTGAAGGAAATGCATAAGCTCGCCAGAGAGAAGAACAGGATAATAATTAACTTTAGAAAAATCATCTCAGGAGTTTGAAGACATTTTAAAAATTAGTTTAAATTAAAATGTTCTGTAAATAAAAATATTAAATTAAATTAAGTAAAGATTAAATATTTGGTCTTTTGTTTGTTATTTATTATTTTTATTTTATTTTTAGACGAGAAATTGAAATATTTGGACGCATTACAATATCAAAATGAATAATTATTTTAAAATTTTGGAAGGATTTTAGTGAGGTTTGTAGGCCCATTAACTATTTTAGAATTAAAAATCTAACTATCTTTCTCTGGTTCTAATCTTAGAAGTTTCATTACCAACCATTCTCTGTTTTTTAACAATTAGGTAACATTTGAGAACCATTTGAATTTTAACACTAAATCGACTCGGTTTTTAGTCTTGGCTTGACTGATCAATATTTACTCAATTTAGAACTGTTAATTTCTTTCTCGGAAGTTATAAAGAAGCAATAGATATCATCATGTGTAATAATTGCTTATTAAAGGTCACATTACCATCTACTCTAATATAAAATATTTATTTGTACATAATATCTTTTTATGTATTGTTGGAAAAAGTTGTAAAAGTACCAGACTCCTTCAACACTTAACTAACAAAAAAAATTGTAAAAAAAAACAAACAAATGTGTAAATATCGAAATGAGTATATGATTTTCGTACAATCGTAAATATAATTAAATTATTAAAATTATAACAATTGGAGTGTACTAAGTTCAGTTTCTAACTAGCGACACAGAAACATAAATACATTTCTTGCGCCAGATTTTCAGATTTTCACTTTGAAACAATCTTTAAGGAATATTCTTTAGCTTGACTTAAAAATCCTTAAAGATATTATTATTCTTGTTCTTCTTGAGGCATAAAATAAAAAATACATATCGTCGGTCGGCGACGCAAATCTCGTAAGTCTTGTTTTTTACAAAACGTGTTTTTTTACATTTTCCTGCCCTTTTTGTTGATCTGCGTCGATATACATTCATAAAAATTCTCTAAATATTTTTTACGCACTTTTATTGTCGAAAAAAAAAAAACGAAAATTTAGGTGGGGAGCTTTTGTGGCCAAACCTTGCACATTTTTGAAACTAAGGTAATGTACTAATCTTCGTAAGAAGCTACAGATTTTATTCAATCCATATCGCTTCGAAATTGGCCAATCTTAAGCAATTTTGTGCTAATTTAATAATAAGAATAATACAGTTTTTTGTGTCTCCTGTAAAATTTTCAAAAACAGACTTACGAGGTTTGCGTCGCCGACCGACGATATATGAATTTTGATTAATTTCTCAAAATTTTAAATCAAATTTTCCAGGAATTTAATTTTCTAAAAAAGTAAAAGCTTTAAATTTTATTTTTTAAATTAAAAAAAAAAAAAAAAATTCAAAATTTTAATATTTTTATAATATTTGCCAATTTTATGATATTTTAAAAGGTATTTTTAATGTTGGGAAATTAAAATTTTCAGTGTATATATAAAGTATGTCATTGATTGCAAAGTATATGAAAGTAACACTTTTTAATATTTTAAAATCAAGAAAAAGAGCTTTTCTTGCAAATTTAATACGTTCTGGTTCGTATTCCTGTAAGGAACATCAAGAATGTGGAACTCCTAGTAAGTGTGGTAAAGCCAAAGGAACAGTTTGTCAAGAACCATCAAAATTAAAAAAGGAATGCGCAGAAGTAAAAACCTCACACGAAGATTTAGATCCAAGTTGGCCTGCAGCATGTTATGGCGATCCATGCCCCTATGTCCCACAACTCGATACATCCATGTATTTTCCATCAAATAAAAAAACCCGAAAGTTTCAAAAAACTTGGGCAGATGGTCCAGAAAGATTTTTAAAAAAGAAATATGTTTGTGATAATCCATTTGTTGAAAAACTGCCTCCTCTGTATAAACGTAAAAACATTCCTCGAGTACAATGTCCAAAAGAAGACGATGATAAGGATTCATTGTGTAAAAGAATTATACTTCCAAATTGTAGGGGAAAACGATGTAAAAATCCACCAACATGTTATAACATTAAAGCTCGTCCAATTTGTGACAAAGTTAATTGTCCATTTCCATCATTCTCAGAATGTAAAAAGCCGTTTCCTAATAAAGCATCACCCAAAGAATGTAATTGCTTGAATAAGAGATCGTTATGTGAAATGTACGCATTTGCCAGAAAGCGGGGAATGGATATATAAAAAATGTAAAACTAAATATTGTTACAAGTTAAAAACTTCTGATAAAGAACCTATTTCTAAAGTAAAATTTTTTTTTGATTATTTTTACATTTTGGTTCAATTTTAAATTAATAAAGCGTACCGTTTTGATTAATTAATTAATTTTGATCAGTTTTATTCGTTTCACAATGCAGATATTTGAGATAAGTGACTGCACTTTAGAAGTGCATTTTGAAGTTGAAATTAATCTATTCAATTTCCTTCGATTGGATATTGGAGAAATTTTTGTCATCATGGTATCATTATTTATACCAACTTTAAATTTATATTTGATATTCCAACTTATGCGCCACAAAGAAAACAAAATAATTCTTTAATTAATATAGTTTTATTTTGCATTGATTCTTGATTTCAAAAACAATTATTTTTTAACATAAGTACAAAAAAAAAAATTAAAATAAATTAAGATTCTTGTGGTAATAATTAAAATATCGTCTTATTCAAGATATAAATTTCTGAAGTCTAAAAAAAGGAAGATTTAGGTAAAAATCTAAAAACTACAACAAATAAATTTTAATTGTGTTTCAAATTTATTGTTAGTCAAAAATTGTTAATTCTTTGCGATTATGAATTTGTAATATATTAATAATTTTAATATTATTGATACTGAGTGGCCTTCATAGTTCTAACTGCAAATATTTTAAATTTGAATTTTTAGAAGTTGAATTAAAAAAAAAAATACAAATTATTTAAAAGCAAAAACAAATTTTTTTTTTTTTTTTACATAAAATTTTATATTTTATAATTATAGGTTTTATATTTATAAGTTATAATTATTTTTAAATTTTTTTTTTCAATATCTGAATAATACTTTTATCTTTTTCTTTTTTATCTTAAGTATGATAAAAATTTAATAAATTACAATAATTTTAAATATTTCTATCACTTTAGTCGATGAGAAAAATGTAATGATATTTCCCAGTTTTTATGAGAATTTGAATTATTTGAATATCAATTAATTTGATAAATCAATTTATTATGTAGTTTAGTATTTTTTCGTTTTTTTTTTTTTTATTAAACTCCTAACTTTTTCTGTATAAATTTAGAGAAATGATTAATGAAAGCAAATTATAAATTCTTTGAATTTTTATTTTGCCTCAACCTGGGTCCAAGCGAATAATGCACCAAATAAAAGAAAAAAATTACTTAAATTCTTTTAATGAGATTCATATACATATTCAAAAATTTTTCTTTTATCCTAGATATAACTTTTTAAAATATATATATCTACATTTTTCAATTATAATACAAAAAAAAAAAAAATGGATGGATACATCGAAATATTTTTTTTTTTAAATCCAAATTTTAATATAACAATTTTTGTCTTAATATTTAAATTTATAGCTGAAAAAAAAAATACATATGTATTTATAATATAATATGAAATGTTTGTGGGAATTTAATTATGATTAATAAAATGGAAATTATTATTTTTATAAGATGTACAAAATTTTTGAGTAATTTAAATTTCTTTTTTTTTTTAACTATACATACAATAACATATGTATTATAATTTTATTCAACAAAAGCAAGTAAAAGCGGGTTTTAAGAAATTCTATTAGTTGGTTTGGTGACAGCTGATATTTACAATTTTTAAATAAAATACAACATATTTTAAATAAAATATTAAAATTAAAAATTCATTGCCACTCGTAAAAAAAAAAAAAAAATTGAGACATATAACATTTTGATCAAATTCTTTTTTCTGACATTTTTAATTTTTAAAACGAAGGAAAATATCTCGAAACATATAAAAATAAATTTCGAATTATTTGTCAATGTTAACTTTATGGCAAAAGAAAAATTTACAAAAATATAAACACAATAAATCAAATCGAAAATAACTCGAAATTCATTCTAATGAAATAGTTGATTCTTTGTTTCCATCGTTTAATGAAAAAATATAATTAGAAGAATAAATTATTTATGAAGTGTCTCAAATAAAAAAAAATATTTTATTAATTAATAGAAATAATATAGAAAAATATAATTTTATTAAAAATAATAAAATTCTGTGCTTTTTTTTCTTAACATTCTAAAACATATATGTTTGTATATCTACAAAATTTAAATACTTAAAAGTAAATATAATAAATTTGTTCCCAAAAAAAAAAAATATAACTACACGTTATCTGCATAACAAATTTTTACAGATTACATTATCGTAATTTAATAATTTTAAATTGTTTTTTATTTTTTTATTAAACAATAATAAAAATAATTTAAACTGTTTCTAAAGTTCTAATGTCTTTTTGTACCACATAAAATTTATGTTTTTTGCCGACTAGACCCCATATAACTGCTACATTTTCAATAATTATATTAATTGGTATTGTGCAAACAGCGCCAATGACACAAGCCATAAATTTAACTAAACCAAATCGTACAAATGAAAATGATTTTATTACTCCAAAAACATACATATAAATATTAACAGCAGCTATGAAAGCACATACGAAATCCATTAGATTCGGACATGGAATTGGATAGAGAACTGCAAATACCATATTTGATGTTGATAATGGCATTGTTACCCATGAATAAACTGATACTGCTAATAATAACTTATTACGCAATGGTATAATTTTGGAATGCACTACCAATAAAATTCCTTGAAGCCATCGCTTACGCTGTTGTACAAAATCCATTAATGTGAAAGGTGATTTTTCATACATTTCACCTTCGATAAAATTAAATGTATAACCTTGACTGAATGCTCGCATAGCAAAAAAACAATCTTCAGCAATTGAACCATCTAAACCATTATCAAATGAAACGGATCGTTCGGCACCAACCTAAAAAAAAAAAAAAATAAAATTTAAAATATTAATTAAAACAAACTTGAAACCATTAAAAAAATAAACAAAATAGCAACTTTCGCATAAAACTGCAACTGAAATAATATGACAACTTATGAACTAAAAAATCACCTGAGTAACAACATAACTTCCTTTCCAACTGAATAATGGCTTATGGAATAATTTAAATTGTAAACGAAGTTTACCCATATCATCACTAACTCGAAAACTGTCTGCCAATGTGGTTAGCCAATTAACTACATTTTCATTTGCATATGTTATTAATCCTTGGCCAAATGGATGCTTACCATCCAAAACGAAATTAATAACTCCTCTAACTGAGTTTTCAGTCAATAATGTTTCCTCGTCCAAATGAACAATCCAATCATTATCATTCAATACATTCACATTATCTTCTAAGCAATACTGTAAAGCCCTTGACTTGAATAATGCACCAGTTTTTGTTTTATATGATTTAGGGACAACAATTTCGCGAATACGACGATGTTTAGTTAAATTTATTGGCTTATCTGTAACTACTTCAATTAAAAAATTTTCTAAACCAGTATCTAAGCATGTATTCATATTGCGTAATACATTTGTTTTAACTAAGTCGGCAAAATCGCCCCGTGTTACCACTCTTATGCAAATAAATGGTGCTAATAATGGACTACCTTTTAGTATCACCTTCTCGGGGAATGCATTATAAAAAACTAAGCCAGCAAAATTGAATAAGACTTGAGGTAATGTTAAAAATGTTAAAAAACGTAATAAGTACAATAATATTGTTGGAATTTGACCATATTCTGACCATGGATCAATTAGTGTAAATGAATTTTCATTTATTTTAATACCACCAGAAAATACTTCAAATGAAATTATCACAATGGTTAACAGAGTACAATGAAGTAAATGTTTGACAGTTGAATTCATAGTAAATTTTAATGTTGTGAAATTTTGTAGAATCATTATTTTAATTTTTTGGTTTAATTTTAATATTTTTAAATATAGTTTAAATTTTTGCGCCAAATTTTGATTGAGCCTATGTTGCGAAATTTGAAGCTGTATTTATATTATTTAAAAATTTTAAATTCTTAATACTATCAGTTTTTAATAATTAAAAATGAGATTATTTTTATATTTTTTTAATATTTTTGTTTTTTTAATTTTTTCTTAAAAAAAAATTTAGAAAAAAAAACATTTTGTTCGCATAATAATTAGTAAAAATTAGATAATTATTGAATTTTGCGCCTTTTTAATCTAAATTCAATATTTTCTAATAATTTATTACTAAAATTATTTTTCATTGTATTTTTGGAACTACTATACTAGAAACTTAGAATCATACTCTATTTATTAAATTTATTTATCCATTCAAAGCTTCCTACTAAGGCTTGTATTAAATTTGATGAAATAATTGCCGGCTAGCAATTAAAATTTAAAGTACACACTTTTGAATTCTATTTTACTTTATTTCGATCTTTTAGGCTACACAATTAATGTTGCTTCTGTTGTTATACTTAATATCGAATCGGCTAACAAAATTTGATTATTTAATGAAAATTTAGATGATGGATGATGGATTTTATTGGATCAATAACTTTTTTTGATAATATTATAAATATTTTAAATATTAGTAGCGAATTTTAACTATGAATGTGTGTAAGTCCAAAATTTGAGGGAAAATTTTCGATTATCTATCTATTATTATTTCTGCATTCATCGTTTTCAAAAAATTCCCATCATTGTTGATTTGAATGAAATTGACATAATGTTGGAAATCTTGACATTATTTTCTACAAAGATAAAAAAAAAAAATCAATCTTTATTTTATATATATACTTGAATTATTGTTATTAAATTTAATAATATTTAAAATCAAAAAAATCCAATATTATTCATGTAAGTAAATTATTGTATTCTAAATTTCAACTAAAATTAATATGGAATACTTTTGTACACATGTCGTGATGTTGTAGTATTGTAGTTATCTTAAAAATTTAGGGGTTGTAAGGCCGATTCATATAATTTATATTCAATTTGATTATTATTTGGTTTCTGAATTTTAAGTATAATGGTTTTTATTTTTTATCTTTAGTTTTCGTGATAAATAAGCAAAATTAAATGATAAAATATATTATTTAGAAGGGAATTATACATAACAGAAAGCCTGCGTAGGGTGTTATGACTCTTTTAAGTTAGATGTTATCCCATGTTATTTCATTTGAACTTTATAGAAACTTTTTCATTATGAAATAACAACTAAGCAAAATAGCATTCAAATTTTTTCGCTGTTTTTTTAGATGTTATTTTATTTTTGCTTTTCAGAGACGATTTCTTTAGAGGATATTTTACAGCGCCTTAATTACTATTAGCTTAAATTTAAATTTGATTGAATTTTAGACCAATCAATAAACAAAATATATGTTGTCCATTTGAACTATAACTATATTAATAAGAACGATCGTTCAATTGAACTTTGCTCAAAATGATTAAAAATACTGGTTAAGATAAATAAACCTTTTTTTTAATTTGTAAGCTAATTTATCAACTTATTTATTAGGCTATATTAAATACAAAACTTCAAAAACACATTTGCAGTCGCCTTCTTACATTAACATGATAAGTAAATGAATGATAAAATGTTTACGTTATGATTCTTCTTAAAATGCATATACCTACTTAAACACACTAACTACTCACATAAATGTACTAATATGTTTTAGGTAAATAAGTGATTTTATATAAAAATTGCAATTTTATATTTATAACATTAAGATTAAAGAAAATATAAGCGTGAAAATTTGGTTATATATTACATTCTGGTTCTAAATATAAAATTTCAATGTGGTTTTGCAGCATTTTTTAAATTTATATCATAAATATTTTTGTGTTGTATACTTATTAAGTATACATATTGTTATAAAGATCTAGCAATGTGACTAGGCTTTGTTCCCTATAACATCGTAGTATATCCGGTCAGACGGTATTTATTAAAATCACACTTATTGATAATTATGATAAAGTAAACATTTTTGAACGAATTAAATACATATATACGAAATTTCATGAAATCATAAGAGGAAATAAATTAAAAATGTGTGTTATTTAAATAAATTAACAATGTGTGATTGTAAAACTAGTTAAGTTTAGTTTTTCGTTTTCAGTTTTTATATATGTACCAGCTTAGAGCTGAAATCAACTGAAAATATATGTGATCTCGAATACTTATGTGTAAATTGACTTTTCTGTTCATATTTTTATTTTTAACAATATACAATACTTAAGTACTAAAGAAATATAAATGTGGACTTTATGTTCACGATTTAAGTAATTATTCATATTAAAATATAAGTATATATACTTGGTCAATATATATAATTGTAATATCAAGCAAGCACAACATACTAAAGAACATCCTACGCGAAAATATTTGAATGCTCTTTAAAAAGGATATTAACTGATGACATCATGGAAATATCTGATAAAAAAAATGTCAGCTTTACATTTCTGAACTTGCAAACAAAAATAAAATACTATAATAAAATTTCCATTATTAATAATTTCAAGTAAATAATATCTAGACAGCAATATCATGTTAATATGAATTGAAAATAGGTAATTTTTTTTTACGTTGTTCTTTTAATGATTGTCAAAAATGTATATAATTATTATAATAATAATTTACATACATTTTTATTTCAATAATGAAAAATACTATTTTTTTGAAATTCAACTATTAGGTATTTGTTATTAAAAATTTATATCATTTGGTGACTAATCTCTTATTTTTAAATTGGAAAATTTTTATTTTTGAAGTAGAAACACAAGATTTTTTTCTCAATAAATGTGAGCATTCAAACACTGGTAAATTGAAAACTATTGAATCAAACAATAACATTTCATAAAATTCTCATCTGTATAATTTTTGCTTGAAGTCAAACCACAGTTTTCTCAAGTCTAAAAATATTAAGTTAAGAAATTTAATTTAATTTATATTTATGCAAAATAAATTGAAATTAAAATTCGCTTCAAGAGAAAAAAAAATCACATTATTGACCCAGAGAATATTTTTACAAAATCAACCCATCAATGTTATTTTCAGTCCTAAAAATTGAAATAGTCTTGAAGGATTAATGAATTGGCGTAATGCCTAGAAATACATAATTTTATTTACATATATATATGTATATAAATGCACTTGATATGCATGCACTTGTTACATAGTAAAAATTTTTTTTAAAAATATTGTGTATTACCCTTCTGTATCTTATAGTGATATAATGATAATAATTACACACATTTTAATACCACATTAAAAACAATAAATTCTATTAAATTTTAGACTTTAAATTAACATTTGAAATAACAAATGCAGATTTTTGATTGTGTCAAATTTCAAAATAAAATATTCTAATCACTTTTCAAGTTCAAAATCATCCACCTATGTTTTTAATTGTAGTTGTTTTGTTTTTTAAATTTTTGAACTGGTTTTCTTTTTCATATTAAGAATATTATAAATAAATACATATTTTTATTATTTTTATGAGTCAAATTTTTTTGTTATTATTTCTTCTGATTAACATTAATCTGAACTGAAGATAGAAATTACGTTATCATTCAGTTTAATCAACTTAAAGCAAACTTTGTACATTTTATTTTTTTGTTATTATTTCTTTATCTCTACCCATTATTTTTTTTTAGAAAACCGATGATAAATTGTTTCATCTGATACTTTTACTGAGATTAAGTATATATTTTTATACCTAGTTATTTGACATTGTATTGATGAAGTTTCATTTCCCAACTAAACTATTTTTTCCAAAACTTTTTCTTTAAACGACTTAAATTGTAAAGAACATGTAAAAACTGTACTCGAGTAAGATCTAGCTAAAAAATTTATAATTACTAATATAATTTTTTGTAGGAACTGAAGCTGAAATTGTGCAAATCGAATCGTACGACGCATTATAGCAAAAATTTATATTATTATATAATTCATATTATTTTTTTTTTACTATTTAATATTAAAAATTTTTAATCACTTAACTTAATAGATTTATTTTTCATACCTATTATATTTCAGATTTTTTTTTTCATATGATTATGATTCATTCGCTTCTTAAGTAAATAGGTTATTGAAGTTTTTATATATATATAAATAATTCATAAGATAACATATTATATAAAATTTATAATGTAGAGTGAATAATTTCAAAATTAATAAAAAAAAAAAAATAATTCAAATCACGTATAATAAAACTTTATACTTTTTAACTTTAGTAGACTTATATTTTATGCACACATTTGCATAAGTAAACATATGATTTGTTTTTTTTTTTTTTTAATATAGACAATTAAATTTTACCTTGACTCATCACAGTGTAGTGCTACTGTCTAAAAAGAATTGTTCTTATTTTTATGATACACTTTTTTTTGTGAATTAAGTTATAAATTTTTATACTTGTTTCTGTTTTTATAAATTTCTTTATTTTAATAATTTTTAGATGGACGTAAGTAGTTAAATAATTTTTTTTTTTAAAAAACTGATAATGAAGATAATGGTTTAAACTGCAAATAATAATTTTTTCTATTTTAATTTGCGTAGAATAAATAAATTATTGACTGAGATTTTTCGCCATAAAAAGGTATAGCTATTGTTTATTCAAAATTGTGTTTCATTTCAAACTTTACTGATCGCTAGCTCGATCGCTAGTTTTCCCAAATTATATACAAAAGATATGCGCACCGCACCGTTGAATCCTCGGTTGATTCCTATCAACAACTTGACTGCATATCTAAAAATTATTAAACAAAAAAAAAAAGTAATTATAAAAATATAAAAAAAAATTTATGATTATATGTCTGCGTTCGCAAAAACCCCATTTTAAGATCATGTTCATGTGTAATAATATTCTCCATAATAATGATAAAATTGCATTACCCCAACAGTTTTTTTTTTTTTTTTTAAATAAACACGCGACAGAACAATATAACAATTTGTTTGATAGTACATAAATTAACGTAATGAATATTGTATTTCCTCTCAGATATTTTCTCGGTAACTATAATTCATTTAACGTGGTTGACACCATGCACAACAGTCTCTACATAAAGCTTAATATGTTCAAATGTATAATATAGTTAAAGTAAATGACATATTTGTTATTTTTGCACATTACAATTTTTTGAAATTATACAGAAATTTTTTCTCTTTGTATTATCATGATTACACATTTAAGTGTAAGCTCTAGAAACGTTTTTTTTTGTTTCAACAAATTGATATTAAAATAAATAATTAAATAGGTTTAAGATTTAAAAACTACTTTAATGGTAAGATACTTGATAAAATTATATTTTCTGACGATCGTTTTCCTGGTAAGTATTACTTTTTTTTAAGATTCTAGAATTGCAATACATGTATATGTAAATTTTTACAATTATTTTAATTTATATTACAATTGTTTTAGTTTATATCCATAGTATTAGTTTTTGCAGCACAGAGGCTAATATAACTTTTTATAACAGACAACAAAAATGAAGGAAACTGGCTCCTTTTTTTATAATATAATGTGTGTACAGTCTAGTATAAAAAAAAAATTATTGTGATCAATCAAAATGATCCATCTTGTTGAAATTCTAGAATAGTAAGAACTAGAAGAAAAGGACAAACTTGAAACAAAACCAATTATGAATTTTAAATTAAATTAAGTGGAAAAATTGTAAACTTATAACTTATGTTAAGTGTAAAGTTATATACCTTATTCAATCTCTTTAATAATTTGTGATATCTATGTATTATTAATATATACTTATTATATAGAAGTTATAACTTCTATTTTAAATGTTTATCTTCCAAATCTTTGAACTCTTGTGTTAATTTATGTGTATACTCAGTCTTTAATAATAATAATATGCCCAATTATAAGTTCAGTTTTGTGTACACTCAAGTCAATAATATTCAATTAAAAAGTTAAAACACACGTTTTAACGAGAATATACCAGAAGCCACTTTATTTATTATTTATTTAAAAATTGAATTGCAAACAATGTTCAAAAATATTTACATCGTACAACTTATCAAAAATGTTTATTTATTATTAAATAAGTAATTTATTTTGTTTATTTATATTGAACATAATAATAATAATGTGTTTAAATATTTAAAAATCATATCAATTAAAATGTCATAAAACTCAATACTAATGTTATAAAATTATGTTTCTTAAAATTAGATTGTTTGTGAATATAATGTTGATCACAATAATTAAAAACAAAAAAGAATACTTATAATAAATGAATAAAGATATTTATGTAAGTAAGAAAAAAATTTCTTTTTCTTTTTTTCAGTATGTTAAATTTTTGTTTGAGCATGTATTATACAAAATACTTAAATAAGATAAAATTCTTATTCTTCTCATGCTTTCAATTATTGTGAAAACGAATACAACGGACCCAGGAATTTCATCTGTAACAAGGCTTATTTTTGGAGTTTAAAAAAAAATATGAAATGAACGCTGTAAATGTTACAAAAAAAATTAAACTTATCTGACTCAAAAAAAATGTTTTAAATCTAAATTTATTAAAATCGATGCAGATTGTGAACTTACATACAATATGTACGATATACATTATAAATTAACATTTATAATTTTTTTTTTATAAAATTTAGATCGATTTAAAAAAGAAAAAAGTTCTTCGAGAAATTGCCAAAATAATATTATTTATGTATTTTTCTATTTGAGTGAGTGGGATTGATTTTTATTTATTACTAATAATCTGATTGCAATAATGATGCAGAATAACATAAATCAGGAATTTACAACATAATATGTAGATACTTATATACATAAATAATTCCTTGTTTTATATTCTTAAAAATCATATAAAAATCAATTCGACTAAATTAATGGCTTTCAAGCATTCAATTTGAACACAACATGATGCTATATTGAAAAAAAATTACTTCCATATATACAAATACATAGTAGATATATTACATTTAATGCACAACGATATAATTATTATATACAGTATATACTTACAATATCTATAATTTAAATATAAATAAAAAATGCCATAAAAATTTTATTTCGAAAATATGTATAGAGAAAGTTCGAAATGAACTTGTGTAAATTGTTTTGTTTTTATAAAACTGAAAGATTGTTAGTCTTTTAAGTCAAATTCAGTTAAGAAATTCATTTATTTTAACATTGGATGCACATGTGCATAATGCATTTTCATTAACTTATTAATAACAGAACTTAATAAATTTTAAAGATTTTACCCCATTTTCAGTGATTCATTTTTAGATTCAAAAGGTTTTATTCTATTTTTATAACAAAAAAAAAAAAAAACGGCAAATACTACATACCTAAATAAAATGACTTCGTTGAAAAAACAACAAGGGAAAATAATAATAGTTTTTTTTTGTTGTAACTGAAAACCATAGTCAATATATTTTTTTCACTTCCGATTTATTTTATGTGCAGTTAAACTATTTTATTCCGAATTTCAGCATTGGTGTTAGAAAAAAATCTTAAAAACCTTAAATTATCGATCTTAATTATGTTAATAGTTTGTTTTAGAGCGAAATGTCGCTTAAAAATGATTTCAAAACTTGTTTCATCACATTTTTCTTTCAAATGATAATGTGATAAAAAAAAGTTTATTTAGAACTAAGTAAGAGGTCCCAGATTAATTAAATTTACTTCTTAAATAGGTAAAAATTATAACTGGAATCTATTGATTGGATACTGAAGATTATTTTCTAAAATTTGCATCAAAAATTATTTTTAATTCATTTGGCAGCTCATTATTTTTTTTTTTCAATACACTTATAAGTATGTATATAAAAAAAAAAATCTATAACAAATACAATTTTTTTTTTGTAGTATGACATTTTGATATAATTATAAATATAATTTAAAGCTTCTAGTTGAAGAATTGATTTGTTAAATGTTTAAATAGAAATAGAAAATGTCTTCAACAATTTTAAGGTTCAATAATTATTCATGTTTTGAACTAAATTGCATCAATAAATGATTGTCAAATAGTACAGTTTAAAAATAAAATATATACCATTGTACGTTCATGTGGATATTGTGTGTTTCAAAATTAAAAAGTTTTATTTATACAAAATAAGTTCGAGTTCAACAAACTAAAAAATATGGCGGGTAAAAAAAGATTATTGGAATTTTTTTTTAGATCTTCGTAGCATTTGTATAGAAAATATTATATTTCTTCGATAAGAAATATATTTTTTTCATAGTAATTTTTTGAAAAATTATATTTTTTCACAGCATTTTGTTTGGGAAATATTTTTTTTTGATAGCAATTTAATGTGTGGGAAATTATATTGCAGCAATATCAATATTTTGTTCCACAAATAACAACAGAGTGATTTATTCCTCGTATATAACTTAAAATTTAAAATTGTATATATATGTATATTGTTTATATCTACAAAGCTATTTCCTGTTTTTTTTTTAAGTTCATTAATTTAAAAAAAAAATTTTTTTTTTATCATATTTCTTTTTTTAAAACAAGAAAATTTATTTTCTATGATAAGAATTTTTTTTTTATGTTATTTTTATACGCCCTCTAATTATTAGAATTATGTTAAATATTTTCCCAAATTTGCCTTGACCTTGATACTGTTTTTTTTTTTTTTTTTTTTGTGTGTAAAATATATTATGGATAAAATTAAAAATAAAAAATAAAAATATTTTTGTTAATTCTTGTTGTTTATGTTGTTGTTGTTTTTATGTCGCTGCTGCTGAATAGAAGAAATTTTAAACATAATAAATATATGTATTATTAAAAAATGTGCGTTTTTTTTTTTTGTTTGTTTTGTTTGTTGTATTCTTTTTCTAACCTTGAAGTAAAAGTTCACCGGCCGGAATTGGCATAGTGTCTTTTTTTATTTGTGACTGGAATATATATAATAAAAAAAAAAAAATTGAATAACTAAAATTTATTTTTTGTTTATTCTTTTTTTTTCATTTTTGTTTTCCAATTTTTTGTCTGCGTTTTTTTTTTTTTTTTTTTTTTGTATATTTTTGATGAATAAGTTTTTGAACCATAATAATAAAACAATATAGGGTAATTATGTACATCGGATGCCGAACTTGTTTTTCAACTTTGCCAACTTATTTTTTTTTTTTTTCACTTAATAAAGTCTGAATTTCAGTTTTTGAAATTTCTGAAAAATTCAACTATGTATTTTTTAATTAAAGAAAATAATTGTACTTAACTTCAGAAATATATTAAATACTCTCAGGCATGTGCAACTCAATTGCGTGCCAGAGCCACTGAATAAATTTCGTACCTCGGCATGAGCCACATATAAAAAAACGAATGAATAAAATAATAATTGTTTATTGGTTTTGATTTAATTCAGAATTTGTACTAGTAATTTAATTTAAAAATTGCAACATAAAACATAAGAAAATATAAAATAAATCTACAAAAAATAAAAAAATAAATAAAAGTTAATGAGAATTTTGAGTATTTTTGCTTTGGCTCAATTTATTTAAATCAGGTGCAATTTTTGTTGTCCCAAGTTTATATTTATTACCTTTTCTTGCAAAACAAACAAATCATTGCCAGCTAATAAACATTTTTTAAAAATTAAAGCAAAACAAAAGTTCTTTTCGTACAAAAAAGAGCCACATATTACGTAAATCATGAGCCGCAGGAAATATTTCTTCGCCTCTTTAGAAAAAAAAATATCTCCGCAAAATTGGTGAATGTCCGGAAACCGATGCAATTACTCCCTACTCTCAACTTATTTATAAGTATATGAAGATAAAAATATTTTATATTTAAAAAAAAAAAATGTACATAAATAAAAAAAAATTAATTATCATCAAGTTAATATATTTTATTTTTGTATTAAAATTTAATTTTTAATGCTTCGCTAAATAAAAAAAAAATCTGCTTTAAAAGTATGGGAACTACGTACGTACCTTACCTACACATATGTTTTTAATATGTTAAAAAAATAAATTGAAAAAAAATATATACATTATAAATCGATATAAATATTGAATAACAAACGCATTGTTAGCTGAGGTTATGAAAATCATTTCGTGATAGCATACTAAAGTAAAAAATATAAATTATGGAAAATGGAACGAATACTAAATTACTTTAAATTAACTTAAACAGGGTTCGGTAATATTAATTGTGAACTTATATGTTTTGGCAAAATAGAATGCTTCAATTATTATTTGAGGATCTTATGAAATTTTGAAGAAACTAAATATACTATTCAATATAAAATAATAATGTTAGCTATATCTATACTGTATTAAGTACAATGATGCAGTGTTCCCCCATACTCGAAGTGTACTTACAAAATGGAAAAAAAAAAAAAATCAAAGTTTTAATTAAAAAAAAAAATTATAAAATTATAAAATGCATAAAGAAAAATGCATTATTGAAGGTAAACAATCAAAATTAACTTTGAAAATTAAAATTTTTTTTTTTTTAAATATAAACATTTAATTTATTTATAAAAATAAAATTATATATGCTTATATACTAATTTTAAAATTTTTGTTTTGACTTTTTGTTTATTATTTGTGCCAAATAAAAATATAGGTATAAATTAAAATGTTGGGGAAACAGTATATAGGTAGGTACTTAGTTTATTTGTATTTTTATAATAATCCTTGAATATTTTATACACATAATGTACACGTTAAAATTTTATGAAATTTTTTTTTTAGTTTGACATTTAAGTTCTTATAAGTATATATAAAAAATTATAAACAAATTTATAAAATGCAGTTTAAAATTTTGATGATTTTTAATTTTAATTATATATACATTTACAGTATACCTATATAGTACTAATGCACTATTTACAAAAAATCTAAATTTATTATTTATTTCAACGATTCAATGTACATAATATACGTATAATTATAATATATATTTCAACGATTTAAAAAAATTCAAATAATAACGCAAGTATGTATTACAAATTTAATACACCCCCGTAATATAACTTCATGAAAATGGACTACATAGAGCCAAATGAATAATGATATTGCAAATTTTTGTTTTTACGAAATTTATTGACACAAAAAATAATATCAATTAGTTCAGTTTTTCTTGTTAAAAAATTATAATAACCATTTTATTAAATAAATAACAAATTTTCTTTTAACTTTTCTTTCCGAATTTTCAACAGAAAAGCAAAAATATTGATTTAAAAAAAAAAAAACAAAATAAAAATTCAGAATAATAAATTTGTAAAATAATAAAATTTGAAAGTTTTAATCGAAACATTGAATTTTTTATAAATTATATATTTTATTATATATACAAAAAAATGCATAAAGAAAAAAATAAATTTGAATTCGTGCACAAAAAAGAAAAACGAAAAAACAAAAATTTAAACAATAAAAATTAATTTGCAAAATTTAAATTAAAAAATAAATTCTTATACATGCATACTCGTATATTAATAATATACTTATATTTTTAATAATTAAAAATTTAGATTCGAAATAAATGAATTTTGTTTTGACTTCATTTCAAAAAGTTTTGATTTCAGAAGGAAATGCATTATTATTGTTCTCCAGTATACGAATGTTTTTTATTAGTAGACCAGAAAGTAATTGTTTACTAAATATTTAAGCAGCAAAACTTGTAAAAATTCTATTGCATTTTACTATTGTTTAGAATATTTTTTAATTATTTCCAAAATTGTTGAATTCATATGTTCACAGATATCAAGCTTTAAAACTCATCAGACTGATTCATTACAAAAGTTCTTTTCAAAAATTTAAATTTCATTAAATCTATTTTTAGATTCTGTGAGCTGTGTTGAAATATTATCTACTTCATGCCTTTGTTTGGGATATGATTTTCGAAGCAATGTTGTGGTTGTTATGATTTCATGATGCGATACAAAAATAATTCAATGTTAATTAATAAAAATGATTTTTACGTGCATTATTATTTATTCTCCAAATTTGAATCTTCAATAAAATGCTGTCATAAAAAATTACCCAATACTTAAATATTTTTAAAAATATATAAAGAATAAGTATCTAATTAAAAAAAAAATTAAATTAGGGGAAGTAAGTTATTAACAGGGTTATTAATTAATTAAATTTTTCAACAATTACCCTATCATCAGTATAATATATGTATATATGGTGTTATCAATTAAGTTTTATACATTTTAAGCTTTTTTTTTTTTTTTAAGTATGGAAATAAAATAGTATAGACTAGTAAATTAATAAAAAGTACATATAATTTACATATAAATGAAATAATTATTTGAAATGTCACATAACTACTTACTGAACAATAGAATGTAATTAAAGAAATAATAATTAAAGAAAAATTATATGAAAGATTATTTATTATATACTTATATACTTTTAATTTTAATACACAGATAAACTCACATGATATTTTTAAATGATGTTAACCTATTATTAAAAATACAGATACTTTACTTCTAGTCAAAAGAAAATATGTAGGTACTTATATATTATAGAAAATATTTTTTATATGTTCAATAAATTACAATAAGTTCAGGATTAAGCAATGTATAATTATAGAATAACATCATTATGTTCAGTTACATACTTACATGTACACTTAGTTTTCACATTCAACTTTCGCTTCTTTTCTGTTCTTTTTCTTTTTTAAAAACGCGTCTGTAATATTATTCAGTTTTTTTTTAATGTAGACAGAGGATTAAGAATAGCAGAAACAAAAAAAAAATATATATACTTAAGTAAAATAAATTGAAATCAGAATTTTTTTCACGAATCAATGATTGCATTCGAATTATAATTCTTTTTTTTTTTTCTCCTCTTTTTAATTTAAAAATTGTATATTACTATATTGTCAAGGCTAATCCACTTATTATTTTTTATTTATAAATAAAATTGAAGAAAATTTTACACATTATCAATCTGTGGAAATCGAAAAAAAAAATTTTAATTTTCAGTTTGTTCTAAAGAATCTAAAGCATGTTTTATGGGTGTGTAACTTTTTTTTTTATCGTTCTGAAACCGTAGTTGCACTTTTATTATTACAAAAATTAATTTTTTTTTAATCTACTTTATTATACACTGTAAACACTTTTTTGTAGCCTTATAAATTGAAATTAGTAAAAAATCTTGGCCAAATAATAATATACAAAATATTTAACAACCCTAAGTTCAATGCCAGAGCAACTTAACACTTGAAAGTTAATAATTTTTATTTTATTTTTTATAGACGGTATAGCTAGGTACTTGATTACAATAAGCTGGCAAATTAACAACTAAGTATACACTTACTTACTTTATTATTTAGTATTTATTTTTAAATTTTCTGATGTGTTACGCATATTAAATATTGCACAATTATGCTTATTATAAAAGCTAATATTGTTATTTAAAATTGAAATTGAAAGGGAAAAAATATATGTACTTAATTTATTTATTTTTTTTTCTAAAAAGAAGAATTGATCAATGAAAATCGTTTGTTTTTAAAATTTTAATATTATTTTTTCTCTCAAATATAGGTACCAAAAAAAAAAAAAACAGAATAACAAACGAACCAATCATAAGAATATGTTAGACAAAATAAAAATCTCTAAATTAACAATAGTTTGGTGTTGTTTAAATGATGTTTTTTATTTGAAAGAGATCCATTTTGTGGCCACCGGGCACGGTTCGTCATATGACACTACATTACAACATACTATTAGTACTCCAGAGTTACAATTAAACATGATAGTCTAAAAAAAAAAAAAGAAGTAAATATTTAAAATGCTCGCTTGAAAAATTGTCAAAAATAGACAATGATCGCCGCTTGTTCTTACAGCAATTATTATTAACTATTAAACTTGTTATCTTTAGTTTAATTCAACTATTTGTAACAATTTCATAAGTTTTTGCAAAAAACAACCCAATTCCCAGCTTCTGTGGTTTACAAACATTTTTTTTTTTACAGAACACACTTGTTCATAAAGCATAACCAAAAAAACTGAAGACGTAAATATAATTTTTTCAATACAAAATATAAATAATTATATTTAATTTGCCTTGAAACAATTGAAAAAATTAATAGTTAACTATATTTTTAATCTATACTGTTAGTTGAAATAAAAAAGAAGAATCTCTTTACTTTTAAATTGATTAAAACGATCTAGAAATATTTTTCTTCTCCTAAGTAAGTATGTGATATTAATTTTATATTGTTGCAATTTTGTAATATTCAATATTCTTCATCTTTTATATATAAATTAATAACTAAGTATTATTTAGGCTTGCACTATTTAATTGTATGTACATAAAGAATGTAAATTTGTAAGTTTAATTGTTTTATATGACATAAGTATTTAATTATAAATAAATTTTCAATTGATAAAAATAGAAATCAAGAAGAAAATTTTGTGATTCATATTATATACATATATGTAGTTATATGGGTCAATTAAATTTAATAAATATAATAGTTGATTTCTTTTTATATTTGTAACATGTAAGTCTTAAACTAAAAAATGTCTCTATAATATTATATTGATTATTTTGTTGAATTATATTCAATATAGAATTCAATATAAATAAAGGGGTTAAACTAAAAGCGGCTAACTAAAAAAAAAAAAAATTATAAAAAACAATATTAATCGAAAATATAATTTAACTAATCCAAAAAAAAAAAAAAGATTATAAAAACTCGAATACGAAGTACGAAATGTTCTATATTTCAAGTTATTGATATTGTGTATATTGATTAAAGAGACATAATGCAGACACTTATTGAAATAATTCAATCGTTATCGATTTTCTATTTTTTATTTTCAAGTATGTACAAACATCATTAAATACTCATATATACGATACTCATCTATTGTCATTATTTTGATTAAATTGATTGTTACTTTACTTTATTCATAACTTATTTTTTTTACGGAGCCATAATAAACAGTAGGTACGCTACCTATAATAAAAAAAAACAAATTAATACTTGTAAATCAAAAATCAATGAAATCCGTAGTAAAAAAAAATACAAATATTATTTTAGGTTTACAATCAAAATATTGATAAATTAAATAAACATTATGTATTTGCTTATCGCTGCAAAATAACATATATTTTTTTTAAAGAACTTTATTTACTTACCTACAAATAGGGAGTATGAAAATAAGTCAAATTCAAAATGTTTTCACGATATTATGTAAATTCAACTTGTATTAAGTAAATATTAGGCTTACGAATACACTTCAATCAGCACCGTCATAAATTTCAAGCCCTCTACAAAGTATAAAAACAAATACATTTAAAGCATCTTGTAGGCATAAAAATCATAAAAAATCAAAATTCTTATAGAAAACATAAAAGATTGGTCTATAAAATAACAAAAAAAAAAAAACCATAATTTAATTATTGCTTTCAATTTATAAAATAATTAGTTAATATTAATTTTTACAAAAAAAACAAAAATCGAATGCATTGAAATTTGCTTCAATCCCTTTTTATAATTTCATTAAAATTTATTTGTTACGATTTCATTGCTACAAGATTTTGTTTTTTTTTTCATATATATACAAGACGGCTTGAAATTTATGTCAGTGTAGCTACAATCAATTCAAATTAAATTAGTCATCAGAAATATACTTATGACTCCGATTTATATAAATCTATGCAACCCACAGAAAAATTCTTAGATATATCTTTAATAATATTAAACTACTTATAAGTATCTACTTAATATCTGATTTTTTTTTTTTAACTTTGGCGAGTCAGTAACCTTGGACTAAGATGGTAGAGATAGTATTTTCAATCAGAATTTAAGTCTGTTTCTCTATACCTATTATAACTAGAAATACAGAACTGATAATAAAAAAATGTTTTAGGAATATTTTCTAGTTACATAAGTACTTATGTTAAAGTAATATAATACATATTGTACTGTAAGTATATTTAGAATATAATACAGAAAGAGATATAGAATAATATTTTCTTGAAAATATTTTTTATAATAGTAATAAATAAAATATATGGTAATATAAAACATAGGTTAGATTTTTATAGTTACTTACTTATGTAAATTGAATGTTAGGTATATGATTTTTTTTTTATTGATCGGAAAGGAAATTAAAAGCATTTTATGTAAAAAAAAAAAAAAAGAAAAGAATCAAATCAGAAATAAAAAACTTTCATTTAATGAGAAATCAATAAGTAATTTATTTTTTGTATTTATAATATATCTTTTCTACATTATAATTTGGTATTCTCATAGAATAAATGTAAGTAATTCACAAGGTTAATTTAACAGCGCACCGACAGGGATATAAATTTTCTTTTGTACTCAGGCTGCTATAACATAATTGTTCAAATTAAGAATTAACATAGAACAGATAAGTAGTAAAGCTTCAAAAATAAATTGGAAAGAAAACAATTTTTGATTGTACATATAAATCATCGAGGTATAAAGTATAAACTTATAATTCATATATGTATTATAAAAAAACCACCTAAGTACTAATTTAAGTAAGTTTAGTTAAACCTTGTTTAATCAATAAGCCATTAACTTAAGTATTTATTTTAATTTTGTTTTGATGGATTCATTCAAAATGCAATATTTATTTTCAGTTGCTTATTTTTAAAAAGTAATTTAATTCTTATCATTCTAAGCGAAGTGTCAATAAGTAAACAGTTGCGGCAAAAATAAAGTTGTAAATGTAGACTTAATCGCTGGTAAATATAAGCTAAAATTTTAATCAATAATGTCATATACCGCATGTCTGGCGTAGGTCAGAGAATAATTAAATCAAGTCAATTCAATATACTTAATATAAATATAAAGTACTAAGGGGCGTCAAATAAATATATATATATGGATTATTTTTTATTAAGAACATTATTATTATAAAAATGCATGGCATAATTGTATTTAAAAAAAAAAACAAAAATTGTCAAACAGTGATAACACTATTTTCAGTAAGAACTATAGAGACTGGGATTTGTTCAAGAAATAAATTTTTTAAATTTATTTATACTATTATAATGTAGAATCTAGTAAATTTATTTTTAGAGTTTACATTTTGATAAAACTTCTGCTATCAGTTTTCTTATTATTTTTATCTTTTATTTTAACATTATAACCAAAATTTTATGCTTAGTCTAAGAATTTTAATAATAAGTTCCTATCTAAGTATATTGTATATTAAGTATTTTTTTTCTGTAAGCATTTAGCAGTGGGTGGTCGGAAGAGCAATTAAAAAAATACTTATAAGAAATATTATATACTTATAGTTGAAAGATAAAAAAAAAATAAAAATAAAGATAAAGATAAGATAAATTTGAAAATTGGGTCCAATAAACAAATAAATATTATAACATGCTAATAGTATTATACTGAAAATATTTCTTTTAGAGAAAATTAAACAAAATTTCTATTTCAATTGTGATGTGATTAAAATTGTGAAAAAATTAAAAACATTTTAATTTGTATATTTTGTAGACCGGAAAAGAAACTAGTAATTGAATTGCAAAATACCGGAAAATGATAAAAAAATAAAAAAATAAAAATTTTACTTTTTGCTCTCGTTATGATTCATACTAGGAATCATATACTTATATAAGAAAAATCATATTTTTTTAAAAAAAAAAAAAATAAAAACAAATTTTTTTTTCTCTGAAACTCTTGGCAATGTAAAATAAAATAAAATCCCTGCATAATAATGTATATATAGTACCTATACCTAACTAACTAACTTATGTATAAGAGTATAATAAGTATATGTATATTTACCGACTGCGCAAAAATTTAATCAATAAACCAATGTTAGACATTACCTATCGAAAAAGTTTTGTTTTGTTTTTTGGAAATTATTTTATTTATTCATAATTCATAAAATTTCAATGTTAAAATTTGGGCTGTTTATATAAGTTTGATTTTTAGGTTTTTCGTTCAAGTTAAGTTCTAAGAATAAAAAAAATTACGTCCATATTTGGTGTTCTCAGATGTACCTATCTATAGTTTATTGAAAAGGTTACAAAAAAAATTGATAGTCTGTAGGTGTAGAAAATGCCAAAAATTAAATTAATTTTATTAATTTTTTTGTAATTAAAGTAAACCAAAATTTTCGTATACATATATTAAAATCATTAAGGACTTCTATTTTCTTCATATGCTCGTCTCTGTGTGCAATACATTCACGGAAAATTTCTAGAGCTTTTAAAAAAAATAACAAAACAAAAATCTAAGTATAAATTATTCGTGAATATTTTAAATTTGTATAGTACCTACATAATGTAAGTAATAGTTTTTTTTTTTTATTTTAACTTTCAGGAGTTCAAGGTAATAAAAAAAAAAGTTAAGAAAATATTATTGTTTTATCGATTGAAATAATAATAATAAAAATTAGTAAATGGTATATACCCGCTTTCCTGATATAAAATAAAAAAATATGAACAAATGAATTTGAAGCAAAATAAAATTTTTTATAGAAAAATCGAAGAAAGGAAAATATATATTTTTTTTTCATTGAATTGATTTTTTAAGTTATAAATCCGTATATTGTATCCGGAGATTGGTTTTTGATTAAAAAAATTAGATCTAAATAAAACTACAAACATGAATTTTAGATACATTTATTCTTTAATAATACTTATGTTCAAATTTTTATTTTAAATTACTTAAAATAATTTTTTAATGTCTAGGGTAATCAAATCACCATAATCTTGAATTCACTGTTTTGCGTATTAATTTTGTTCTGTTAACTTATTCTAATAATGACTCATAAGTAGGTATACTTTTTTTTAAAGTTTTTTAGTAACTCTCAACCACTCTCAACAATATAACATTTTGGCAGGCGGCGGTCGTGAATTCACAAACATTATATAGTATATACATATATATATATTATGCAATATGCATAAATGGTATACAGATACAATAGTGAAATTATATACTCTATCATATGGTTTTTGACATTCGAATGAAAAAAAGGATATTTTTGTTGTGTTGTGTGCACTTATGCTATATAGATACTATATATATATCATTAACATGTATAACATATTCACCCTCTGCATTGAAAACAAAAAAGGTGGCAAACTGATATCAACAGAAAGTTGAAGAATGGCTATGAATTATGATCTTCTATGTATGTAAGTAATCTGTGCTAAAAAAATGGTTAAATGTAAACAATTACAAACAATAAAATATTATATATAACACAATTAATCATAGTAAATACATATATTGTATATAATTATATATGTACCTATAAATGTGTAAGTACATGTTACAATTAAAATTTTTGTATGTACATAATAGTAGGTACATAATATAAAGTTCAATTACCTATATTTATAACTGGCAAATAATAATAATAATAATCAGATATGTAATGTTTAAGTTAAAAGAAGAAAAGGAAAAACTTTTTTTTTTTTTTTTTAGTTACATAAAGCACGGATTAGTCATTCAATAATTGAACCAACTGGCATCAATCTAATTTTTCATTTTTTCCTTAAATTTTTCTGTAAAAAACACTTTGACAGGTAGGTATACTGGATTTTTTATGTTTTATGGAGCATTCATTCTGTTTCACGGCAAATGAACGAATCAAATTTTGCTATCAAGTACCTACTTCAACTTGATAGATTTTATTTGAGAACACATGCAGATCAGATCTAAGAGATTTACATAAATGTAAGAGGTTACATAATATTCTAATTTTATAATAAAATCCACAGGATCAAAAACATTAGAAAGAAAAGGACCTTAAATTTTATTTAAATGAAATTTATTTTAGATTTATAACATTTGGATAAAATGAAACCAAAATTTCAATAATTTTTGTGAAAAAAAAAAAAAACAAAAAAAAAAATTGTATACGATTTATTTATTTTTCCTGGGTGTGACTCGATAATATTAAAATAAAAAAAAGGACATTTTCTACTTCGTATCTGTTGAAGGAAAAAACGTTGTTGTAACTTCTATATATTCACTTGTTTAAAATGTCCAAATAGCGCCTCCTATGTCAAAAATTTGTACCGATAAGTATATAATATACATTTGTAAATAACCTGTATATAGTATATAGGCACTTACCTAGGTAATAAGGTATTCAAAATAATTACGATATTAATTATTGAAAGTAACTAGATACCTACAAATATTGGACATACATATTGTGGCCTCAATATTGTTTTTCTTCTAAACCGATTATAAATAGGCAGATACCTGGGATGGTAGGGGGTAACTTATTGCTTTTTCCTAAGGAGCGTTTAAGTCGATGAATTTCATGTTTTAACTTACACAATGAATATTTCGAAAGTGCATTGTGAACACACTACTTTCATACAATTTTTAATTTGCAATTATGCACATTCTACAGACTCCGAATGCAAAAAAAAAAACAAACAAAAAAATGCAAAAATAAAAAAAAAATAAATATAAAATCTTCTGTATCTGTGAGTGAAAATACTGAAAATAAGATTATTTTAGCAAAGCAATGCAATTATTTTGATTTTTTTTTTTTTTTTAACATTCACCTAGATAAAATAAAAAAAAAAGAAAAAATAATCTTAAAATTAGCTGAAAAGAATAAATTTAATTTTGTTAAAAAAAAAAAACAAACTAAACTTACATTTTTGTGTGAATTTATAAATTATTATATTATTTTAATTTTGTATGAAAATTCCTTCTTTTTTTCAATATTTTCTTGAATTAAAGTTTTTCTTTGATGAAAATCCTTTAATTTTTATTTATTTTAAAAATAAAATATTTCATAAATATAATAAACTTTTTCCTTTTGAATAAAAATTAAATTATTTTATTTTTCTCCAAAAAAAAAAAAAAAAAATTCGCGCGCTTGGTTCTTTTCCTTTTTTTTAATTTTTTTTTTTTTTTCTGATTGTGAACTCCAGTGAAGACGGCAAACTTGTTTCTTTTGTTCTCCGGCTTTTTGAAAAAAAAAAAATTTAATTATTTTTTTTTTGTAAAACGTAAAGCGAGGTATTTTATTTAATTTTTTTTTTCTTGTTGTTTTATAAATTTTGCTAAATTAATGTTAGACTTTAGATTTACACACAAAAAAAAAATTATATAAATTTTTTTTCATAAACTTTTATTTGATAAATAATTTTTTTTTTTTCTTGTAATCTTGTTGTAAATTATAAAATATGTGGGAAACAACAAAATAAAGATTAACCGGAGAACAAGAAAGAACTACTGATTGACATTTTTTTTGCTTTTTTTTGAAAATGATAAAATGACAAACGAAAAAAATTTTTTTACCAACATTCAACAATGCCAACAAAATTTTATTTCATTTTTAGCATTATTGCTTTTATTTACAAAGTGGTAACACTGTTAAAGCTTTTGTTTTGTTTTTTTTTGTTCGAAAATAAAGCTTGCTGTTTAATGCTTTGCAGAAACAATTCTGCAGTGGTGTGGTTATATGATGAAGGTTGAAAATTCAATTTTCGAAAAAGGAAAAAACTGTCGGTAACTTTTTTTTGAAAATTTTTCTAAAATTTTTTTTCAATTTAAAGTTTGGGAGTTTTCGGTAAGGGTAATTTTAAATTTTTTTTTTAACGATATGGCGGGAATTTTATTTTATTATTAAGTGTTGTGCAACTATCGTTATTTTTAACTCAATTTACATAAAAGAAAGAAAAAAACGGAAAGCTTCACGAACTTAGTATGATATTATAGACCGATAGACGGATTCAAAGTTCTCTTAACTTGAATTGACAAACTGAATATATTTTTCGTCTGTAGTGTTGTTGAAAGTTTTTTTTCAACCTTTTTAATATTGTTTTCGAAGATCAGTTCATTATATATAAATTCATCTAAAAACCTCAACAAAATTAAAATTTAGTGAACTGATGACTTTACTTCATATTTTTATTTTACAATAAATAGATAAATAATGTAGGTATAGATTTTGAAATAAAACAGAACCACCAACAGAATGAGAATCCCATACATTTTGCCCCAGAATTTATTCTGGAGTAGAAATTCAGCTATAGAATTACGTGTTTGTCGCAAGAATTTTAACATTTAGTCTTAAACATAGAAACAATGAAATTACTTTTCTGATTCTGTTTCTTTTAAGGTCTGGTTTATGGAAAAACGTCCTTTCTTTTTTGCTATTTTACACATTAGTTTTTGCTATTTTACTTTATAGAATTCTAAAAGCGAAAAAAAAAATGTAAAAAAAACATTCAGTTACATGTTGTACAAGTTGAATGAATTTAATCAATTTCTGGGCTGATGAGTTAGTTCAATTTAGATTTTGATGAGTTTTTTGTAGTTCTCTTGGAAGACCTCTTAAATATTACATATGGCGTCTAAGTTAAAAAAGGGGTAAATAAGTATTTCAGCATGCTATAAAAATAACTTTGTAAAAATTTGATGAACAGTTTCCTGTTCAATTATTAATTATTTCTAATACTCAAAATGTTTCAATTTTGTTTAAGTTACGGTAGGAAAACCAATACATATAATATATAAAACAAAATACAAAAAAAAAATCTTAGTTATTATACGTTAATAATAAAGAAATCCATTATCCTTGATCTTAAAAATATTTTCATAACATAAACATTAAATGGAGCAATAAAATTTGTTAAGAACTTTTTTAATACATTTTTTTTTTTTCGTTACTTTATCGCTTTTTAATAGAAACTTTAATTGGAAATAATAAAAAAAAATTTTACAACTTCCTTGGATATTCCATCCATCTTAATAAAATAATGGTTAGGTATGTATGGATGCTAAATAATGTTGATAGAGTAAACTTTTCGGTTATAGGTAGGTGTATAAACTTAAAACTTTAAATTTTTTGCAACCTATATAAGAGATGTTCTCAATGAACTTTCGTGTACCTAATAATTTTGAATGAAACTAGGTTTATAAAAGTTCTATCGATGATGATTAAATTGTAGCTTACATATTATTACATATTTTTAAATTGAAAATAATAATTGTACACGAATATTTTTTACCTCGAAGAGTGATAAACTTTTTCATCAACAACACTTCAGCTTTAGTTTAAGTTTAAATTTTTTCTGATCCTTGAAAATAAAAATCTTAAAAATTAAAATCATTTCATCATCATTATTAATAATTAATTTTCCCATTAAGTATGCTGATTTATTAACGAACTATGTGTACAATATACATAGTAGGTAGGTACATAATAAAAAAAAAAACGATTTTTGAGTGTTAAAAAGGTCTTAATGGTTTATTAAACAATTTAATTCAGTGAATTATAAAAAAAATATATATTTTTTTACAAAAATTTTAAATGAGTGGTAATAAAATAATAATTTTTTTGGTCGTGAAATTATTTTGGGAGATTTTTTGAATTTGTAATCTTTTTTAAGATTATTTATTTTTTTTGTAATGTTTTCGAAATTTAACACAAAAAGAAATATACATACTTATAGATTTATAGTTTATTAGGAAATTTATTGAATAATATAATAATATATATTTGAATAATGTCAGTCAAAACATTTTCAATCTTATTAAGTTCATATCACCTTTTGGGTCGATACATGGTTTGACAGATACGCACGCTTTAACTTAACCTATACACATAAATTCAACAATCACAATCTATGTCATTTTTAGGGAGTAGGCATTTTTTTCTTATTTTACAAATACGATTGTTTAACCAATTTATTGATTAGAATAATTTATTATAATTTACGCTCTCTTGTTTTTATCAATAACAACTTTTCAACGCATAAAAATTACATGTGTCATTAGTTATTTGATGTTTTCAATATTCATATGCAGATGAAAGTTTTAGAAGGTTTAATTAATTTTCAAGTCAATTATTAAAAATTTTATTGTGAATAATTATTACCTATAGGAATAAATATAATTAAAAATTTCACGATTTACTCATGCTATTAAATGTACCAGATATACCTTAATGCTTAATGTGTAGTCGTTCTTGTTCATTTAACATGATGCTTGCACAAGTATAATCCACATTAAATTTGATTTTACAGGCTGGCTAGAGTCACTATTTTAACTTTTGATTTTGTAACTTAATTTATGATGGTTTGTTGGTGTTTCATATGAATTCAAAAATTGCATAATTTTAGTACGCAAGCTATAATAAAGTTCTATAGTTATTGGCAGGCAATTATTTTTTAAATTAACACATCGTCGTTTGATACTGATAATTTCTTTAGTATTCTTAATCAATGATATAATACATAATATCGCCTGCTCAGAAATGAAACAACGTATAATGAAAAGTATAGTTTCGAGTAATTTGAATTTAAAGATTTGAAAATTAAAAGAAACGTATGAAAAAATATCAAGTAGCGTACAATTTTCATCTAAAAAAACCATTTTAATCAACATTAAGAATATTGCAAAGTAGTTGTACTTATAAAATCGAGTACGAGGAATCGAATGGTGCAATTGTCAAATAATGACGTATAAATGTCATACGTTGTTTCATTTCTCAGCAGACGATATATACCTTCCAATAATTTTAAAATTTAAATCCAAAATAAATATAGTGTATTAATAAAATATAAAACTACTACTATACTTATTATTATGTATATAATAAAAGTAGTATGGTACCTCTATAATATATTCCTTAATTATTTATTTGCTACTGCAACAAGATATTTTTTAAAGTTAAAAACTGAATGTTAATGATAAAAACCTTTTGGAAAATAAAATATTTTTGGGTTTTATTTTCAATTTGGGAAAGAAATTTGATATAAAGTACGATTTTTAATTTTTTTTTTTTTATTTTTTTTTCATACTATAACTAAATTTAGTTTTGTGAAGATAAATTATAACCTCGGCACCTATTAATTTTCCTACGATAAAGTTAGAGTATTCATATTCATTGAAAATTTATTACCATTATAAATATATATGTATATGTATATATGTATTTGTATATGTATGTATATTGCTAAATTCATAGATTTATTTAGTTTTTGTAAATTAGTACCATATATTGAATATAACTATAAAAAAAATTATCTGCATTTATTTATTTTTTTAAATAAATTTTATGCTTATTTCGATTATTTCTGCAGTAAATAAATTTTAACATTTTCAAAGATAGTAAGTAGTTACTTATTTGAATTTGAAAAAAAAAAAAAATGTTTTAAATCGTATAATAAAAGATTATAATTGCTGTTGTTTATGGCCGCGCATTAAATTTTTGTAAGTTAAAAAAATCGTATATTGTAATTATACTGTATTTTATTATAGAAGTATTACATAAAAATGAATACTACGTATGCTGCATTAATTGTATATGATTGAAATTTATCGATATTTTGAAATTAAAAATATTTAATTTTTAGCTATAGAAGTTGAAATAATTAGTGTTATAAAACAACTGACATTAAACCATTCAAAATGGCAAACACACGATAATACACACTATATAGGTTTGATATGCTGATCAATAATAGTTATTTTGAGTACATTAATATATGATATAAATTAAAAATTGGATCTCTACTGAATCGTAAAGTAAACGTGTTACATACCAACACTGTATATCTTACAATTTTATTTAACTTTTGTTCACTCTATATATTCTTTTACACTATCAAATATAATTTTAATTTATATTATTGTTTTTGCTAATTTTATCAAAATTTAATAAAAAATATTATTTGCTAATATTCTCATTGTCTTCTTAAGTTTTAATTTAATTTTTTTTATTTAATAACCAATTTATTTTTAAAATTGCAGCATATTTATAAAAGAAATACAACTCTATGTATACATCTGTGCATTGTAGCTACAATTTAAAATAACTAAAAACTATACAAATGCATAGAAAAATATTATATGATTGTATAAATTTGTTAATTCATTTACTGTGTACATTATTTTCCGGATGTTACATATAATCCTTGAAAATAATAAAAATTTTAAAATAAAAAAAAAATTACAATATAAAAGTAAAGTACTCAAAAAACTTTAATGTATTTTTAAGAATTTTATATAATTTTGAAAAATTTCATGTTTTTTAAATCATTATAGTTGTGTGTTAATGAAAATGGATTGAACAATATCTATATTATAATCGAGGAGTTTAAAAAATAATTAATCAATATATCCCTAAGTTGTCAAATTTCCAAAAATAATAATAATAATGATAAAATGTTCTGAAAATATATGAAATTTTAGATTAAACAAATAAAAGAAATTTTATCGAATTTTTGATTTTAAAGCTATATTTTATTTCGTTATATTATAAATAAGAAGTAAAACGAACTATCTCAATATATTTCATTTCAACTACATATTATTATATGATTTAAGATAGTGAGAACATATAAAACTAATAATAAGATTTTACTGATTATGTTTATTTATTTTTTAAGTATATTTATAGTTCATGTACACACATATTTATAAAGAAAAATGTTTATAATCTTTAAAGTAATTTAGAGAAGAAAACATAAGTTTACTTTTATTTTAGTAGATATGTAGGTACTTTCTTCTTTATTCCTTTTTATGTACAAAAAGTTTTTATTAAAAAAGAACTTTATATATTATTTGTTTATAAAATTTTAAAGGTTCGAAATCTTTTTGAAAAACTAATTATTTTTGGTTTATTTCAATTTTATCCTAAATAAAGTTTAATCTAAAAAGTTAGATTCTATTTTTTTTTTTAATATTAACATGTGGTTTTATTAAAAAAAAAATAAAAGAAAAATTATTTATGGTATCTGGATTTTGGTTATTAAAAACATTATAATCTGGTAACTAAGCTGTTATAGATAAAAAAAAAACACAAAAAAAAACACAAAAGTTTGAACTCAACCTTTCATTAAAAAAGTTTTAATTTTTTTTTTTAATTTGGTTTCAACGATTATTATACAATAAATACACATATGTTACATATATATAATAAATATTTTATTTATGTAATATTTTATATAAAATAAAGGTTTAGGTTAACTTAAAGCTCTTGAATTAAGTAGGTACTTAGTTATTTAAATTTCCTTTATATTAATTTTTTTTTACTTCTTTTTTTTTTAACTTTTTTAGTATATAAATTACATGTAGATTTTGTTATAAATGCTACTGTAGAGAATGATATTGTCATATATATGGGAAATGATATTGTCAAGCTGGAATTTTTTTTTGCTAAATTTAACAAAATTATAGTTGATTTTAATTAAATTAAACGCGATCAGTCAACTTTTGATTTATGTGTTTTTGTGCATGTTTCGTCGTGTGCCAATAGTTATCCTTTTCAATAGTCTAAACTAAATTAAGCTAGAAAACATTTTTTCATAAATTTTATATATTTAAAAAAAAAAAAACAATTTAAACTTGATCAAACACAATTAATAAATATGTATAAAAAAAAAAATTTTTACATTTTACAACATGTGTACATCAACAATAAATACAATCAAATTTATGTTAGTAAAAAAAAGTTTAAATACATCAAGTTTAAATACATCATGTCATGATTTCGTACATAACTATAATCATAAATATATATGTACTTATGGATGGTACGAATAAAGTTTTATTGAAAAGGGTCAATTTTTGTTATCAAACAAATTCAATTTTTATTGCTATAGAGAGAGAAACATAATACTTATAATAATAAAGCATAGCGGATATCAGACACATTATATTCTCAATAAATAATAATAAAATTTATAATTTTATTGTATTTGAAGATAAATTTTGGCTTCATAATTTATTTCATTTCTATCTAATTCTAAATTTTTTTTTTGTAGCTTTTCTGGTATAACCAAAAATTTGATAATTTATATATGATATATAATATCAAGAAATAATATGATATCATTATCTTATAAAAATGATATAACGATTCTAATTTTTATATATTATGTATATATTTTAATTTATAATTTATTTGGGGAAAAAAAAAAAATTTGTAAAAATTTTCTTTAAATAATTATTATGGAAAAACTAATAGATTTTCCATTAATGTTATCTTACAAACAAATAATAAGGTCAATAAGTATAATAAGCATTGTTTTATTTAACTGTATAGTGTATATATACGAAATGATAAAATTAAAATTTATATTATGAAATAATGAAGTAATTTATTCCATAATATCGTATAAATAAATGACATTATTTTCTAGAATAAATATATATTATAGAAAACAATATTATATTTGTTTATTACTTATATATGTAT
This sequence comes from Hybos culiciformis, assembly GCA_964007475.1. Lineage (NCBI taxonomy): Eukaryota > Metazoa > Arthropoda > Insecta > Diptera > Hybotidae > Hybos > Hybos culiciformis. Next base: position 1,469,521 of record OZ023275.1, read on the forward strand.
ATATAGTTTATTCGTATCTCATTTACATTTTATATATGAATGTGAAACGATTTTTATTGACATTAAAAGTTCTTAACATATCAGAAACCTAAAATTATTTTTACATATTATTGCGTTAAATTAAATATTTAACACGTATCTAAGCCATATGTTAAGCATACATTTGTATACATTGCAATATGGTTATAATAAATATATATATATAAAATTCATAAAGTTAGCCCAACCTAATAACCTTATATTTGTTATGATGAGATAAAATTTAACTGTTCTTATAACAATGATATACATAAGTACGTAAATATAATAAGAATACATCAGGATTACATGGCACCATACAATAAAATACTTGCACATTTGACCGTATCTTTTATTTTTATTCAAAATTTATTCAAATAAGGACATTTTAGTAATGAAAGGAAATTTGAATAAAAGACTTGACGTCGTTGAAATGTGTATAATGTTTAAATGTATAAATAACATATTCATGAAAAAATTAATAACATTTTAAAGAAGCACATACGCGAATAATAATTTCAAAAAATTTATTGGTCATTAGGTATTATTTATAATAATAGAATAATAGAATAAAAATTTCTAAATTCTACACTATAGCTGAAGGCTGAAATTATTGCTCTAATTGAAAGTTAAGCTTTATTGAATGTCACTGTATAGAAGAATTCTTAATTGATTGTTTCGACCTTCCCGAAATGTTGTTTTTTTTTTGGTTCAAAATAAAATAATCTTTATTGTCATTACTAGTTATATATGGAAGTTGCAAAAAATGTAATATTTTTTTATGTTGCGTTTGAAAGCATTTTTCTAATACCACCTTAAAAAAGTTTTATAAATTTCAATAAAGTAAGCATAATTTATATTAAAAGCATATTGTAACAATGAAACTTTTTTGTTTTTTGTTACTGTCCTTCATAATGACAGTTATATACAATAAAGGAAATGTGGAACATTCATGTGATTATGTTTTTAAGGGAAATATGTACATACAAAAAAAGTTCCTTTTTTTTTTTGTTTTCATAATCTATTTTGCATAATTTTGATATAATATGATTAACAAAAATAAATATAAATAAAACATTGTTTCTAATTAAAATTTAAATACTCCAAACAAAAATATTTATATAAATTATAGTCAAGAAAGAGTTTTCTAATTATTATCTCTGTATTAAAATATGAAATTTATTTAATTTACTAATATACGAATAGTACATGGCATAAGTATTTAGAATAATCCCCTGAATATTTTTTTTAATGTGCTAAAATTTAATTTTGATTTAATAATGCATTAAGTTCTTTCATTAATGCAATATTATATTCCTAATGTCCAATATAGGGTCTGAATAATGCATTTAATTTATTGCATTAATATTCTAATGGTGCGCTTAATAAAGTAATATCTATGTATATAGTTAATAATATTATTTGATAATGCATTTTATAGTACATTCCTGGAAAGTTTATCTATAAACATAATATATTTTCACTTCAGAAAATATTTAAAATTTTTCTAAATTCAATATTATACTTGTATATTCCCGTATATTCATTCCTTAATATATTTATAGTAAAAGCATGAGTAAAAGCATGATGAACATTTTATGCACAGATATCAACCATCACAAGTATTTTGAATAAAATTTATTTTTATTTTCGAGTACTTTTTCAAACTTTAAAATTTTTGTAAAGCTGAGTGAAGATTAAGAAGGCCCAAAAAGTTTTTGAAATCTTTCACAAAACACTATTATGGCTATTCGATGTTAATAACGATAAACTTATAATGTTTAACAACCTATATAATTCATTCAGACAATATTTTAATCTATCTATAAAGTTGAAATACTGAATTTTATTTTTAAATCTTGATTTGATGTTAATCAAATTCTCATTTATAATACATGCTTACGTATTTATGATCGCAAGGTATGAAATTATTTTTTATTATTTAAAACACAGAATTAGACATTGACGTTGTTTAACCAAAAAGAAAATTTATAACGAAAAAAGATGGAAAAGTTTTATTTTTTTCATTATTATTATAAATCTCGCTATATATACGATAAATTACCTTTTTTATTTTATTGTTTTTTCAACTGAAGGTAATTGTGAAAAATCCTTTTGTTAAAGTATGATTATCCTTTTTACAAATATATATACCTATGTATAAAAAATTAAATGAATAAATAAACACAGCGATATAATTATTTCTAAAGAAAAGTAAAATCATCCTCAGAAAATAATGACAATAGAAAATAAATTTATATAATAAAATTAATTTTTTTACAGATACACCAGAAAAAATCCGGATAAAATCTTTTGACAAAAATAAAATTAACATTTTTGTTGTCATTCAAAAAATAATCCCGAGTTAAATTTTGATTATTATCGGATAAAAATAATTAAATATAATAAAAAAATATATATCTATAGGAGGTACTATAAACAAGACTATAAAAAAAAAGAAAAAAAAAATTAAATAATATAATTTTTATTTTCATATATTATAAATATTCTTGTATTATATCTTTCCATTATATATAAATAATAATAATAATAATAATTTATTCACATTAAAATGATTAATAAGGAAATAATTAAAATTTATAAAGTGCGTGGACGGAAGATATGTGTTTGTTTGTGTGCCATATTTTTTGAATGGTTTATAAAGTTCAGAAATATAGTATGGGCATTCAAGGATATGATATTTTATATTCACTTTAATGTCACTTAGGCATTAAACTTTAAGATATTAATTCTTTAATGTTTGAAGAGTTATAAATCATTGATTAGAGCCAATTTTCCAACTAATTCATGCTTGTTGGAAAAACCAACCATTAGCGACCAACCATTTGAACTTCCATTCGAATGCGCCTTGAAATAATTTTTTTTTTACATACGTGATTCTAACATATATTGACTTTCACTAAATCGCTCTAATTCTGCTTATTCTGCACACATTATTATATAAAATAATATTCTACGGGAAGAAGATTTATATATATAAATCAATATATAAATCAATATTTTCTTTATTTTCTTTATTTTATTTATAAATGATCTTCCAAATATACTAAAGTCATCCGAAGTTTTTATTTACGCAGATGATGCCAAAATTTTCAAGTCCATATCTTGTTATTCTGATTGCATTGACTTGCAAAATGATGTTGAATCATTTAGCAATTGGTGTACCTCAAACAATCTTCATTTAAACGTTAATAAGTGTCACTCAATGTCATTCTTTAGAAAGAAAAACATTTTTGATTTTCAATACAGTGTTGGATCCTCTTCTTTAACAAGAGAAGTAGAGACCACTGATCTCGGAGTTTTGTTGGATGAAAAGTTGAATTTTGTTAAACATATCGATTTTGTTACAAGTAAGGCTCTGCGTGTTCTTGGTTTTATCAAGAGGCAATCTAAACAATTCAATGATCCATATGTTATGAAACTTTTATATTCTTCTTTTGTTCGACCCACTTTGGTATATTCTTGCCAAGTCTGGAATCCATTCTACGCAGTTCATATCTCTAGATTGGAATCGGTTCAAAAAAATTTCCTTCGTTTCGCTTTAAGGCGACTCAATTGGCAGGATAATTTAAATTTACCTCCATACACTGACAGACTTGAACTTCTAAATCTCCCAAGTCTGGAGAATAGAAGAGCTTATTTGTCGTTCAGCTTTATCCATAAAGTCATCGAAGGAAAAACGACAAGTAGCTGTTTAATGTCTAATTTATTTTTCAATGTGCCCTCAAGAAGTCTTAGAAATTTTGATGTCATTAGTATTCAATTTTCCAGAACCAATTATGGTCAATATAGCCCACTTAACTCCCTTTTCAAAATTTATAACCGATATCATTTCCTTCTTCAGTTATACGTTTTCGAAAGTCCTTCTTTTAAAAGTAAATTTTATCATAATTTTTTAATTAATTCGAACTAAGTGATACATTATTTAATAGTAAACACTGCTGCTTTGTATATATTCTTACTTCCATTATTAAATTGATTGTATATCGCGATTTCCATAAAAAAAGTACTTTTTTTGTACACCGTACGTAATCCATATTTTGATAGGAAAACTTTTTTATTTTTTACTAGATTTCAAAAATGTTTGTGTTTTTGCAAAGTAGAGGAAAATTAAGCCCAACCATGGTTTAAGTTGGTTCCGAATCTAGTAAAAATAAAAAAAATTTCCTAACAAAATATGCATTACGTACGGGTTACAAACGGCTTACTTTTTTTATGGAAATCGCGATTTATATTTAATTTTAATTAAGTTGTATTCGTTCGCTTGTATTAAGCATTTGAAATAAATAAATAAATAAATAAATAAATGCTAGAGTTTATTATAATAGTAATTTGGAATTTCGAAGAATTTGAAAATTGGCAAACTATGGTACATATATATAAGAATTTAATTAATTCTAAAATATAGTCCTTCGACAAAAGAGCAATGACTGATTTTCGAAAAAAAATTTAATTTTTTTTTTTATTTATTTTGTGTCCTTTTACCCATGAATAATAAATTCTGCAATTTATATCAAAAATTTATTTTCAAGAAATTTTTATGATCTTAAAAGGAAAAATTTTATGTTACAGTGATTTTTCTCATCAAAACATAAGAAAATTTAAATACATTTACGAACAGATATAAACTATAAAAAAAAATTTTTTTTTTCTTACTCAATTTGATTTTAAAAGCTTTTCCTCATTTAATTCAATATTAAAATTCTAATTGGTTAGAACAAAAATTTTATTACTGTCAGCAGAGATGCATTTTGGAATTTATGTAGGTACACCAAAATTATAGTACGTAGAAAATTTTGTGTGTTAAATAACTACACCTATATATATATTTTGTGGAATAATTTTTGTAATTCATACTATCATCGTGGAACTGTTTTGTTTTAAAATTAATTATACATTTTATATTTTAAGATTTTAATCTTACCATATTTTAACTTTTATTCTTTTAAGAATTATTAATTTGGAATTGTAATATCAAATAATACCGAAAGAAATCTGTAATACTATTCTTAAAGCTATATATATCGTCCTCAAATAAAATTGTAAAAATTACCGATGCTGCCACAAAAAAAAACCTTATTCTCTATAAATATATCTATTAAATTTCATATTTCTAAATTTTCCCTTGTTTTGTTAATACAGTCAAGTTAGTCAGGTAGGTACATTTTTGATTGTCTACTATCACTTATGAACACATCTAGGTAATAATAAATAAGATTATAGGTTAAATAAAATATTTTTTTTTAAAAAGGTCTAAAATTTCGGTTCTCATTTGTTAAAAAACATTTAGTATGCATATAAGTTCGCATAACAGTTTTTTTTTTTAAGTTTATTCCATTGGCAGTATTTGCACTTGAATTTCTGATGCTCTTACGAATATTAAAAAGTATAACCATTAAATTTAAATAATTTCATTCAACTATTACTATACTTAATATATTAATAGTTGTTGAACAATTTTTTTAATTAAAAAAAGACATTCACTATGTGCAATACATTTTATACAAACTATGCGAAAAACAACATTAATTTTTTTGTTTTTTAATTTTCTTTCTTCTTCTAAGAAAAGAATATAATATAAGTACACACTATAATATAAAAAAATAACTATAAATATATTCATATTCATCTTCTACATTTTAACATATATTTTTAATCTATAATTAATATGTGAATTCTTTTAATTAAAGGACAAAAAAACCTTAACCGGTATTTTATATATAAAATTTATTATTTGACATAAAATATTTTAATGAGCATGTGGTCGGTATGTTGTATTTAGTAGTATAGAATTTAGATCGCTAAATGGAATATTATATGCGTCAATACACTTGGAATCATTTAATAGATTCATCAGCGTGAATAATGAAATCATTTAGATACATCAGCGTAAATAATGAAATCATTTAGATGTTCTCACAATATTTCAATAAAGACAAATACCAACAATGAAAAAAAAATGTATATATCAACTTTTGTTTTTTTTTTTTCATTGTAAATGTATAGACTGCAACTACCTTAACATGCACATTAAAACAGTATACATATTGGATATGTTAACAAGATTTGTTATACAACTCGTTCTGTATTTACAAAAAAACACATAGACACTTGTCAATTTATATAACTCGACCTTCGGTCTCGTGATATAAGTATTGACTCGTGTCAATGTGTTTTTGTGTATACAGAACTCGTAATTAATAACAAATTTAGTTAACATATACAATAATCTACTATTATTCATATATTTTATTTATCCTCTGATAGTATGATGCTTAACAGGTGAAATGTCTATTCGATAGTTTAATATATGTATGACTATTAACCAAATATAAAGAAAGGATATAAATTAAAGGACTTTGAACTAAATATTTGCAGAAGGATTATTATGATATTTGGTTACAAATTGTCTCCACATATATATTATACTTTATGTATGTTTTTTTATATTTTTTATACATATGTATAAAATTATATATTAGAAATAATATTTAATACTTGATGAAGTAAAAAGACTGTATATATACATTTAGTTTTAGTAGTTAACTTTTAAAGCTTATCTCTACCGACCGACATTTTAATTGAAAGAAATTTTCTTTGTAAAATAAATATTTAGTTGTCTTTATATGTATGATGTTCGTATTATGATTTATTATATGCATATAGGCTTTAAAACTGTAATAGTTATGTTGTTTTATGATACTTTTCTGTACACAAAAGAATGAAATTATATGAAAGAAAATGTGATGTTATCATTTATGTATACATAGTGTTTTATAATATATGAGTATAATTAAAACAAATATTTAGGTTCCTGACATCAAATTTTTGTTATATAATTGAATAGATTTCTTATGCAATGCGGTTCTTAATCTTACTATAAAATTTTTCTTAAACTATTATATATATTATAGATAGAGTTTAAGTTAATATTTTAAATATTTAAAACAAATTTTTTAAATATTTAGTATAGACTTAACAATATTTCCCTATACACAATATCTAAATATATAACTACATGAAAAAATTGTACATAATATGTTTTGTTTTTTTATAAAAATATTTATTATACAGCATGGAGGGTTTAAAGTTATGTTAAAGTTTTAATATAACATTCATGATCATATTTTTCATGAGCAAAGTATTATTCAAAATAAAAATAAAAAAACTTCTTAAATTACTTCCATTTTGTAGTGATAAATTTACAAAACTTTTATACAGTTTTTAAGCTCTTATTGCAATTTTTATTTGAAAAATAAAAATGCAATATTTCATTATCAAAAGCTTTATAATAATGGCATTTTTAAACCTTTATCTTGTTTCTGGTGTATATACACTATATGTATGTAGTAAATACAACATAATACGTTAACAGGAAGACTTTCAGCATTAAACTTTTTTAATGCGCTAAAAAAATAAATTTTCGTAGTTTTTTGTCTCTAAACATATAGTATAATGTATATATGTAAGTAGTTTAGCGATAACAAGTAGTAATTCTTTTTTTTTTCCACCTGTGTGGTGAGTTCAGTAAAAAAAAAATTTATGGTAAAACTTATGCTGGCGTACATAAGTGGAAAATAAGTATTTTTTTTTTTATTGGATTAGCATAAAAAAGTTTTTTTTTTGTTTATACAATTTATTTTATAATATTTTACAGAATAACTACACTGGTTTAAAGCTTCTAGGAACTCTATTTATGAAAGTGAAATATAATGTTTGAAATAAAGCAAAACTGATGTTAAACGATCAATTTGCAATAATCAAGGACTTATTATAAATATTTGTATACATATAATAATTGTTTGTGGTTTCTTTGCTGTAATGTTGTTTTTTGCTACCCTACAATTATATTATATTATATATTAATAAAACTTGATCAAAACATTTTTTTTTTAATTTTATTATCGAAACTAGCTTTAGATTTTGTAAGATAATTATAAGCCTTTCAACATCATGTCGATATCGATGTTTAGTTTTATAATGAAAAATCATTGAAATTTCATTGAAAATGTAATAAAAAACAGAAAATTAGTTATTGATTTGTATACAGTATGTAATATGTAATATGTTATGTATATTTGTATTCCTGTGCTATACTTTTTTCAAGCAAAGAAATCTCTAAAATTTCCTCAGGGAAGCTTATGTTTTTTTTTTTTTTATAAACATGCATTGAAAAATAAAATAAAATTAAAAAAAAAAAAAAATCATTCTATAAATTTGTTTATTATTTATAATGGCAAAGGATATTTATCCTCAAGGCACTAAATATTTAAGAAGTAAAAAAAAAACTATAAAATATATTTCATGTTGATTCTATCCCTTTATATATAACAAATTTTAACATAAAATGTATATGTATAGCATATTATGAAAGTGAAAGCAAACTTGATATTCCTAGTTAGTTGATTGATGAATATAAAAATACTAGCCGTCAACCCGTACTTACCTACAGACTCTGGCTGATTTACTTTTGTAAGTGGGATTTTTATAGTTAATTATAGGAGCTAGTAGCCTAATAAATTTCCGCAAATTATGTAAGGGAAATTAAGATTTCTCATTTCTACTTATTCAACGCACAAATTGTACGTAATCGAATGAACTTATAATATCCTCCCCTTACCTTAAAGAGGCTTTCAAACCAAACCAAATATGTATTTTTAATCATTTCTTCTTTTTATGAACGAAATTTGAATGAAATCGGAAGAATTTTTGCACTTCCCCCCAGAAGTGTCTTTGGGTAGGGAACTGTTCATATTTTGAAATAGCCTATAACGACCCGCGACCTGACACAAAGACACGGTGTAAGTTTCTAAACGATCGGTTGAGTGGTTTAGTTTTTAATATTTTGTTTGATTGTTTTCTATATATTCGAAGTCAGATTTTATTATCGGTGCTCAAGGTTACAGCAAGTACCAGTTAAAAAATTTATTTTTATCGTTTTTCTTTTTGTTGACGCCGGCGCTGATTTTTGTATCACAAGGATTCTAATGTGATCCACCGGTGGGTCACGTCGCCAGATGAAATATTCACATGTGACCCACCGGTGGGTCACGCTGGTTTGAACGTGTTAAGAAATTTGAATTGATATAATGACCTACATCTACCTATATTCTTACAATTCGAGGCGCCTAACATTAAAAATAGAAAACATAATTTCAAGCCTAATCGTTTTATTCAAACTGTTTTTTGTTTCTATTGACTTAAAAGTAGAGTAATTATTAGCTTTTATTTTTTTTTATTGAAAAAAAAAATAACAATTAATTAAAGAATTATCGTCAAAAACTCTTGAAGAAATAAATAAAAAAAAAGTAGACACCCCTAAATAATTTTAAAAGAAACTTAAAAAAAAAAATCTTTTAAATTCTTATTGAAACATTTAGTAAAAATATTTAATTGATTCTTAGTCTTTTTATTGCAAAAATTTCGATAACAATCGGTATATAGTTTGATAAAACTCTATTAAGATACTTTTTTATAGCTGACACATGCCTGCTCTTTACTGGTAACTTAAAGGTAAAATGTATTCTTAAGAAAATTCGATAATCAAATTTTTGTGAAAACTCATTGAAATCTTCAAAACTTTCGCAAAGTGTTTATAAAATGTTTAAATTTATGTATTTCTGCAACACGAAAACAAAAAAAATAAAATGAGTGAAAAATATAATTTATTGATATGATAAAATAATAAAATATTCGAAGTAGGGACGGCTCGTGACAACAGTAAGTGCCCAGGCACTTATTGGTTTAGGAACCTATTCGACAGACAAACAAACAAACATTGAGTTTTAATATATAGATTTGATTTAAATGACTACAAATTAGAATTTTTGGTCAAAAACCAAGAGAATGCAAATCAAAATATCATTTTTTAGGAAATAACAATTTCCTCTCCTTTTTAAAAGAATAACAAATAAATATCAATATTACCTTACTAAGCAATTTTTTTGTTGCTTTTAATACAACAATATGCAACAGAACAAAATGTAATACAACTTTTTTTATTTTCTCTCTTTTTTAAAACACCACAAATAAATTTCAATATTCCCTACTAAGCAATTTTTTTGTTGCTTTTAAATCAACAATATGCAAAGCACAAAAATCAATTGCCTTTTTTACATCACATCAAATTTTCTTCTTTGTTTTGTTTCTTATAAGAAAAATTCTCTCTTTTAAAACAATAACAAATAAATTTCAATATCGCCTATAAGCAAGCAATTATTTTGTTGCTTTTAATGCTACACAAAAAGGATTATGAGAAAACATTTCTTATGTTGTTATATTTGCATATGGCAAAAATATATAATAGTTAGAATAAAATATAAGCAATGAGGAGGAATAGAAGCACCCAGGCAATGCCTGGGTTGCTTAGTACCACCAGCCGTCCATGATTTGAAGTATACATTTAGTCATAAAAAAAGATTATTTTTGTTAATAATACATGAGCAGTATAAATATAATTGTGAATTTTATTAACTATTTTTTTTTTTTTTTAATTTTATAAATAAAGAATTGAAACTAGATTTAATTAATAAAAGTTTTGTTCACTTAATTTTAATAAGTCTTAAATTAATTAATTGCAGTGTTTTTTAAAGACAAACAGTTTGTATAAGAATTGGAAAAAAATATGTTTAAACTTAAAAAAAAACAAGTTTAAATGAAACATTAAAAAAAATAATAGAAGTACACTTATCTAAAACACAATGAAATTTGGTTTTAAAAATAAAATTGTATGTTAGAATCAAAATTATTTAAATCAAACAGTTTTATCCTGATTCTTGGGAACAATTTTTTTTTTTTTAAATCCTAATTACATCATCCAAAATTTTATTAGAGCATTCTAAATTTAAAAATTGTAGATAATTGTAGTCAATTTCATCTTTCACTAAAGAATCAGTTATTAGATCCACGCTTTCACTAAATGTCAAATCTAGATTTGTTTTCCTAACACTGTGTTTATAATGTCTATTATTTTTATTATCAATTTCTTTACTTACGAAGCCATTTAACAACGAATTATTATATGAAAAGCCAATGGAAAGAGAGTTGATATTACAGAATAAAGCAATTTCTCTGGTTTGACTAATAAAAGAATTCCGAATGTCATAAGCAGTTAGATGAAACTTGTTTTCACAATTCGTTACACAATATATGTTTTGGTTCTGGCTGAAAATGTATTTAACTCTTCTTAGCGGTTCGTCATGTGTATTCACAATTTTCCAATTATTTTCTCGTGGATCAAATCGTTGAACTATTACACTTGGACATGGACCTGTTGCTTTTTCATGCCTAAATCCGCCCATTGTAAATAAACTTCCATTACTTTCAGCAATTCCAAAATGTAAATTCTGACCTCTTTGCATTTTTCCTACTGAAAACCATTTATTTCTAAGCGGTTCAAAATATTCAACTGTACTAGTGTTAAATCCCCCACACACATAAATTTTTTTTTGAAATCCAATTAATTCATATTTTGATCGTTCTTCAATCAACGGTGGAATGTCAGACATTTTTTCTGTGGAAAGTGAGAAAATTTTATTATTAATTCCAAAATTCTGATCAAAAAACAATATCGAATTCGAATTAAATGGTTTGACTTTAACTGAATAGAAAAAATCTTCCTTAATTCCGTAATCATGTTTCAAAATTGGTGTTAATTTTGGAGTGTTGCGATACAATAAAATATGTTGTGAAGAAACCGCGAAAATCATTTCTTGTTTGATCTGTTTTCCTTCGACAATTTTCTTTTCTTCTTCGTTTGTACTACATAAAATTTTTTCTGAGAAAATTTTATTAAATTTCTCACTTTTCATTGATATTAAATCGGCAAAAATAGTTTGTTTACATTTATCAGTAATTTTCGTGTAATCAACAAGATTTAATAATTTTTCTAAAAATTTTTCACGATCACCAAAATCAGCTTTGATCCATTTGATTAAATTTGAATATGAAATATCAGCTGAACAAAGAGCGGCTGAAAAAATTTCCTTAATTTCATTGAAATTTAAATCAAATAAATACTTTTCAAGAAAAGATTCAAAATTATTAAAAATTAATTCAAGAGATTTTATTTCGAGTTTCTCATTACTGTAAAGATATCCATTTCTCCAAAATTTCAAACAATTTTCCAAGTTCAGCATATGCACTAAGAATTCTGAACTTTTCTCTTTCAGTTCTCTCAGCTGTAAGAAACCTGCCATTTTATCTAAGATTTCCGCATTTTGAAATGTAATTTTAATCCTTCCAGTGTAAATATATTCTAGAATTTCTTCAAAAAATTCACCAGAAATGTCTTCGCTTAGTTCAATTTCATTTTGTAGATTTTCTTTTAATCCGGAACTAAATAGTCCGCCAAAATATGGACACCTTGTTGCAATAATAATTTTGTGAGCTGGAAATTTACTGCCATTTTTGCCGCAAATAACAACATCAATAAAATTTACATTTTTTCGGTGTTCATTTTCCTCACCTCGATGATTGAATTTAGTTTCAATAATTTCTTGTAATTCGATAGACATTATTAAAATTTGATTATTTTCGATAATAACAAATTTCTAAACAAAGGATTCTTGATTTTTTTTTTGACATTAGATGCGCTAAACTTAAAACTGTTGCGTCAGCCAATCACTGATTGTTTACACATTTACGTCAAAATAAAATCAAAATTTTGTGTGAGTGAAGTGAATTACAAATCAGACAACGACGCCGACGAGTTTATGGCCGCTGCGATAATATTCATTTTCTTTTATACTCTTATTTTTAACATGTTTCAATTACTTCTAGGAAAGGAATATCCATCCTTGGTTATACCTGAATAAAAAAGGAAAGTTCAATTATGTAACTAAAAAATGGATTACCCTTAATTAAAATGTGATTAGGTTACTTTTTATAACACTTAATTTGGATGTAGAATCAATATGAAAGCAATTATGGCAGTGTTAATGAATGCAACCTATTATTGTCTTAGAATTTATACACTTCTAGTTTTAGAATCTATACACTTTTAGTTTATTACTTTACTGCTCTTAGAAATATAGGTACACGTATATATGTATAGTAATATTTGACCAATTTCATGTTTAAATGCAAAACTATGATACCTATAATGGACATAAAATTTTCACTTTATTTTACAATTTGTTTAACATTTTTTAATACTTATTTTAAGCTTGAAATGCTACCACTTTCCATAGCTTTTGAAATATGATTAAATAAGTTTTTATATTTAATAAGTATATGCTTACAGCCATCTTACTGCGTAAGAATTCCAATTCTAAAACATTTAAAGCGTCATGCGATATGGTATTCTTGTGTAGAAAATATATGTTAAATATCAAATATCAAAATATTAAGTAAAATTCGTGTGTCTCTTCGTGAAATTGCCCGTACACATACATATAAATAAATATTTTGTTTGACACAAAATAATGAATTCAAGTTTGGTTATTATATTATAAGTATATACATATATTATTATAATTCTTTCATAAAACATGTTTTGCATTTAAATTTTTTTAAGGAAAAATAAAGGAAAACTTATTGTTATTTCTGGTTGTTTTTGTCCTTTCAAAACAAAAATATAGGTACTCCAATATTACTTATATCATGTTTTTAAAATTCATAAGTGGCAGTTTTGATAGGAAAAATATTTTCCTCTTGTTTTTCGTTAAACTCTTAATATAATATGTGTATGTGAGTATGTGAGGATCAAAAAAATAAATAAAATTAAATTAGGATATATGAAAATTAGATTATCCTTATGTTCGGAAAAGAAATTAAAAAACAAGAAAAACCGAAAAAATATTTAATAATATTGATATTGAAGGAAGGAACGTAAAATATGTATACGTATCAAAAAAGGTTCAATATTTATTTAAATATAAAATATACCTTTTTTTTAATTATTTTACAGTCAAAGAACAGCTTTCATATTAAGCAGCATTACGATCTTTAGAACTTAACACAAACATTGAGAAAAATTCAGACTTATATTAATTTTCAATGCTGAGGAATTATTAAAAATAATGCTCTTGACATAAATATCAAATTAAAATTATTTCTAGTTCAGAATATTTCAAGATTATTTTTTGAATGATTATTTTATTTTTTAACAGATTTTTTTTTACTAACAATTAAAAGGTATAACGACAATAAAAAGTATATTTTAAATTGTTTTCTTAATGAAAAACCTTCAAATTTTCATTAAACATTTTTTTTTTGATTTCCCAAAGGTTTACAAAATAAAGTTATTATAAAAAAATTTGAAATTTTGTAAATTTATTATTACATATTATTTTTTTTTTTTTTTTACAAATTATCGGCTTTTGGGATTTATATTTATAATAGAATATAGAAGTATATACGTACGTAGAAATATCAAGTTCATTTTCTTTAATACTATGACCAGGCCCTGAGAGAGCTTCAATGAGGCCCGGGCCCAAAATTTTTTGGGGGCCCTATACCCTTCAATTTATTTTAATCTTAAAAGAAAATCCAAAAAATTATGTAAAATAATATAAAAATAAAATAATTTTAAAAAGGCCTCGCTTTAGAATTGGCAAATTCCTTAATAATTTTGGGAAAAATCAAGTTTTCGTGTATAGTCACAATTTATATTTAGATTTGAGAAAACATTTAGTCTTTCTGGAAACATTGGCGATCTGTTAAAAATGTATATTCTCTTCAAGGTACTAAAGCTTCTTTCAGCGAAAGCAACGGTTCGACTCGAAAATATTCTAATTGACAAATTTGGAAACCGCTGTATTAAATTCGCTTCAAGAATTTTTTTTTATTAAATTTTCAGGTAATGGATCTATGTCAAAGTTACTTCTATAAATATTCTTTAAAAAAATTTATATTCATCAATTATTTCAATAGAAATTTCCTTTGAGTATTTTTCTAACAACCGATTCGATGAAACTTTTATTTCTTTCTCAGATATAATCTTCAAATAACCAAATAACTTTAATTAAGTTGCAATTTTCATGCAATGATTTAAATTGCCTTGATAATCCAGATATTTCAGAATCAATAACACAGAATACAAGAACTTTTTTCTGCTATGTGAATAAATTTTAACCGATTTTTTAATAGAAAGCTACAAATTTGCTGATTTTTTTTTTAAATTGGGGGCCCCAAAAATCGGGGGCCCATGCCATATGGCCCTGCTGACCCCCCCTCTATCTGGGCCTGACTATGACCATTGTTCATAATCCTTTAAGAAAGTATAAAGTATATCTATCTACATTATTTATATAAAAAATTTAAAATATAATATTTATGTATGTATGCAACTACGTATAAATAATAACCTTCTTAAACTAACCCTTCCAAATTAAATAAAATAAATTTGTTCAGATATTCAATTTCAGTTTACTTAGTTCACTGCCACAATCCAATTCAGGATATTGAAAACTCTTAAAATTAGCATTTTAAATATATGAAAGTTTAACATTAAATTTGATGTTTTTGATGTTCGTATTTTTTCAAGTTATATATGATCCAAAGTCAAAATATGATCCAAAGTTAAAATAAATTTATATACTTATATCTAATAATTTTTCGGTCCTTGGATTAATATTGTGTTATGGATTATTTTATTTCTATAAGAAAAAATATTTAACATTAATTTATTAAATTTAATAAATGTTTTTTGTTCCATAAAGTTATGAAATGGTTATATAATTATTTTTAATTTTTTTTTTAGAAGAACCCGCTCGTGCTAAATTCTATAAATTTTTTTTTTTTAAAAACTAAATTATAATTAATTAATTCATATTATTTAATATTTTTTTTTTTTAAAAGGAGGAATTTTTTTTCAATAAAAAAAAAACAAAAAAAATAATAAAATTTATTTAAGAAAAATTAGTGTCACATTATTTGAAAAATTATTGTTCTTTATAAATATATACCTAAATTTGATCCCTACGGATAATTTAAGGTTTATACATAGAAAATATAGCATGTAATTATTTACAAAAAAAAAGAAAAAGGAAACAATAATTTTTAGGAAGCATATTAAATTAAACAATAAGAAACCATAAATCTTAAAAAAAAGGTAAAGATTCGAAGATCTAAGATTCTAGTTCTAAGATTCGTCCTTAGAAGTCAATAAACTAAGAAAGGAATATTAACTGTTATGTTTTAGTATACATGAATAAGAACTTAGACAGCTAAAGTTCTTAATCATGTACTCCATTAAATTGATGTCATATTAAATTGTATATAAAAAACTATAAAAATGCTTGAACTTGCGAAATAATCATAGTCACTTCTTTAACTTATTTACAACATTTTTTTTTTAATAATAATGATTCTAAAACAAAGCGTTAAATAAATTTTAATAAAAAGCTGCTTGGAAAAATTAAAGGATTTTAAGGATCAGAAAAAGGATAAACCAACTGCTAATAATTGAATATGTTTAAAAACAAAAAAAAAAATTAATTATTATGAAAAAAAAGCTTCGTACACCATTAATTATTTAATTATTGTTTTTTGTGTTTTGTTAATTCAAAATTAACTCTTTATAAATTCTTATTTTTTTTTTATATAATTCATAATTTTAGATTTAAATATTATACATTTTGCTTCTTGAATAACATAGGTTTACAAATATTAGTTAAGCTGGTATTGCGACATTAATTTTAAATTTATATATTAATATAAGCAGGGTCAAACCCTTTGTAAAATTAATCCGTTATGCAAAGCTTTCCCTTTCCATTACAAAATTTGCATGAGCTTTTTTCTTAAATAATTTCCCCTAAATTTTGTATGGAATTTTGTAATGGAAAGGGAAAGCTTTGCATAACGGATTGGTCAAGTGATTTGAATCGTACTCTAACATTATTTTAATAATTTTTTGTTTTTATTGAGAACCATATTTTTGTCGATTGATAATTGATAATAATTTTAATATAAATATTTTGTTAATATTGTGCAAGTAATGAATAAAAATAAAGACTAGTAGCTCATAAATGAAATATAGGCCATCTTTCAAACATTTCCATTTAAGATACTAGTTTTAAGATTTCTTTGTGATAGTTGGGAGCCTAAAAATATTTTTTAAAGCTCCATATATGAGACCCATTTTCCATTTAAACTTTTAAAAATATTTCATATGGATAAATTTTAAAAGAAAATTATTTAAGTCCTTGGCTTAGAGCTTCCCAAACTTGAAATCTAAATGAAATTGAACGATATCAATTTCGACATTTCATTGGTTACACGTAACTTATAAGCATTTTAGTTATGAAAATGGAATGAAAGAGTATTCAATTTTAAACTTGTTTTGCCGAATTGCTCAACAATTTGACGAATACATTCGATTTTTCCAAACATGTATATACATAATATTAAAGTGAAAAGCTTAAAAATTATACATACAATTTATCATTATGTCTTTAATTTTAATAAATTTTCTTCAAAATATGAAACATTTTGAAAGAGAGAAGAACAATAAAATTTTCACATTTGAACTGAATTTTTTATTTTTAATACATGTCCACATAAATGTTGCCAGTAGTTGTCATTCACTACATAAATATACAAAAATGTATTTTATGTATATATAAGTATTTAAAACAAAAATGTCTTGTTAAATCAAAGCCTTATGGTTTTTCGTTTATTCAAAATGCACATTCAGATATTTTGCAACAAAATACTATAAATAGTAGATGCATATATATACATTTCAATTACATATTATATAAATAAATGAAATTTATTTTTGAATTTTAGATGAAATCAGACACTTATTTTGTCTTTCAACATAATAAACTAATTGATGTCGACTGTTATTTAAAGATTTTATATCCATTTTTGTACTTTAATATTGGTCCTAAGTATATACATACATAGTACAAGGAGTATAAAATAAAGTATGAGAATCTAAATGAAATTTACTGATGATGTTGAAAAATTAATAAGAATTTGACAATAGAGTATAGTATGTATTATTTTACTAAAGCATAATGTGTTTTTGTAAGTTAACACCATACTATTTTGTTAGGAAATTTTTCAACAAAACAGAAGTATTTATTAGGTATATTATTATCAATTTTGAACATACTTCGACAAAATTTCTATATTCTTAAATTATACTTGAACTAAGAGGTTCAATGATAGTTTCTATGATTAAAAACTTGAATATGAATTGCAACTTAATTGCGTATTGTGTCCTCTTAGTTTGAGTGAACTTCTTTCTGTATTTTAAATATTATTAAAGTTTCTGTTTAAAACTTTACTATTCTTTCATATAAGATTATTAAAAATTATGTTCTAACATTGGAATTTATCTATTTTTTTTTTTATTTATTTACAGAAAGAAAATTTGAATATATAAATTTAATTTTATTCTTGATTAAATTAAAATTAATCTATCATGCATGTACGAAAATAAATTTAGTTCGAAATATTTATGCTCCTCTCAAAAGTTGTATTTATATGATTGGGATGTGTCACTAAGAATAAATTTAATTATATACTGTATATACGAATTTATTTGTTTAAGGATTTATTTTTCATGCACTAAAAAATTTATTATGATATATAAATATATATATACATTAATCAATATTTTTATGCTTGATTATTTTATAAGGAACATGTTATATATACTTATTCATAATATTACATTGCATTTATACAGATTCTTTAAATTTAATGATAGAAAATTATATTTTCTGCAATTAACTTTACTATTTCTAAAGAGTTTAATTAATTACTTTGATTTTAGTGTTAGAAGTGCCATTAATAAGTAAATTGACCATAATTGCCACACAATACGAATATGCATAATTATTAGACTTGAAAAATTTTACTGTTAATATAAATTATGTATAAAATATCAGAACTGTATAAAAAAAAATGTATATTTATTGTATGTAAATTTAATTAACTAATATTTACATAATTAACAGAACTATAAAATACATATAAACTTTTGTAATGTCAAATTGACAATACAAAATTTTCATACCTTTAGGCTTAGGGATTATTGAGTCAGACATTTACATAGAAAAATTCCATATTTAATGAAGTCTAATAAAAATAGAACTTCAAAAGATGGCTATAAATATTTTCAAGGTAAAAAATTAACATTACATCATTTTTAGCTCATAAATTAAAAATTCGTTTTAAAAATGAATTACGAAACAATTGCCATCAAATAAATTTATTCACTGAAATTGGAAAATTTTTGGTAGATTTCATTTTAACCAGCAAAATTAATTATGGGTTTTTTTGTGTACGTACAATTGTGAAGATGAAAATCTTATATTTTTTACATAAAATATGCAATAAAAATAATTTATAAATTTTAATTACAGTAATTTTTTTTTTTATTTTTAAACCATATTTTCCGTATATACAAATACAACAGGATAAGAATAATTATATACTTCAGACGGTTTTTTTTATGTACAAGGGTAGTAAACTTGAGTTTATATAATTATTCTGTTGTACTATTAAATAACACTAGATTTGTATACAGTAAACTTTTTGTTATAGGAACAAAAGTAGGAGAATAAAATACAACATAGTAAGAGTATATAATGACGAATTACAACATTGAATTATTTTATTATGATAATAACGTTGCAAATGAAATACGTGATTTTTTGTATGGAAAATAGATTAATCATTATTTATGTTTAAATTAATTTTGAAAATTTGAAATAATTAAATCATGAAATCAGAAAAACCATAAATTTAATTTTTCTTATAAACTCTATTCAGAATTTCAAAATATATAATTATTATACAAAACTTATGTTACATCGACACATAATTAAGTTATGATTCAAATTTTTTGTATTAGCCCTCACAGCGATAAATTAATTTTCTTTTTGCTTTGATTGTAGAGTTAATACAATCTCGATTGAGGTGAGTGAGCCGGATTTTTTAAATTTTGAGTTCTCAAATCGGAAACGAAGAAATCAAGCTAAAATATCACTCTCCAAGAATGATTTTTCCACCCTGTTAATTTCCTGTAAAATAATTAAAATAAAATAAAACTGCAAGAATAGATAACAGATAAATAATTTTAAATTTCGTATGATGGGCTCTTAAAGTTCAAAATTATCTATCCTGTCAATATTATCTTAAATTTATTGACTTTATTCGATTTTAAAACGCATTTTGCTTTATCATCAAAATAATAACTTTGTATGTTCTTACGAGTTATCTAATCAAGATTTTATATTTCACCTTAGAGATTTATTGAAAAAAAAAAAATAAAATAAAAAAACAACTGAGAAAATAATAAAAAAATAAAAAGGACACAAAGAAAGAAAATAATACATAAAAGGAATTTTTATTTTTTAACTTTTATAACTTATATTTTATTTTTTATTTTTATATACATTTTTGTGACCATAGAAAAAGTAAAATAAAAAAAAAAAAAACAAAAATGTTAAAATAATATTTTTTTTTTCTTTTTGACAAATGGAAATTGAAATCAAATTTATTTTAGCCTTCAGCACTTTTGAATTTCCTTTTTTTTTTTTATTTTTTTTAAACTTTATCCTTTATGTCTTCTTTAAATCAACATTTGAAAGGAAATTTAAATAAAAATCATAATAAAAAACACTTGAATTTGCATATAAACTTTTATGACTAAATTTTCTTTAATGTTTTTTATTTTATTCATTTTTTTTTTTATTATTATTATTATTATTTTTTTAATAAAATAACATAATATTCAACTTAAATCTGGTAATCAAAGTAAGATCCAAAGTCCAATTGAATTAATTTTTGATGAATTCAAAGTTAAATTACTTTTATAGTAATAAGGAGAATTTATAAGAAGTATCAAGGAACAAGATCAAGGATCACTTCAGTGCACAAACATACATTATTCAAGGAAATCCTTTTTTTTTTTTGACATATCATTAATATTTCACTTTTTAATTAAAATGTGCTTTATTGAATGTATAAAAGATAATTGTTTCAAATTTGTCAGATTTCTTTTCGACAAAATATTATTGATAAAAAAGAATTAAATAAATTTTCTTTTTATTATTATTTTTTTTAAATATTACTTAAAAATTATTATTGGAAAATCATAAAACTTTTTTTTGATTATTAGATTTTTGCCTCAATAATTTAAGATGAGAAGTATAACCTTTAGTAAAAAAAAATAAAAAATAAAATATGTTTTATACAAGCAATCATTTTATTCTGCAATTCAGTTCAGAAAGCAATTGAGAAATTTTTGATAAAAATTTATTAAAATTTAAGGATACAACAATTTAGGAAACAACAATGGTGTGTATCTTAGATATAGATTCACATAGATCGGTATTAATATTTTTATATAATACAACTAAAAATTCCACAAAATGTTTTAATAAATGATTAAATGAAAATCTGGTATAAATGTAACTATGCGTACATATATTTTATTGACATTCTTAAAAACAGTTTCCTTAAAATATTATATACACAATGTACAAGTGGTAAGATTTAATTTATTTCGTGTTAAAAGGTTCATAGTTAACCAAAACAAAAAAAAAGAATTGTCTTGAAATGTACCTAATTTTAATCCTTTTTATTTTTTTTTCTTCCAAATGAATGGTTTTATAATGAAAATCCGGTAAAGGAAATAAAATATTACGCTTAACATATTAAGGAAATAAAAATAGAATAGTGATGCGTAAGTCCGTAATTGAACGAAAAGCAAACAAAAATACTCAGTTAGATACAAAAAAAAACTTATTTATAAGGAAATGATATGGATGAATTAATTTTAAAAGATTAATTTTATATTATAGATATTTTACCGAGAATTAATAAAATATTAAGATTCGATAAGCATTTGATCTCATCTTTATACATATAAATAAAATCATATAGATTTAAATTATATTAAAATTATACATATACAATTATACATATATAATTAAAATAAAATTTAAATAAATTATTTCATTTAAATAAACACACTGTAATTTGAATAATAATAATTGGAGTTCCTCGTTCTTATGTGCTATAAATAGTCTATAAATACCTATAGTTTAAGAACGAAAAAAAGTTTCCTATAGTATAAAACCTTATTAAATATGGCTCTGATTGCTGCAACTGCATGGGTCTAACTATCGATATTCTTCAAAAATTTATATGCCAAATTCATCAGAATTGTGCCTACTATTGTCAAAGAACAAAAATCTTTAAAATTAAAGCAAAAGTGAATGTTAAATTATTATAAGTTTTTCTTTTACATTCTGTTGGCTTTTTATTCGTAACTCGATAAGTAAGAGTTAGAAAAATTTTTATATTTTTTTTAAAGAAATTAAATTATTTTCAATCATCTTTATTCAATTCAATATTTTATTATTTTTATGATTACATAAATATAATATTAATTTTTCATTTATGTATATTTTACATACAGTATGTAGTACATAAGGACACACGAAATTAAATTGCTAAAAACAAAAATTTATCTGAAATAACCACAAATATTTTCTTGAAAAAAAAAAAAAAAAAAATATGTATATTGTTGGATTTTTATCATAAAAGCATAAATTTTCTATATACATTTTAAAATTAAATGAAATAAAATAAAATGTATAATGAAATACTTAACTGCACTGTATACTAAATTATAACACAGCATACAAAATATTTTTATGGTCAATAAAATTATTATATTTTTCCGGATAATAAAATTTATTTATTTTTGTTTTATTTAGATTTTTATGTTTTTAAGGTTTTAAGAAATTTAATGTCAAGAATTGATATGTTTTTTTTTTTTTGCTGATTTTTATTACAAAAATGTTAAGAAAACCTTTGATTTAAAATTTTTAACAATGCTTTAGTATATTAAAGATTTTTATCTTATCTGTAATATGCATTAGTAATTTAGTTTAAAAACGATAACACAACTCATAGGTTCATTATGGGCACAACTGACTTTATGTTTAGAGATTAAAAAGTGCTGAAAGTTATGAAACTTTAAGGTTTTATCTTATATTTCTCTTATAAAATATTACAAAATGATATTAGGCTTATATTTTTAATATACTCCAGATTTGAGAGTTCATTCAATCTGTTGACTTTAACCACACCAAAAACTTTCACGGTTCGAAACCCTGCTTTAAATATATTAATATGGTTACGTTGCACATTATAACATCTTGGACAAATAGTTTGTGTCCGTAAATAATATCAATTTTAATATTCAATTTTAAAAAAAGACAATATTAAGCAAATATTGAGATTTTCATAAATATATAAGGAAATTATGAATTGAATTTGATTAAAAACATAAAATCGACAAATAAGAAACTTTATATTAATTTCTATTTACTTTCAGAAATATTTACTTGAATTTGGTTCTAAAGTCATCAAATATAAAAGGACATAAAATTCAAAAAAGCAAATATAAAACAAAAAAACGTTGTAAACATATTTTTACCAAAAAAAATTTTGTTGAATTTTTCCAGGATTTTATTAAACTAAATTAGATATTTTCAGATTTCTAGGAAAGAAAGAATATTTATTTTTTGAATTTTTCGTTTTTCCATCTTTTTAAAATAAATATGCACATTTTTAAAGTATATACATATATATATAAAAATAATAAATGTCAAGTAGCTTTCTATGAAACAGAAACTAAAACTTTTTTCTTTGTGAGTTTTATGATTATATTCAACTCAAAATAATCAATTACAATTTTGGAACGAATATGAATGATGTACAATTGAACTAATTTATTAGAAAAACAAATAACCCTTATAATATGGCTTCGGTATAACCATGATGAACTGAACAATTTTATTCACAAATATCACCACAAGTATTGATTTGATATATTGATTTTTTTTTAAATATAAGCTCATTTAATTTTGTTGCACTTTTCGCACATTATAACTTTCGAACTTTTATAAAGCTGGTCGAAAATTTATGCGTATAAAAAGTTTTACATATTTTAATTTTTTTCAAATTTTACCAATTGCTCTTTATTGAAAAGAGGTTCGATATAAGAGGTTCAGGCAGTATTTTAATCCATCATTTTTAAATCTAATTTTATTTTTAAATCTTGAGTTTTCTATATTAAACATATAGCCAAAGCACAAACTTAACGTAATAACAACAGAAAAAATCAAAACACAAGAACATGATACGTCTCAAATCTTATTACTCTATATATTATTTGATTTTAGAAAATGTCACACAATAATATCGCGAAAAACGTGACTACCCTGGCAATTTTATTGTGATTATTATCAAGTAGTAATCTAGGATTTGAACAAATATCTTTTTTTTTTTTTTTGAAGGATATAATAGTTAATTGTTCATGGTATATTTGGTTTTAAAAAATATATTATTATTTAATTTTTTTTTTGTAACCTAAAAACGTGATAATGCACATTAAATTTTCATTGAATTCTCAAAATGAAAAATTATATTTTCCTTCCAGTTAATTGTAAGTGAAAATGTATTTTTTTTTTGATTTAAAAAAGATTTTTTTTTTCCTTAGTTTATTTCAAGAGAAAGGTTAAAATTATTCGTTGTAAATCTTAGGTTGTAATAGTCGTAAATTATCAGCTACTCAAGAGGAAATGTTTGGTTTTCAAAATCCAAAAGTCAGTTTTTATCATTATTTATAGGTTTCTTGGGATTGTTAAATGAGAGGAAAATGATTTTTTTTTAGTTTTAATGTTAAAAAAAAAGTTTAGAAGATTATGATGAATAATAGAAAATTCTTGATAGGATTTTTATTATAGGTAAAATTCAATTAACAATTTCCTTAGATATAAATTTTTGAAGATTTGATGTTAAATATGATAATGAGTTCGTCTTATACAAGTCAATCATTTTTAATGTTATTATTTCTTATCCAAATATATACTCATAGTCATCAGGAATTTGAATTCAACAGATAATTGAATTTAGTTCTTGAAAAAAAAAAATCTTAATTTTCTAATTCATTTTTAATGAACCTAATCAAAAAAAAATTATATAATGAGTTAAAAATCATTATACAGAAAATATCAATAATTGAAATTAGGAAAAATAATTAGAAACACATTTATATCTTATAATGTGGTCATTAATGACATTTTATACATTTTCATTTTTCTAATTAACTAAAGTTCTAATGAAAATAAACAAGAAATTACATAAATATGCAAATCTAAAAGATTTTATGTATGTACATCATATGTATTATTATATACTTTGGATAAAAACTATTAATTAACTGGAATATCTCAAATGTGTCAAATCATATATCTTTAGAACTTGATTGATAATAATTATTGTATGTAATTATATTTGAAAAAAAAAAAAAACAAACTTAATATTATAGTATATAAAATTACATAGAAAGTAATTAAATCTTTATTCTATATAGTTGGTAATATAATGTTACTGTGCTATATAAGGCCAGAACTTGAATAATTCACTTATCAAAGATAATATTATATATATATGACAATATGTCGGGTTTTCTTTAAGCCAGCATCGTCACTATACACTATACATATATAGTATGATAATCTGATATAATTGGTACAAGTATTTTTATGTTGTACAAGAATTTTTTTTATTTTATTTTTTATGTGAAAAGAATGGTTTCAAAAAAAAATTATAATATAAACAATGAAAATTATATGAGCCAAAAATATTTTCATTCATATTCAACAAAAAAAAAAAAAAAAACAGAAGAAAAACAAAAAGGAAGTGGTTTTGGCTAACACTATTGTTGAATACTAAAAAAGGTTTAAATTAGAATAAAATTTAATTATCTCTATAAATTTTGTTTATTTTTCTTAAAAAACGTGACTTTTCAAAAATTTTATTATAAATTATATATAAGGAATATAGTTTGTATTTTGTATTTTTTTTTTTTTTGTAGTGAAATTGAGTTAAAAAATATCAATTTTTGTTTTTTATTTCATTTAAGTAAGTATGTATCTTGTTTTTTTTTTTCGCATATTAAAATTTTATATATAATAATTATGTATAGAATAGATTATGTACAAAAGGTCCCAAATTGTTAAGATTAAAGTAAGAACAGATAAGTATGTCTGCTGACCACAGGACATTAATGGGCAACATTTGGTTTAATTTAACGAAACCCAATCATTTCTTTTTTAAAATATTCAGTTTATTTATTTATTAATATAGGTCACTCTGTATATAATTATTTTTGATAGTGTGATATTAAAGCAATGGTTATTATTATATTATAAATCTGTATCATGTTATAATTAAAACTGTAAAGCTCGTTATGCCTCATTGGAATATTATTTACTTAAATTAAAATATTCAATTGAGAATATGCATAATTCCAATATGAAATTTTAATTTTTAAAACATAAATTATAATGAATTTATTTTTGTATATAGTATTTGATTTGCTCATTATATTTCATATAACGAACCAATAAAATTATATAGAATTCTAATTATTATCCTAATTTTGATGAAATCTAAATAAATTTATTATTATATTTTGTTAAATAAATCTTTAGTATATAGATAATTAATTGACATACAATTAACTATATACATACCTTAATCCAATTTCTTAGCAATTATGTTATCCGCATCAATCAACTTATTAAATTAAAAGAGGGTCCTTGGTCCTTGTGTGTTTAATCAACAAAAAAAAAAAAAAAGAGAGAAAAAAAAAAAAATTAATATGCTATTAAAGCATTTTGATGATTTTTTTCATTGAAATAATTTAATTTTTAATTAAAAATTTTGTTGTTTTTTTTTTTCAAGTTCATTTAACTTTAACAAATATTATCCTTACAAGAAATACCTGAGTAACAAATTTATATGTTTTTTTAATTTACTTATATACATAGATTTCAGTTCTAATATTCAGTTAGGAGATTTCTAATGTTCTTGGTTTAAATCTGGCAAATAAATTGGGCAAGTAAGAATAGTTTACTTCCTTAAATTGACTTGAGCTTTATGCTCTATTTTCTTTTTTCAATATTTGAAATAAATAAAAATTAAAATTGATAGTTTTTCTATGTAAAGGATAGACAATTGATATTATTCCCTTTGGCTTTATTTAGCTTGAAATTTTTTTTTCGATATTATTTCTCGTTTAATATGAATTTATAGGTACAAAATTCTGAGTTCTTTTTTATTGAAAAAAAAAAGCTATGATAACGAATATTTGTTGTTATTAGTAGTTGGTTTGTTGGATGAGGTAACGAAGCCAGTATACTATTCTTTGAAGCCAATCTGGAGAGTACGTTTTACCTTAAATCGTATATTTGATTCCAAATTGTAATGTAATTTTGTCTCTTTACTTATCAGATTAGAATTTGTAATAATATGAGAACCAACTTATTATTTGTTATTCTTTGTAGCCTCCAAACCTATTCTTGTCGTCTCATCAGCAAATATATGAAAAAATATACATATTCGGATATTTATAATTGAAGAAAAGATAAAAAATTCCCAAAAATTATTATTTCTGACATAATTTTGCTGTCGTAAAAACATAAATTTTGGTCGCCCGAAATATTATTTTGCACTTATTTAATAACAAATTTATTTTCCTCATACCATGATATATAATTGATAATAATTTTATTATATTATATTATATTTTTTTGGAATATTAAAAATAAAATAAAATATAATTAATAAATAAAAATAATATACAGAATTATATTGTGAAAATAAAAAGCTTCTTATAATTCATTTGATTCATTAAGGATTCACTTAATTCATAAAATTTTTTTTTATTATCCTTTATGCTGTAATTGGTCCATAATAATTTTTTTCTTGGTTGGTTTGTTATTTTATTTATTTGTTTTTCTTGTTTTATTTTTTATTTTGTTTGTTTTTTCAAGGAATTAATATATAACTGTTATACATATATATCGTCTGTATGTTTGTTTATGCATTAAAAATGGAAAAATGATTTTTTGAAATATTTATGAAAAAAAAAAAAAAAAGAGATATAAAAATATTTAGTGGACAAAGCAAAAATTTATGCAATTTTATATTTATATACAATATATTTTTTTAATTTGTGTTTTAATGTTCCAATTATTATTATTATTCTCTTTATATTTCCTTTTTTTCTTTTATTTTTTGCAATGATTATTACAACATCTGTTGTGTATATATATATATATATATACATGTTTATACATGTTTAATTTAATATGATTTTTTGTTAAATGTCACAAATAAAAATTTAATATTATTATTATTTTGGAATTTAAAATTTTTGCTTCTCAATTGAAAAAGGAAATATTTAGTTGTAAGCCACGTCTGTCTTCATTTCATATTTTATTCTAAATTCTGGAAAATAAATAAAATAATTTCTGAGAATTTGAAAATGATTATACAAACTTAAATTTATATATAGTTAAAAGTAATGAAGTATCTCACTATATACTATTCTACAAAGATCTGATCAAAGAGTATAGCTATGGCAATCATTATACGAGTATATATATTTTTTGTTTTGAATTTTTTCTTATTAAAAATACTTTATCAGATTTATATATTATTAAATTCCTTATTTTTTTTTTATATTCTTCATTTACATGTTTAAATTTCATTGTTGTTTTTTTTTTTAATTTCAAATATCCAAGTTTGAATCTATAATAAAAATGAAATTAATAATGTTTTAAATTGAATTAAATTTACATTTGAAAACATATGAGAAAAACATGTTAAAAAAATAAAATTTAACATTATTAAGTTCTACGTTGTTGTGTACATTCCTTTTTTATTTACAATACATAATTAAAGAACGTACGCACCTGATATTCAATCTCATATATATAGGAGCTCATAGTTTTTGTACTTGATTTTGTATATTATATAAGTTAAATATATTTATATAATATTACGATTTAAATATTAATTATATGTCAAATAAATATTATAAACTATACTATATACATTATTCGATAATTACTATACTGTTAGTATATATATATAATTATTATGTTGTTTTATTTTCAGAAATCTAATTTGAATGAATAATCTTGACAAAGTATACATTTTATTAAAATTCTCGTTCGCTGATGAATTATTGAAATATTTCTATTGATATAAAAATATAATTTATTTAATTACATATTTTAACTATATTTTAATTAAAGTTTTTATTCATATCACCATATAAGTTTAATGTATTAAGTTTCACTACAACTGAGTACTCAATTTTTTAAATAAGAAAATTAAACTAAATATTTTTATATACACTGAAAAAAAAAAAATTCTTTGGAAAAATAAATAGCTATAAGATCCAGTTTCAAAGTTATAACTAAAATTGCAATATTTTCTGATAGTAGTTCAAAATCTTGCATTTGTTATTAAATACCTATAAAAATCTGTCCAAAAATATATAGCAAATGAATTGTAGCAATATAATCATTTGAAAACATATATATTGAAAAGTAAAACTATTTTATAATTTGTTTTTCGTCGCTATGGCAAATAGCAAATTTTGCTAACTGCATCCATCGATTTGAACTCTATATACAGCATCTATCCGTTTTTTCAGTGTTGTATTATTTGTATTTTTCGAAATATTTTCAGTTTTAACATATAAGGTGGAAAAAAATATAATAAAATGTATGTGAATTCATTTTTTGTTACAGAATTAACATGAAAAAAAAAAAAAAATAGTTTTTATTAAATGAAACAAATTAAAGAAATTAGTTTTTCATGAAACTAAATATACCTTTAAGCAAATAAAGCAAAAACTTGTAATTTTTTTCTTTTTTTTATTCAATTTATTTATATTTCCCATTTATATTATATTTAAATATTATGTATAAATATGTGTTTTATTTTTTTTCGGTTCATCGTGTAGGTGAATGTAAATCTTTTTCAAAAATAAAAAAAAAAACTAGCAAAATTTAAAAAGGATTACTAAGTACTTCATTCAAATTAGATTAATCTTGTTATATTTTTTGTTATAATAAATAATATACATTTAAAGATATATAAATTTTTTTTAATTTTTTCTTAATGTAAATAGGAATAACATGCAATTTTATTTTCCATTTTTTTTTTAGTAATTTAAACTCACAAAAGGTTTTTATCAAATGAATGACATAGTGTAATGGATCTGAGATATTTTTATTTTATTTTATATTATTATTATTTTCTTTACAGTTTTCTTTACTTATTTGAAGGATGATTTTCTTTATATTATGTACATTAAATAAAAAATTTATATTAGTGATAAAATAAAAGTGTAAAGATATATTTTAAAAGGGTTGTTAATGAAAAGTTAATTATACTAGTTATAATGTTGATTTTTTTTTTAATGTTGTATGAGCATTTACAAAAATTTATTTTAGGGTTCCAGGGGCGGGGGGGGGGAAATGATGCAAAAATTAATTATTACTTAAAAAAATTTGATCAGTTGCTTTTTAAAACATATTTTTCTCTGAGTTCCTTTATTTTGACAAATTGCAGAAAATAATTAATTCAGAATAATTAACATAACAAAAATTTAGCATAACTTTATTTATATTTTTTTTATTTTCAATTATAATTAAAAAAAAAAAAAATTAAAGTATTAAAATTGAATAAAAGTAAAACGCAGATGTTATAGTTCTTTATTTTATATTTTGAAAGTCCATTTACGACTTTTGTACAAAAGAAATATATATATATATATATAATAATAAATATATACATATGTATTTATATTTTTTATTACTTTTACATTAAGAAACTCTTTTTATCATTTTTATTTTTTTTATGAAATATAATAAAATTTTATGTTATAAAAATTGTTTTAAGTAATTGAAAGTTTAATTGAGACAATAAAAGGATTTATAATATATAATGAAAGAAAATAATAAAGGAGGAAATAATTTCTTATACATATAATTCTGTTATGGGAAAATTATACTCAGAAATTCCTATTGAAATTGAATTATTAATAACAAAATGCAAATAAAAAATATTTAAATTTAAATATTAGCTTGTTATTCTCAATATCTCTAGAAAATAGTATCATCAGACTGAGATTAGTATACTAGGGGGACTTACTGAAATTCTAATCAATCTATATATAAAAAATAAACTATTTGTGTACATTTACAAAATTACCTGCAGCAATAAGAAATATATGTATATGTAAACATAAACCTATTTCCTAAAGCTTATAAAATTATTATGCAACCAAAAATAATTGCATTACACTATTAACTAACTAGGTATATATAATTTCTCAGTGAATCAATTATTATTATTATTCTAATTTAATAAACATTAGGTATAATTTTTTTCACTTTGACAGTAGTTGTTTACAAAAAAAAAAAATTTTTGTATAACAAGAACATCAGATTCACTTAATACAAATTTTATTATCTATATACCAGTTTCATATATACCAGTTTCATTATTTAATAATTTATTATTTTTCTTGCATCCTGACATATAAAGGAAAAACATTTCTTGTTTTTTTAATGTTATTAAGTTGACTTAGATATAATTTTTGTAAAAAGACCTGAAAGTTAATGTCAGTAAAAAGTATATATATAAATAAAAGTGTAGGTAAATAATAAAATAAGTGCGGGTAAAATTTTATGAAAACAGATTTTTTTGACACAATAAAAATATCAAAATACTTACCTAAATGTTATGCAATTTTATTATTAAATAAATATTAAGTAAAGAATCCGTCGTAATAAGAAAATATTTTTGTTTATTCCTTTTTTTTTTGATAAAAACAACAATATAATTTTCTGATTGATGTTTGTTTGTTATTTTGAGCGCGGCATTCGTGCCATATGCAATATTTGCGTAGATTGGAAAATAATTTTTCTTATTTCTATTTTATTAAATAAATAAATTCAAATAATATATTTATTATTTATTGAAAAAAATAAAGGATTTTTTTTTTATTTTATTTTTTTAAATTGATCAATAATTTGAATATTTTGATGTTGAAAAGAAAACAAATTTCTCTGTGTATAATTTTATATAAGGGAGTAATGTGCGATCCATATTCGTTAGTTGAACACCACTGATTCAAAAGTTTTTTTTATTTATTTTCAAGGAAAAACAGTGCTTTGTTCATTATGTTTATCTAAGTTAGTTTATATTATATGTATTTTTAATATTATTACGTAGGGTGTAATAAAAATATGTGGAACAAGGACAGGAATATATGAATTTGAATTTAGACATTCAAATTTCGGTCAGTTATTAATTTTAATTGAAATATCGAACAATAATTAGAATGAACATAAATATTTTCTTCTATTCAGTTAATATATACCTACATTTATACTATATGCAGCTGATAATTTATTACAACAGTCAATTGAAATCAAAAAGGAGTTAAAGGAGTTGAATTAGTTGTTCTAGTGGGGTTTTAATTTTCTTACTACGTAGAACAATTTCTAAGTGGTTTGAGCAATAGAAATATAAAATTAAAAAGAAATATTTAATAACTAAATTATTTTTTCCACGAATTTCCGTAATTTTTATAGTACCCCGTGTATGTAAATTTGATTAAAGAAAATTTTCTTTTTGTGATAAGCATATTTCTAGAGTTTTATGTAAATAAAAAAGATTTTCTACTTTAATTAAATTAAAAAATTTAATAAATTTTAGAATGCACGTGATTAAATTTAAACTAACTTAATAATAGGAAAATTTGAGTAATTTTTTTTTTTTTTATAATAATTAATTTATAATAAAAAAAGTGTTTACAAATATAAAATAAAAAAAAGTGTTTACATTAAACATAAATCCATTACAGCTTAATATCTTTATTTTCTATATTAATTATTTCATTAAAATATATTTTCAACCCATTCATTCAGCCCGCATCGTGTCCAACAGAAATTAGCACTACGGTGAGTCCTCCCTCAACTTCAGGCGGGAATTTTTTTTTGTCTAAAATAATTTTATCTGATTTTAGTTTTTTTTTTCTTTCTTTTAAATTATATACAAAAAATTCTAACTTGTCACAATTTCAATTATGAAAATTTTCATTTAATTGATTCCATTCTAAAAGGATAATATTATGTTAAAAGACTGATATTAAAAGTATAGTATACTTAAAAAGAACTTCATTATGCAGGTTTTTTGTTTTTGTTTCTTTTACCTTTAGGAGTTCAGAGAAAAAATAAAAAAAAAAAAAATTAATAAAAATGCAAAATAGAAAATTTGCATTTGATTTTTTGATTCAATTAAATTTTTCTATTTTTTATTTTATTTTTTTTTTAATCCTTTGTCGATAGAATATATACATAATACATACACTTTGAATAATTTATAATTTTTATGTAGGTACCTAGATGAAAATAATAAAATAAAAATGTGATTTTATATACAGGGAATAATTTTAGATATTTAATGGTATCGGACTTATGAAGAAGGAAACTGAATTAGCTTTTTTTCATTAATTTTATTGTGATTTTTCTAAATTTATACTTTGTAACTAAAAAATCTAAAATTTCCTGCATTTATTCATATATTCAGTTCCTATAACGCTGAAAATCTGAATCTGAAAGATATATTTCATAAATTCATTAGACTATATTTTAAATCTAATATTTTCTTAGGATTAAGAATAAGTAGTGTTGTAGCAAAGGTAACTTCATAAAATTTTGCTCTAGTTTATTTAAGGTAAATAAAATTTGAGTGAAAAATAGAAAAAAAAAATTTCAATCGAACCACTAGAAAGGAAAAACTTTATCTTCAATAAAAACTTTTTCAGTTAGTTTCAATTATAAATGTTATACAAATATGTATATGGTTACAGCAAGTAGGTATATATAATATTTTGTTTTTCAAACAAGAAATTTAATACTTTTTCAAAAAATTATTCCATAAAAAATATTCTGTTCATTTATTTCATATAAAAATTCCATTAAAAAATAAAAGGATGTATTGATAATAATAAGAATAATAAAAAGTGTAAAAAGATATTATTTCATTTCCTTTTTTTTTTTTTTTCTTCTCTCGTCGTACATAATAGTTGTGCTTCCTTGATTTATTTATAGTGTTTTAAATTCTAGAAAAAAAATACAAGGATAAATTTTTGAGGGTGAAGTTTTGAAATATTATTTCTTTAACAATTTTAACTATATAGTGCACTCTGTAAATTTAAATCTGAATCGATTTTGATGGGGAAAATATTGCAATTTTAATATTTATATAATATTATTTTAATATAAAAATATGTTGTTTATAAACCAAAATTTTAAGATTAAGATTTTTAATTGCAAATTATTTCTAAAATATATAGCTTTGTGATGATGTTTCTGAACTGATGTATACAAAGAACTATAGATATTTTTCTTGTTTGAGAAATATATGCAAACTTTTAATTTTTATTATTGTAATTATATATCAAATAGAAATAAAATTGTCCATCTAAAACTTATTTTTTTTTTAACTCTAACTAAACCATTAAGGATAATAAATGTTTAGTTTTTAATTTCATTAAATACATTTATAGTTGTAATCTTGATTTCAATTTCATCAGAAATAGAAAAGATAAAAAATAAATAGTTTGTTTGTTTAATTTTATATTTTCTGTTTTAATTATCCTTTTAATATGTTTTTTCTTATAATGGTTTTAATCGATTTATATTCAAACTCATTTCAGTGTACTAACAAGAATAATATCAATATTAATTATAATATTAAATATTTTGTTCAAATTAAAAATGTCTGCGTATGCGTCCAGAATCCCAAAAACATTATAGTTGATTAAGTTAATGTACCCCAGAGTTCGATAACTTATTTATAGCTAACAACGCATACATAAAAAACTTAATAGTTCGATAAATGTGTAACTTTTTTATTATTAATAAAAAATATTGTTTAAATATAAAAATTTACTATACAAACTACAAACTATATTAGAACATTAGAGGGAGTTGAAAGAATTTTCTCTGTAATTATGTCTGTGCAATATTTCTATTTTATATTTAATTTTTTAATTCCGAAGAAGTGTTTTAGTTTTTGAAAAAGAAATTTTAAAAATAATTTGCAATAAAACATGTTCGCATTAATCAACAATGTTAATGATTATTAAATCTCACACATTCGTAAACATTTGTATATTAAAATAAATGAAATAAGAAATTAAAATAATTTAATTCGCACTTTGTTATAATTTTAATAACAAATTTAATTAAAATTAGTATTAAATTTGTTTTATAAAAAGGTAGTATAATTAGAAATTAGTTATTTTTGCATAAGTTTTCTTCTTATTTTAAAATTTCTTAGGAATATTTGTCATAGATCGAACTAAATTGTATAGGCATCTACTTAGTTGGCCCCACTTCTTTCTAAGAATGTGAAAAAATGCTTCAAGCTAAAAATATGAACTTATATCTAGAGAATATTGACGTCTACTGCTAGATTAAATTGATTTAAAGCGCATAATATATTTTTTTATATAAATTATGTTAATCTAATATTTCTCATTTCTTATGCAAAGATTAAGATCTATTTGGATATATGTATATTTAAAAAATTACATATAAAAGTGTTATGTTAACTAAAAAAATTTATATTCATTATACTTTTATTGTATAATATAACAGAAATATTCGATTACAAAGAAATAAAAATTTTCTTCTGTATAGTTAAAGTTATTCAAAAATTTCAAAACATATGTAATGCACCTACCTGTATGTTCATTCCCTATAATAATACGTGTTCAAAGTATAATTTTACAATATAATATAATCGATAAATTACAAACCTTGCACCTTTTGAATAATATTGAAAAAAAGTTTTTTTTTTTTCATATTACTCTTCTTGTAATAATACGATTAAAAAATGCATAAAACTGGTAAACATGATGTTGAAGTGATATAATAAAATGATACATTATTCTTTATATATATATATATATTTTATTGAAAAATTGCCATAAATCCCAGAAGATACTTTGTGACTGTGTGTCTACTACTACATTATATATATTTATTATTGCAATAAAAATTTAAATTAGATAGAATTTAAGTTTTTGAACATGATTTTGAATAAATCTGTAAGTATATATAGGTATTTTAGGATAAATTGTATTGAATTATAAAATATATAGATATTTATTCTCTGCACAGATAAAATTCCCCAAAGCAAAGGTGAAAAGTTTTGTTATTGATACCGTCTAGAGAGCTTGAAAAATCATTAGTCTGGGAGGAATTAAATATATCTTAAAAGTGTTGAAAAATCTACAATAATTTTCATTTTCATGTTTTTAATATATAATTTCTTGGAAATTTGAAATTAATTATTTCGCACTATACATTCCTTTCTACTTTTACACAATTTTATGCATAGAAAATAATTTTAATGAATATTTCTAAATTCAAAAATTAATAAGTTTAAAATTTCATATTTTCAATTATAAAATCCTGCTGATGGAAGTCAGTGAAAATATTTATAATTTTAATGGAAGTGTACTTATAATACTAAAACTTAAATATAAATAATAATGCCTAAGGATATATAATAAATACTAACAAAATAAGTTGAATATATATACTTTTGTTTTTCGCATTTATAAAAAGTACTCCCTCTATAAGCATAAATAAAAATAAAATAAATATAAATATTTTCAATATTTAGATTTAGATTTTCAATTAGTAAAAAAATAAATTGATTTTGTATAGTTAATAACTTAAAAAAAAAAAAAAAATTAATTTTTTCAGACTGCTAAAACCATATATGAAATTCACGAACATATTTTTCTAATTTATTTTACAACTCATTCAGAGAAAGCTCTTTGTTTCTATCAGAAATGAAATATATGTGTTGCTTAAGATTAAATGTTCCTCATAGTAGTAATGAAAAATAATTATGGTATCCGGTATTAAAAGAAATTAAGAAAAACATAAATTCTGTACTAAAAATAATCGTCACCCACGAATAAAGAAGATTAATTTAAATTTAAATTATTTAAATAAATATTATTAACGAAATGTGTCAAGATCTTAACAATAAAGTTCTGAAAATGAATAAATATTTCAACACATTAATTAATTTTGTTGTTGCTTATTATTATTTTTCCTTTATTTTGAGACTTAGAAACCTTTTCTTTTTATGTATAAATCTTTATTATAATATACTTAATCCTTTTAAAGGGAAATCTAAAATTTCATTTAAGATTTAAATTAAGAGTTTTTATTAATTGGGATTGGAAAAACAGGAAAAGTTTATAGTAGAATGAATGCTTGTCGAATATTATAGTAACAATCTATGAAAATATGTTTTTAGTTTTTATTTAATTATTATTTTATTTTTAAAATAAGTTAAAATTATTGTTCAAGAAAGAAAAATAATCGAATAAAGATCATTTTCTGAATAAGTCGATTATAGAGACTGCGAGGATTAAAAGTAATTATCATAGAAATTAACATTAAAACAGATATATTTTGTACATATTTTTCATTGAATTTCTTCCGCATAATCACAGAAAAGTCACAGAATTCAACTAATTGTGGCAATAAAAATTTTATAAATAAGGTTTAATGGTTTAATCTAACAAAATTAAATTAAAACAACAAAAAAAAAACATTTTTATTCAATTTTATTTTTATTTCCATATTAATTTTGATTATATATATATAAAACAACATTGCGCAATTTTCAGTAATTAGGGAAAACATTGATTTTAAAAATGAAACAATTATTATAGTTAGGATATATAATTATCATTTTAAAATTGAATATTGAATTTCATTTTAATTTGTGACCAAAAATTTCTCAAATTTTGATATTTTCATATACCACAAAAACATTGCATGTCCTCCAATCCCTTTTTGTATATATATATGTATTTAAAATTAAAAGCATTGTTTATTTTTATTTATTTTTTTCGTGGTTTCTACTTGTTTTAGTTTAGATTGGATTTCTTTTTTTTTTTTTATATCTTTCAGTTTTAGTTTTTGGTTTTCTTTTTTTTTTTTGTTTAATTTAGTTATTCGATAATATTCTTTAGCCAAAATTTTTGTTTTGTAAATCTTTTTTTTTTATGTTTTTCTATTTGATAGACAAAAGCAATGTTTTCCATTTGAATAAATTTGATCCTTATTTAGAATACAATTATAATTAAATTTGTAACATCGCATTATTACACAAAAAAAAAAAGAAGAAATTTCAAGTATAGTATTTTGGGCCGAAAGCAATTATCTCTTTACATAATGCTACAACAATTGGTTATTTACAAGATATTTTTGTATTTTATCCATTTATAAAATAATTGGCGGGTAATTAAAAGCTCGCTTCAAGAAATATTGTTTCGAGGACAATTTTGTCTAGAAATTCTCAAATTAAGAGTGTATTTTTCATGAATCAAGGACCCATAAGTTATTTGAGAGGTTCATCGATAAGTTCATAGAAAGCTCATAAGTTCATAGAAATATTTTATATTTTAATAAAATGTTAACACTACGATAAATTCTTAAGGATATAAAATTTTTATTGATGATCTTCTTTCCGAAATTTGTTTATTTTCTTTTGCGGAAAAATCCAGGACAAATATTGACCCATCAATACATCAATCTTGACAATTATATCTACTGAACAGCTCGCGCTGACCAAAAATTTTATTTTTAATGTTTTAATAGACATATATATTATATTCAAACTATAATTTTCATTAATAAAATATATAGCAATATAAATTTCAATGTAAGGAAGCTAAAGTATAATATGCATATATTAAATTATTCAATCAATCTGTTACGTTTGTATATGTATATGTAGTTTATTTTTTCCCCGGTATATGCATAATTTTAATCTTGTGTAATAATTAATTTCATTAAAAATGCTTACGTATAATTTATTTTATGTTCGTCCAAGTTAAAACTATATGTTATACAGTATATATAAATATAGAATTTTACACGAGATATAAATTTAATTCAAGTTGTATTATAAATGTGTATATTATGTATACATTATATAGTTTTAATATATAAATAAATATCAATGTTATCCATTGATTGCTATTATTAAATTCGATTAAATTACAGATATAAAGTTGAAATAATTATTTTTAATATAATTATTATTCCAATGATGAATATTACATAAAAATTTATCTATTGTGTTTTTTTTTATTTTTGTATATTATACACTTTTACAACAGAATCTTTCGTTCCTGGAAAATTTTCAAAATATGTCCATGCAGATAAAATTGTTAAAATTTAATTTCAATGAATATAGTGTATATATAAGTATAATAATAAATAATATTAATGAGCATTAATTATTATAAAATTAAATTTAACATTTTTCAAGTAGAATTAATTTAATTATAAACAGGAAGAACTTACTGAACATAAGTGTGTGTATTGAGAGTTTCATTATTACATCATTCGATTTTATTTCATATAATGCTAAATAATATTTAAGCATCATGGATTAAATAATCTAATTAACGATAAAATTTTGAATTGGGTTTTTTTACAACTTTTTTTTGGTTCCTTTTTTTTTTCAAAATTGAACTATACCCATTATGTTTCGAAGATCAATTGTCTTAAACAAAAAGGGTTAGCCCCCCCAAATATACTTTAAGCTAATTTAATTAGATATTCAAAATTGGATAAAATATTATATTGGATTTTTTTTCCAAGACTAAGAGTTAGTTTCTAATAATAATAATAATAAGAAAATTCGCAATAATTGAATATGAGCATGAAAACATAATAATCTTATGTATAAAATTTCCAATTAGTTTGAATAAAGAAACAATATTCATTTAATGTGTGTGCTTTCAGCTAAATTACTTAGAGCAATTTATTTTAATTTTGTTAAATAAAAGTAAAAATTTGTTTTTTTTTTTCATCATTTAAATTTCAAAAATTAAATAAAATTAAATATGATTGTTAAATATATGTAATAAAAAAAGTTATGGAAAATTGTTTCTTTTTTTTTAATGTTAATTAAAAAACTTCTTCAAATAATAATAATATTTCACGTATGCATAAAATATATGAAATTATATTTATACAACATTTAAATTGTGTTTTTTTTCATTATTCTATATTAACTTATAATGGAATTTTAGTACATATAGTGTAATATATTTTAATTATCAGAAAAAATTGTTCAAAATATTAATACTTAGTAAGTAGTATTATTAAAATACTGTCTTAAATTTAATAGTGTAATTAGCAATCGATTTTTCGTTATAACACTTAAAAGTGAAAGCTAAATCTCGATTTGAATGTAAGAAATCAAAATTTAGATATGAAGTTGGAACATATTTAGCCACTAGATGGATATAATTTTTCGACCACCATTATAAAAGTTCAAAGGGTCTTATGAATGAAATATTGATTTCATCATGGATTTAAGCTAATAATAAATATATATACATAAAGATTGTATGGAAGAAAATTGTATACATACATTATTTTCTTTTTAAATTTCATTCGAAAGTAAAATAATATATATCTGGAATAAAATTATAGTTAAGGGAATATCCTTGAATCAACTATTCACCAATAAATCAAAGAATTATAAAGATATTTATTTTGAATTACGACTCATATATGAATTGAAAGTGTTGTATATCAAATATATTGTCTTCTACAGAAATTTCATTATTGATTTTAAAATATTTACAAAATTTTTGCTTATTTATACATAATGTCCCTCTAAGCAAAAATAATTGTTAAAATAATGTTAGAAATATCTTCTTTTCTCCATATTGGTTGTTTTAACATGAAAAACAAGAACATAAATTTAATTTATTTTTTTTTTTCAATTTCATATGTGGTAATAATTTAAGTGTTTATTTATGTGTTTATTTGTTTTGTGTTTTTTTCAAAATTAAATTTAAAGTTTTTGACTTAGAATTGAGTTTTTGCAGAAAATATTTTCCTAATTCAGATTCAGGAAAAGTTCATATTTTCATTCGAACTAATACTATAATTAAATGATGCAACACCTCGACCAGGCCAATAATAATTTTAATAAATTATCGCTTCTGCACAAAGGTATTGGTGAAGAAGAAAAAATGTTCTTATAATTTTACTTTGTTAAAAAAATATCTTAAAAATTTTTAGGGATTTAATAAAGAATATCCTCTTATACTTTAACGATGATATCATATGTTTTTTTTTGTTTGGTAACCTTAATTCAAATTACATAAAATTTATTTTACGATAAAAATGTGTTCCTTTTCAGCAGCAGCAAAAAAAAAAATAAATATAAATTTTTGTCTTGTTCTTATATATTTAGATAATCTTCTTGTACAAATAAAATCTTCTTAATTTTATTTTATTTTTTATTTTGTTTTTTCTTGGAACATTGGAGAATTAAAAAGGCAAAAAAAAAAAAAAATCATAAAATTTATAAACTTTATTAAAGAGAATATTTTTTTATGTAAATTTTATGTTAGTTTGCTAGATTTTAATAAATAACTTTAGATTTTGTTCAAACATCTGAGATCTTTTTTGTGTTTGCATTGAAAATATTTATTTTGATTTAAATAAAAAAAAAAAAGAAGAAAATTAATTTTCTTAAATTATAAAATTTTCTTCTCTATATACGCAATATTTTGATATTATTATATATAAATATATGTAAAGAAAATGTTGGTTTTGAAATAATTATTTTGCCTGCATATTTTTCAGAATTTTTTTCAAAAGGCTGTAGAAAAATTATTTTTGAGTACTTTGGATTTTGGTCATAAGATGGAAAATCAAAATATTTTAAAATTACGTTCTTAAAAAAATAATTCCGCTCCTTTCGGTTGAAAAATTAAAATAAAAATTTGGAATAAAAATCTAATTTTGAAATTTCCAATAAATTTTCCAACTAAACATACATATGAGAAAAACTTTTTCCCTCAAAAAATGTTCTCCTTTTTTTTTAACATTTTTCCCTTTGCTGAGATATTTTTTGTCTCTTATTTTTTGATTTAAGAGAATTTTCATTTCTAACTCTTTATAGACGAGTTGTGAATGAAATTAATATTATTTTCTATTTTTTTATTATTATTATTATTTTGATTTTTACGAGTAGGAAAAATTTATATACCTACTATACAAAATGTAATATAATAATAACATAAATGAAAATGCCGGTATACAATTGAATAGAGAAATTATTTACGGAAAAATTAAATATATGATGGAATATTATATAAAAGAATGAAGAATATTTTCATTAAATTTTCATGAACTTTATGCAATTTAAAAAAAAAAAAGGGATATTTTTATTTTGAATAAAATTTTATTGA
Organism: Hybos culiciformis; assembly: GCA_964007475.1. NCBI lineage: Eukaryota > Metazoa > Arthropoda > Insecta > Diptera > Hybotidae > Hybos > Hybos culiciformis. The sequence continues at coordinate 1,511,741 of OZ023275.1, forward strand.
CATGGTGTATAAAGTTAATTTATTAAAGACTTAGAGTAGAAGAAAATAATGATGAGGATTTATGACAAATGTATTATTTTCTCTTTTAAAAAAAAGAATTGGTTTTTTCAAGGATATTCTTTGGTTTTCATAATTTTTGCGTTTTCTTTTTGTTAACGTAAACTGTCACTTAATTTTGTAATAAAAGATTTCTTGACAGATTTCGAAAATAAATTTATTTAAACTTTGAGAAAAAAAATATTAATTTCATATTAGAACAAGAGATTATTTCAATATGAGTAGAGGTCTTGACAATTATGACATTTATGGCTAACTTCAGTGATGCCAGATTGAAAATTTAAAAATCCCTACAGCAAGCAAAAAATTTCCCTATTTTTCCCTATGTTATATAGATAATTTTCCCTACATTTTACCCTACATTTTTTTTTAAAAAAATACTGATATTTAGTTTTTTTTTCAAATTTTTTAAATAAAAAATTGATTTTTCATGTTTTTTTATGATATCTTTTTTATTTTTATATATCAAAAAATTACAAATTTATTTTCAGTAACATTTAGATTTAGCATTAATTGTATAAAAAAAATAATCATTATTATTAATTTTATAAATTTTACTAAACAAAAAAAAAATCATTAAAAAAGTTAGGAACATATACTCTCCTCAGAAATGAAACAACGTATGATATTTATACGTCATTATTAGATAATAGCACCATTCGATTCCTCGTACTTGATTTTATAAGTACAACTATTTTGCAATATTCTTAATGTTGATTAAAATGTGTTTTTTAGATGAAAATTTTACGTTACTTGATATTTTTCCATACATTTTTTTTAATTTTCAAATCTTTAAACTCAATTACTCGAAACTATACTTTTCATTATACAGCGTTTCATTTCTCAGCAGACGATATATACTTTATAGTATTAATTATATAAAAAAATAAATATTGCATTTGTAATTATTAATATTTGCAATGAATTTAAGAAAAAAAATATTGGCCAACCAACATGATAAAAAATCCCTACATTTTTTAACATTTGAAAAATCTGTCCCTTTTTCCCTACAGTGTCTTTTTATGACATAATTTCCCTACATGTAGGGAATATTCCCTACGTCTGGCATCACTGGCTAACTTAGACAATTGACATAAATGTTTATGATCACTACTTTTTTTTTACTTCTTATTTAGGCTATTTCAAATACTATAGATTATACATAGAAATTATTTAATTCCACCCCAGAAGTTATTATCTTATTGTGAATAAGTTTAATTTTGAATTTTTTTTTTATCGCTCACTAAGTTCTGACTAATTCTGACTTCAAAGAGGTAATTAATTGAAAAAAAAAAAATATAAAATAAAATTTTAAAAATTATTAAAACTTGACTGTATTTAATTTGACTGTAATTACATTTGACTGTAATTACATTTTACTATAACAATTTTTTACTGAATTTCATTTGAACCCTTTAAAATTATTAAATAAAAAGGTAAAATTTAGACCCCTTTTGTGAATTTGCAAATCATGTATAAATGTTTTCCTTTGCTAAATGTTTATCTTATTTAAAAAAAAACGCAAAAAACAAACAAACACCATAAGGATTGAAGGTGTTAAAAAAAATAAAAATAAAGGTCCTTGAAATCATAAAAACATATTTCCACATCATTCAAAAAGACCTTTTATAAAGAAGGTCAAATCATATATTTTTATTCAACTTTATCTAAAAATTAAATAAAAAAAAATAAAAGAAGAAAATTCATGTATTTTTAACAAGGAATTTTCTTATGCTTAACTTTCAAAAAATATTTATTTTATTTTTTATTTTTTTTTTATTTTGAAGAGCTAACAACACAAAAAATAAAAAGTTAGAAAATTGTCAAAACAATTTAAAGAAAATCAACATTCGTTTGGGAGAAGAAAAAGAAGAAAAAGAAAAATGAACGCAAGGATTTTATTGCAAATAATTTTTTCATCTGGTTTTGACATATTTTCCTCAAATTTTCTTTATTTATTTTTTTTTATTCGGAAAATTTTTATTACACTGAACATGAATAGGAAATTTTATAAGTTTTTTTTTTTTTTTTGAAACTGAGAAAATATAGTTATCATAGTTAATTTTATGAAAATGAAATAATAATAAGGTTTTTTTGAGTGAATTTATTTGGGAGGGATTAAACTGAATTTGATTATTTTCAATTTCCAGGAAATAAAGTTATATGAACTTGAATTTAGGCTGTAAAAATTACATTCATATTTACTGAAGTCATTAAGAACGTAGGCATAAGGCACAAGACATAAGAAATAAGAAATAAGAAATAAGATTGACAGAAAAAGAAACATAGTTTTATAGAAATATATGTAAATCGTTAATTTTGAAAAATCCTTTATCTACATTTTTGTATGAATTATTATATTTAATTATATTCATATAATTTATATACTGTAAATGGAAAATTGTTTTCAAATTTTACCTTAAAACAATTTTAACCTTATATGCAATTTATTTAAACGTGCTTCGTTATTGTGTTCAATTAATGTATATATATATATTTTTTTACCATTAACTATATTCACATTTACATATCGATCACGACATTCTGAAACCTCCTAACATTACGAAATCGACTTTTTTTTATCATATTGTGCTCATTTTTAAGTTGCACTTATTCTGCCAGTGTTCGTCGAAAAATAAAATTGAAGCCTTACATTTATAAGGTTTTCCATCATTTGGAATACATCGAATACCTTCCAACTTCTATCAGCAATTTATTGAAAAATTTTAAAAATACTTAAAAAAAATAATAATAATAATAATAATAAGTTTGATTAAGTAATTTGCTGCAATTAATAGAAATTTTTGTACATGAATAACCCTTTTCTAAAAAAAACTGATAAGTGGTTTTAGAATATCGTGAACGATACATAGTACCTTGTATTCACACTTCACAGTTTTACATACAATTTTGTTGCATTATATTGCGCGTAAATTACTTTTTATGTAAATTTGATTAACATAATTAAAACCTAAAATAATTTTATTAATTCAGATGAAGAATAAATTTTATTTTCTGATATTTTTTTATTTTTTTTTCCTAAGGGTTATATTTAAAGGATTTCAATAAATAAGTTTATATTCTGCAATGCCCCGTTGGAAAAATTGAAAATTTAATTTACATATAAAATTGAATTAATTTCTTCTTTTTTTTTTTTTTTGAGGTAGGTATATGGTTCTTTTTATTGTTGAATGGGAATTTATATTTGGTATTTTTTAATCTGTTATGAAAGTATCCACAATTTTCGGTAAATGATTAACAACAAGTTTCAAATAATCACATAATACGTAAATTTTATTTTATGACAGCTTATAGAATTCAAATTTTTTGGGAAGCCATAAATTTTGAAATTTATTTTAAGTAATTTCAGATGGTGAAGGATTCTTTTTACATTATCAAAAAAAAAAAAGGATTGTTTTATTTTCGAAACATATCCTTAACGTATTATCCTTAACGTTTTATCTGAACTTAACAGATAAAATTTTTCTTATTATTGAAGAACTCACAAGATGGGCAGCATATTGTCGTTTATTCAATCGCTTTCAACAATATTAAACTATTTATATGTATTATAGAAAGCATATAGTTTAACATTTAATTGAAACATAAAATTCTTATAATTTTTTTTTTATTTTATTTCTGATGAACCTGAAAGGATGTTTAAGTATTTCTCCATTTTTTTTTTTTTACTCGTCCTTTTCGAAGGACATTTTACATTTGCAATATATTAAGAGTTCATATTTGAACACAAAAATGTATAAAGTAATAAAAAAAACTGAAAAGGACAAATAGGAAAATAAAAAAAATTTTCTTTTTCTTTAAAAAATTTTTCTTTCGGATTTCCTGAATTAAATATTTATGAACCTAACAATTCAAGTTTTATTTTATTTTTGTTTTTTTCTGTTCTCATTTTAAGTTGGGCCACAAAATTGAAAAGGATTTAAGTGAAAATAATAAAAAAAAAAAAAAAAGTATTTATTCTTTCCTCTTTAGGGAAAAATTAAACCAGTGCCTGTGGCAACAAATAAAAATAATGATAATCAAAAAAGGATAAGGAAAAAATCTTAAGTTTTCATTTTTTCTATACATTCATATATATCTATATTGTATATGGGTTTTAGTTTAAAGTAAATGAATACCAAAAGTCCTCTTGGTTTTCCAAAACTGTTTTTCTTTTTCCTTTAAATTTAAATTTAGTATTCTTTGCGGCAAATTGTCTTCACGGACAATGAATAGAAGAAAAATATATAATATTTTTTTTTTGACCTTAATTAAGTCAAAATTTCTTCTTTTTTTTAAGTATAAGCAAATTTTCCTATTTTTATTGGTTGAATTATAAAAAATAAGAAAAACTATTTAATTCTGTGATTATATATTATTAAGCCTTGAGTTGAAATAAATAATGTTTATTTATCTTTCTTTTAAGAATTATTTTATATAAAAATATTCGTTAAACAAATTCGTTGAGAATATTTTTCTTCTAATATTAATCGAGCGGGGAAGGAAAAAAATTACGAATTTCCATTTAAGGATGTCTATTTCTAAAAAGTTTTTACTTCAGGTCTATATCCTTTTTTCATTGGAATAAAATTGTTAAAGAATATTGTGTATAGAAGATAATATTTCGCGGGATATTTTTCCAAGGATAAATACTCCCGCGAACTACAGTCAAAGTCAATATAAAAGATTTAAGCCTATATTTGATCTATGAAAAAATTATAAAAATAAACTTAGGTTACAAAACATAAAATAAATTGTAGTAATTTGCGGTTGAATAAACCTCATACTATATTTCAATATAACATAAAAAAAAATTAAATTTTATCTTGGATCCCAAAACCTAATTTAAGAAATAGATAGATATTTTCTTTTAAAAATAATTTCCATAACTATTTTTTATTGTTAATGATTTTTTGGATTATAAACTTGGTAGAATTTTATTGCATGCTCGTTTAATTCACGTTACGAACCTATAAATTTAAATTACTTTATGCAGAATTTAACTTTCATTTTAGATTAATTTAAGGTTGTACGGATCATAAGATTATTTACATATAAATATTAAAATGTTGTTGCTTATGTTATTTTCTACGATTTTAATATAGAAAATTGCGTGTTATGAATAATATAACTGACATAATATTCCTGAATAAGAAATTCTGGATACGCAGTCTGATAACTATATACCTACATATACTTAAAATTTTCGTGTAGGTTTTTGAATTATAAAATTTAAAATTTTAAATATAATTACGGCGAATATATGTTTATCTGAAATAGTATTGCCATTATCTTATTGAATGTCCTTTTTACTTTTGACAAATTCGGATTGAGTTTTCAGGACGTTATACGTTCTACAGAATTATGTTTAGACAGTTTTTAGGTACTTATAGTGTCAGATTCTTTTTTTTTTGCCATTAGATTTCTGATTTAATTTTTAATTATTTTCTTTGCCAGACAAATTGTAAATAAATTAAGTTAATTTTGTCATTAAATTATATCTGTATCTTATATCTTTTAAAGAGCAAAATATAAAACAGATATTGGATTTTTTTTTTATTTTATATAAATATTCTGTTGGCTTTTTATGTAAATATTTGTTTATTTCATTTTGTCTTTATTAAAAAGTATAGTGTTAAAGGACATTTATTGTTATTAAGATCCTTTTTTTTTTTTTTTTGCGATAAACTCCTACTTTATTGTCGTATTTTGTGGAATAAAAGATATGACGGGATTGGTGGGTAATCGATTCAAATGAAGACTTAAAAATAAATTGAATATATATATTTATTTTTATATTATTATTTTTGTATATAAAAATATTGAAGGATTTGTTTGTGGGTATATCTAATTTTTGAAGTCTTATGATATCTTTTGGATTTAGAAATAATTCTTTGGATTTTGTTTTTATTGTGTTTTTCTTTTCGGAGAAAAATTGTTTTTTCCCCCATTTTTTTTTTTTTTTTTTGTTTTCTTTTATAGGTTTTACAGATTTTAATAAATTTTCAATTTAATGATGTAAGACACCAATAAATTATGTTATTTTGATAAATATATACTCTAAATGAATGTATATACAATAACGATGACAATTTCAATTAATTTTTAATTTTATGAACAAAATTGTTCAATGTTCTTAGTTTTTGATATAATTAAGTGTTTATTTTTTAAAATTTTATTAAAGAAATAGACACAGTAATTCTATTACATAAATATGCAATATAGCTTCAATTACTCTTGAGTTTAATACAATTACATATATACATATATTTAGTTTTAATTTATTGTAATATAATAAAAACTATTGCTAATTTGTTAATTTATATTTTTTATTTCAATATTTAAGCTGGGAATTTAACTTTAAAATCCTCAGTATTTGTGTACACTATTTGAGCGGAACGTTTGTTAACATTTAATTTGAAAACATTTACATTTAGTGAATATATAAAATCTCTTCGTGGATTCAAAATCTCATTAATTATTTTGAGAAGTGGATATTTTACAAAACTATAGGTTCCATCATAATCATCACCATTTAAAAATGATACACCTATTCCAGCTAAATTCATATCAGATACATATTTAGCTTTAAGTTCTATACTTTTTTCATTTTCATAAGTTAACCATTCATCATTTTTGCTGGCATATGGTACCTTCTGAAGATCAGACCATTTTTCATCAAATTTATAATTTTTTAATTTCTTAGAAATTTCTCTATAGTCTATTGTTATTTCTGAACTTGATAGAAAATTACTTCCAGGTTCAGTTTTATTGGAGTATTTGAGAGTAAATTCACGACCGAAAAATGGTACACCCAATACTAATCTCTCGGGGGGAACACCTTGAAATAATAATTATTATTGCAAACGAAATTCTTGAATTCACGCAGATTAATAATTCAATTTTGAATAATTACCATTTTCGATCCAAAATTTGACTGTGAAATCAACATTTAAGTGCTTTTCTTCTGGATCTTTATTTGAATACAGAGCAGAATGTAATCCAATTTTTTCTCTCCAAGGACCATAAAAATCAAAAGCAATTAAGTACACAAAATCAACTGTTTGACCAATTTTTGGTATATCAAATGATTCTAGGGCTTGATCTCCCGAATATTGCAAAATTACTGATAAGATGAAATTTCTTTTCTCAAATCTGAAAGATATGTTAATTTTTTCAGTTTTTTTTTTCTAAATGAGCTTCCTAATAAAGCATATTACATATCAGGGGTAATCTTCTGAATCATGAAAGTATAATAATCGTTACGAAGGTCAGCAATCAAATAAAATAATCAAAAATTAACACTAAATTAAATATTAATAATATTTCTTACTCTTTTTTTAATTCCTTCAATAAAATTGCATAATTTAATCGTTCCCATGAATTCATGTTACCTGGATAACACCAATGCATAGCTAAGCCATCGAAATTATATTTTTTTATTAGATTGAGAATACTTTTAATAAAAATTTTCCTGTTCTCAACAGTTTTAACCATTTCTGAATAACGAATTGATGGTTCATTAAACCAGCCACCGACAGTAACTAAAACCTTTAAATTGGAATTAATATGTTTCAATCGATTTATTTCTTCTATGTTTCCAGGAATTTCTTTCAAATCATTACCATAATCAAATAAAAATCTCTTGGAAACAACTTCGTGTGTCTCGCTCAAACCAAAATATGAATAAAATATATGGGTACATAAATTTGGATTAATTTTTTCGGACAATAAAGTTCCATCATTTCGATAAAAGCATACGATTTTTTCTATAAATAAAAATAAAAACAAAAATTACATTAAATTTAAGATAAAAATATTATTGAAATAAATTTTTTTTAGATTGTTTACTTTTTTCAATAAATGTTCCAATTATTGATTCAAATAAAATTATTATTATTATTAATAATTTTAAAGAAATTTTATGAACTTGTTTTGTAGTCAACATTATTGAAATAAGTTATATATTAAATAAAATATAAAAATTAAAAAAATAATGACAATTTACTGATAACATTATCAGAAAATAGGTTGAAAACTCAATTAAAGACAAAAATATTCAAAAAAGTTGATGACTAATAATATAATTAAAGTTTTTTACTTGGTTTTTGTGTAGAAATCGTACATATACCTGTAGCTACATTAAATAAGGCAGTGACACAACATATTCTTCAATATGGGTGAAATAAGAGCCTTCAGGAGTTATTTCTCACCGAAGTGGGAAACGTTGTTTTTGATAAATATTTTCAAAAAGAGTTAATTAAGTTAACATTGAATTTTTTATTTGCCCTAACATGAGCATTTTGTTAATTGAGTGAATGATAAAGAATATAATACCATGTTTATAAAACACGAATATGAAGTTCTGAAGTTTGAGATGATTTTATTATACAGATTGATGCTTATTTCTGTATTAGGGACTGTTAATTCTATATAATCTGATAATACATAAGAGAAATTAATTCTGTCAATTCTGTGCATATGGAAGTAAAATAAATATTTATGTATTTAAGTATTGAGAAGAAATTTAATACTTTTTAATCTGAATTAACAATTTTTATATTAAATAATAATTCATGTTCGTGGAATAAACATATACTTGGAGCTTTAAAAACAAGATTTCCTATAAGAAATCACGAAATTATTTTTTCTGACAATTATTCTTAATAATTTTTGGTATTAATATTTTCTTGTGAATAATTTAAAATATATCGTCTGCTGAGAAATGAAACAACGTATAATGAAAAGTATAGTTTCGAGTAATTTGAATTTAAAGATTTGAAAATTAAAAAAAACGTATGAAAAAATGTCAAGTAGCGTACAATTTTCATCTAAAAAACACATTTTAATCAACATTAAGAATATTGCAAAGTAGTTATACTTATAAAATCGAGTACGAGGAATCGAATGGTGTTATTGTCAAATAATGACGTATAAATGTCATACGTTGTTTCATTTCTCAGTAGACGATATACAATCTAAGAATTTTTACAAAGCTACCATATGCAAATAAGTATATATTGAAATTTCGTTTGAAAAAATTTATTTAATTCTTTCCCAAGATATCCAATATTACTCTTTCATATCAATTTTACTGTCATTTTATTAAAATAAATTTTTTATTGTAGACACTGTTAAATGTATAAAATAAAAGAATAAAATATTAAAATATTTAGTTCTGTTGTTGATATCAAATATATTTCGTTTAAATTCAAATTTAAAATAGAAAATATTATTCTAATTCAAATATGTTGAATAAAATTAGCAATAAATATTCAATTTTAGATATTTTATTCATGATGCTTCCCACAATGTACGTAACATTTTCTGCTTGCCATATTTGTTCAGTGTTTTATACTTTTAAAATATTTACATATTTCTATATTATTATTCTGTATGTATATATATATTGTTTGAAATAAAAATAAAATAATCTGTTTTTTATTTTTTTAATGTTTCTGTGATGCCAAAATATCATCAAAATTGCATTCAAAAAATAAAAAAAAATATATATTATGGTTACTCTTTACTTTTTAACACAATATTTAAAGTTGGTTTGTTCAAATTATTTTGAAAGTGCAATAAATAAGCCGCGGAATGTACATAAGTGTCATAATTCAAATTTCAGGATAAACTTTATATAAATATTCGTAATGTTGAAAATGCATATATAAGATATAGTATATTATATATATATTTTGAACATTACCGAAAAATAAATACATAAATCAATGAATATTACTATCATTATTTTCGCAGAATAATGTGTCCCAATTTGTGGACACTAAAATAACACATAAAAAAAAAACTATTTTGAATCGTTGATTGAATATTTGTTAAATTTATATTTAAATCGTAATAATACCAATAGAGTAAAGAAAAAATAAATTTTTGGAATCTTTTAATTTTAGGTTTTTTTGACTTATTTTGTCAGGAAATCACGGAACGATAATTTTGTTTTGATTTCATTCGCATTCACCTCTATTTAAATTCCATGCAAATTATACCATAAAAAAATTAATTATATATGTAAGTAAAGTCATGCAAGTTTGCAAATTTAAAAGCTTTTCTTAAAGGTTCAATCTTAATTAATTCTTATCAAAATTTATTCTGAAAACGAACTCAATAATTCCTTAAAATTCATTCACAATAGACGAAAACCTATAAAGCTAGCATAATTGAAAAGAATTTGTTTTTAATCTATTATTTGACTTTTGTTCATGTCCTTGCGACTAAACACTTTAAGTTTTTCCTAGGAAAATTTTTTTTTGATAAAATCATCATCAAACAATAATAATGTTGATAGAAAATGAATGTACATTTATTTGAAACATTATTGAAAAAAAAAAAAATTGATTGTAAATTTTTTTGTTTTGTTTTCTGATTGTTTCCGAAACTAAAATGAAAAGAAATTTTTTTGTTAACAGAAATGATAGTTTGACTTCAAATATTATTATTATTATTATCTTTTTTTTGGTTGAAAGGAAAGTAATTTTACCCGGATTACAGAGAGGTAAAAAAAATAAATGGATATAAGTACATGCATATAAAAATATATTTTGCTTTTTATTTATTTATTTTTGTGAAATTTTTATTATATCGAATATGGTACTATATAAATAATAAAAATATTTTTATTCATTTCTATTCAAAATATGTGTGCGAACATTTGTGTAGAATATAGAATATATGTGCATAGAATATAATAATTATTGCACTTTTTTTTTTGTCCATATGTGATGCATTTATTTAGATTCCATCCATATTTTACAGAGAATAACCCTATATGCGATATTTTAAATTTATTCATATGAACTTTGTTTCTTGTAATTTTTTTTTGTGGTCTAAAGCAGGGTGTGGTTTTATTAATTGATTGAGTGGGTTTTTGTTTAGGACTGAGAAAATACAATTTGTTTGTCATTTAAACGTTTTGTCGGCCGTCATGGTGTAGTGGTATTGCCATTATTCTACGGTGTGTTCGGTCGTGGGTTCGATTCACACCTTGGGCTGGAATTTGTGTCAATTTTTCAATTTATCTGTCTCACTTGAATTAAGTGTTTGTGTTGTTTTTAAAATGCATTATATGCAATTTTTGTTCATTTAAATAATAATAATAAATTTGTTTAATGTTAATATTTGAGAATTTCGTATTAATTACTTCGAATTATGTAATAAATTTCACAAATATAATTTATACAAAATTTATGTATTTTCTATGGGAAAACGATGAAGTTTCTTTTTGTATAGTAACAATCAAACACTTTTTGTTGTATATTTAAAAAGAATTTTTCATTTATAATATGTATAAAAAGTTCAAGGATATTATGTTGAGAAATGTTAAAATATATATATTTTGAAGTAAAAGTTTGAATTCAAAAAAGTACTTAATGTTGTTATTTAACTCTTAAAAGCGCGCAAAATTTCTTCATAAAAAACAAAAATTTGCAATTTTTAATTTCTTTTTTTTTTATTTAAACTGAAATGAAAAACTTTTATTGCACTTTTTAATCTTTTTTTTTTTTTAATTTATTGTATTATTATAGTTTCAAAGTTGTTAATTTATTTTCTCTTATTCAACTATTAAATATAAAAAAAAAAATTTAACATAATATTTGAAATTTTGTTACAACTTATATTTTGTATTCCAAAAAGAGAAGAAAGTTCATATTATATAAAATGATAATTTCACAAAATTTATGAATGAATTGAACTAAGATTAATAAAATATCATAATATTCATTATATAAAGTCCATAAATGTCAAAATTTTGGTATCCATTTCATACATCGAAATTATTTTTATGCCAATTTTTTTTCTGGTTTTCTTAAAAATATAATACAATTTTTTTTCTCCTTAAAAATGCATAATAGATTTTAAAACTTTTCATTATTATTTTTATTATTTTATGAAGTGAAAATTATCTTTCAATTAGAAAAAGTCCTTATATTAAATTAAATATTAATAGAACATAGAGAAGATTTTATCGCATAAGAAAATTATATATATACCTATATATAAGTTTTTGAAACGTGACTCGAAAATCTAATGTTGTGGAAAACTATATTGAATTTATTTTTATGTGGCTGCAAAAAAAAGAAAAAAAGAAAGAAAGAAGTCTCTTATCTATTATATAACTATATTATTTAAAAAAAAATTTAATTTTAATAAAGTTTTTAAATTTTTGAAATTTATTTAAACTTTTTTTAAATTTTTATCATTTTTGAAAATTTTTAAATTTTATATTCTCAATGTAAATATAGTTAGTTTGTTTATTATATAATGCATAAAGATGAAAATCTGTTTTTTTAAAGGTTAAGGATACATGTACTATATTTTTACTGTCGCATATTATAATGTGTACAGGGTATTTTAGTTGAATCAAATCAGAATAGTTTATATCGTATTATCAAAGAAATAAAATATAAAAAATTCACAATGGTTTTGAAGGTTAAAAAACTATCGTAGACTAAAATAAAATCCATTAGATAAATATGCAATATATCTATATTTATGTCTTATTTATTACGAATGTAGTTGAATCACTATTAATGTTTCTTAAAATTCTGAATTACATACGATTTTTTTTTGTAACAATAAATGAAAACACTATGTCTGGTGTGAATCCTTAAAAATAAATAAATGACAGAAAAAAAAAACTTAAATACAATATTAATAATTTTTAATAGTTAGGGAGTTACTTTATTTCGTTCATTATATTATGTAGTATGAAATTTATATTCACGATAAATTTATATACCTGATGGCATAATATTAAATTATATGAGTAAGTGTATTTTGCATATATTTTCTGTGACATAAAATTTTTTTCTTCATCGTCATCACAAATTGCTACAACATAATTTTGTGTTTTTTTTTTTTGCAAATGTTAAACCAAAAATATCTCCTTTTGCACAACATATATGTACATAATTTGCATTATAACAAATTTTTTTTTTCCAATATAGGTACAACCATAGATTAAGAATACAGAAAGATGGGAAGCTTCATACAACATTATTTTTGGTATTTTTAAGTCAATGTGTTAGTAAAACAAAATAAAATACGTGATAATTATCAATGTATGAAAATAATTTTATTTAGTTTTACTAACACCTTCACAATAAAATACCAAAAAAGACTGAAAAAATGTTGTATGAAGCTTCCAATCTTTCTGTATTCTTAATCTATGGTACAACATAATAATAAACCTTGTATTCTCTGAACGTTGTGCTAATGTGTTTTAAAAACTTTAATGTTCAAAGTTTATTGCTTATTATAATTTTTTTTTTTTTTTGTAAACTTTTGCGACTATTAATGGTTTTTTTTTGCTATTTCTATATTATGTATATATGCGATTATAAAATGAAAATCAAAGTTTATAATGTTTTCATAATGTTCACATTAGCACCTGATTTTTAGATTAAATTTTTTTTGTATTAAAAATTAGATCATATAAATTAAAATCATATTATGTGTAGTATATGTATATTAGAAGATACTAGAAATCTGTTATTTAAATATAATTTCAAAATTTGTTATGAATTTAAATTATTTTATTTAGTTTGTATATTTTGATGCCTGAGTAGGGTTTTGGAATTAAAAAGAAGTGTGTGCACTAATCTGTCAATGGAAATAAATTATAGCATAATGAGCTTGGGTTATAGTTGCAATGTTTATTATTGCTTAAGGAATCCTAATTCTGACTAAAATTTTTCAGACAAACCTGCACATTTTTTCTGAATTTATTCTGCCTGTCTAAACATTTTCAAAATAGGTAGATTTTTATTTATGTTTTTCTTCAAATTCCGTAGCTTTAATAATCACAATTTCGATAGGCAATATAATACAGTGTCATAATAACTATAAGCGCGTCATCTACAAATTGGAAATTTTTTATTAATTTTATTCGTATGAAAACAATCTCTTGGTAAATTACCACAAAACAAAATCATGCCAATTTTATTTCCCAACCGATTTATTTATACAACATTTTCTTGTCATGTTTTTTTTATTTTATATTATTTTTATATTACACATAATATTTTTTTTTCTATTAAACTAGTTGCATATTTTAAAATTTATATAATCTGTATATGTATATTTTTTTTAATAATATTTTATAAAAAAAAAATAAAGTAAATATAAAAATTTATTCATGAAATTGATATGTGAAATCACTTTCACAGACAGGAAGTATAATATTATATATTTTTATATTAATATATAGAAAATATTATTGGATGATATGATACGGCAGCATCATGTATGTAGCAAAAAATCTAGCTAATGTTGTGTAAAACATGTTATTATTTCATAGAAGAAGATTATAATGTGCATACTAAAATATACGTCATATATTATGATTGCATATTAATAAAAATGTGTAAAATTTCAAATTTAATTTCTACTTTGTTAATTTTAAATGAAAATTTAATTTTAAGCTTTTATAGTATAGGAATTTTAGAATAGAGTTTATTATATTTATAGGGAAAATGGTAATTTTAATTTCTTAATCGTCACATATAGAAATAAGGAAGATTTTATATTTTTTACAAATGCTTTCTACAAAATATCTATAAAATGTAATTATCAAGTACATTATATCAATATCAACTTAGTATATATTACTTAAATCTTGTAGTTTTTATAAAATTTTAATAATTATAATAGATTTAATTTAATTTCGATTTAAAATAATATCAATAACATCAAATATAATAAAAAAGAAATAAGCTTAACGAAATAAGAAATCCTTATACAGAATTCATTGAATAAACAAAGCGAAATTAATTCAACAATTTAAAAAAGTATATTTATAAATGTATTTTATTTATTTTATTTAAGTTAAGACAGAATAAAGGCATTAATTATTTGAATAAATTAAATATTTATTATTCTATAAATACAACATAAATATATATTTTTTTTTTTACAACTGAAAAGTTTCATTCATTCATTTTGTTTTTTTATTTAGTGAAAATGTAAAATACTATTTTGTATTTATTTTGATATTGAAAGATTGAAATGAAAAATAAATTACATTTTATTCAATGAATATAATTGAAGTGCACACAATAGTAGTATACAGTAAAAAGAATTATATTTAATAAAGTGTTAACTTTATTGTTTTTGATTAATTTAAATATATATAAATGCATGAAATATGAGAAGGGAAACTTTTACGTTTTAAGACTGGGAGCAGAAGGACGAGCAGAAGATAGAAGAAATTATAATACAGAATTCAAGCAAATATTTAAAGGCTTTACAAAGTTCTTTAGGCTTTTTAATCTATAAGAAATCAATTTATAATATTAATAATAATAATAATTGGATGTTTCCTTGTGCCCGAATTTTTTTATTTTAAATAATTAAAATATCGTTAAAACTTTTAAATAATTCCATTTTTTTTCTTTCTTTGTATTCTATTTTAGATTGATTTATTTGCACATTTTTAAAGAAACAAA
The DNA here is from genome assembly GCA_964007475.1 of Hybos culiciformis. Lineage (NCBI taxonomy): Eukaryota > Metazoa > Arthropoda > Insecta > Diptera > Hybotidae > Hybos > Hybos culiciformis. Next base: position 1,527,262 of record OZ023275.1, read on the forward strand.
AAAAAAACAATGCAATAAAGTTAAATAATTGTCATTATACTTTACTAAAAGTTCTGAATCCTACTAAAAAAAAAATACAAAAAATAAATTATCCATTTTATAAAAGAAAATTGTATTGATTTTTATAATAACACTACGATTACGTATAATATATAGGTACATAAATAAATAAATAATGTATATTTCCAAAAGACATAAAAATAAATAAAGGAAAACAAAAAAAAAAAAAAAAATACAAAAATTCTTAAATAAAAGTGTATATAGAAGAAGTCTAGAGAAGAAAAGTAATTACAGATGTTTCTTCATTTATTTTTCATTCAACATTAAATAAGTGTACGAAACGAAAAAATAATTGGCCAGAAACCAATGACAAATAAAACATTGTTGAAAATTTTTTTTTATCTCTTGTATTTACCTTTTTACACACAGAAATGAAAATCTGGAAAAATCTTTATATATTCATATCCTGATGATTTTAATTTGTCTCCTTATGTTTTTCTGGTTTTGAAATGAAAGTGATAAACATTTTAGTTTGAATAAAATTCAATATATATATATATATATTGAATTTTATAGTTAGAGATGGAAAATTAAGTTAATGATTGTAAAGGAAAATTTTTGCTGGATAGTGTATGACTAGAAGTATTATATAAATTTCACAAATAAATATATAGTTATATAGAAACATTTTCCTTTGTTATTCTATCTTATCATTTAACATTTACCATTTATAGTGTTAATAGAAAATCTATCTTATTTATCAAACTTTAATAATATAGAGAAATCATTTGAATATACAGAATTTTTTTTTTGAAGTTTACATTATTAATCTAAGATATTTTAGTGCAAATTCATGTTTTATCCATGTAGCACTAGCAACAGAGTACACTTACTAGATAAAAACCGAGTAGTTCTAAAGTAGATAAATTGCTATATAGATACAATGTATTCGGTTTAAGCTGTTATAACTTCTGGAAGCTTGGTTTAGTTTCTTGTTATTTATTTGTTAACTTAACTTAGCTGAAATTATATATATATCGTTCAGGTGATATACATTTATTTATATTAGTTATACAAAATTTTCTTGAATACAATAATTTTTGCAGACTATACATTTAAAATGCAATAAGAATCTTATTATTATAATTGTTATTTAGTGGAACATCATGTGCACAAAATAAACTGTTATTGCAGGTATAGTTTATTATTTGAAAAATGTTTTTTTTTTTTTTTTTGCCCTTATTATAAAATGGAAAGAATTTTCTCTTTTCTTTTTTATAACTATATATTTTCCAAGAATTTTTTATTATTTTTTTTTAAATACTATATTATTTTATTATTGTATAATTCAAATAAATTAAAGTTTTAAATTCCATTTAAAACTTAAATTTTATTTATATTATTTATAAAAATTGTAATATGGAAAAATAAATGTTAAATAATGTTTATATAAATGTTTATTAATTTTAATAGAATAACGATAGGAATTTAAGGATTCCAATTGCTGCAGATAATAAATTTCTGTTGATTTTGCAGTTGCATTTATTGTTTTCAGTGATACTATAGCAAAATGAGTTAATCCATTTTTGATGATTTTAAGTTTTATATATCACATTTGAAGGATGGAAAAATTTATTACTTTTTGATACCTTTAGATTTTTCCAATTCAATAAATTAAATAATTATTGATGAAATAAAAAATTTTCATAATATAATTTCTTCGCCGTGGTTTTTGTGATCTTTCTGATTCGGATTAACTCATTCGGTTTCGTCGATGGTAAGTAATTTAGCTAACGAAACTTTTGAAAGGCATTAAAAAGTCTAAAATATTCAGAATAATGTTATGTGGTGAAGCTTTATTTTTTTAATTTTATGATGAAATCTTAATCGAATTTACATTAAATAATATGAATTGAGGAAAATAAGATAAAAGATCAGAAAGTTTATAAAATTAGTTTAACTAAAAAAAAACTTCGATGCAAAAATATTCCCAAAATTATAATCTAAAAAATATAAAACAAAATATATATATTTCACTAATAATTAATTATTTCTTAATTAGATTTGCTACAAAAAAGAGAAATAAAAATAAAAAACAACATCCTAACATTTTTACTGTATACATACCTACCTTAAATATTTTCATTTAATGAATTATTTAAAATATTTTCATTTGGTTCATTAATTTCAACAAAAAAGCACCATTTATTTAAGATCTTTAAATTATTTCTTAATTCACCAAAGAGGAAAAGATTATCTTTTAAATAAAATTAATAAATAAAACCATTAATATTTAAAATTAGACTTTATTTATTAATATATATAGAATAGTACAAAGTATAACTCTATTACTATTCTAATGGTATAAATTTGAATTTAAACTTTTATTTATGTGTGTTAATTGCTTTTCTCAGATTTATTGAATTCTCCAATATATTGCTGAAGTCAATGAAGATAGTTCCTGTAATATAGTCACAATATTGTTCATTATAATAATCCAATTTTGTTCCGAATTGTCGTAGAAATTGCTGCATGTACCAACACAAAATTTTCTCGATGCTATAAATGAAGTAATAATGTTTTGTTAAAAATATACTTTATATCCGGTGACATGAAATAACGCCCAAGGTATTAACGCCCAAAAGGCGTTATTTCCCTTCGTAATGGGAAATAAAGCCCATATTGCGTTTAGGCTTTATTTCTCACAGTGATGGGAAATAACAGCCGAAAATATGAGGAATTAACACCCAAATGAAAGTAAAGAGTGAAGGCCTAAAAAATGTTTCAATTTAAATAAGTGGATTTTTATTTTTATTTGCAGCACCATCTGTTTTTTGTGGCTACATGACATAACCGCGAATGTCATAACCGCGATTTTTTTCGTCATAACCGCGAAATAAAAAATAAAAGTGTCATAACCGCGAAAAATGTATTATATTTTTTTTTGTCATAACCGCGAAAAAATATTGCAAAAAAATTGGAAAAATTTCGTTTCGCGGTTATAACAAAAATTTTTGTTATAACCGTGAAACACAGAAACTCGATCATTTTGAAAAATGAAATAAGACCTCGATAAAAAAATGTTGTGTGATAAGCACCCGGGGGGGGGCAATTTTTTTTGTGGTTATGACATTCGCGGTTATGTCATGTAGCCACAAAAAACAGATGGTGCTGCAAATAAAAATAAAAATCCACTTATTTAAATTGAAACATTTTTAGGCCTTCACTCTTTACTTTCATTTGGATGTTAATTGCTCATATTTTCGGCTGTTATTTCCCATCACTGTGAGAAATAAAGCCTAAACGCAATTTGGGCTTTATTTCCCACTACGGAGGGAAATTACGCCTTTTCGGCGTTAATATCTTGGGCGTTATTTCATGTCACCTTTATATCCATGTAAAAAAATTAATCTCAATCTGAAATTTTAAGTTATAAATGAACTTTGTGAACACTGTAATCTTAATCGGATTGAATTTATTTAAAAAAAAAAACCAAAAATTATCAGGATAGGTATTAAATATGTCAAGATGTCGAAGAAGTTTTATTTAATATTTTTTTTTTCTTGAACATATACTGTACATATTAAATACATATCAATGAAATAAAACTTGTGAATAAATGAGAATTTTTTCTTTAAAATAAAGATCCCAAAGGGAATGAGAGCAGTTTGTCTGTTTTGAATAATGTATGCGGTAAAAAACTAATTTTAAAATTTTCTGAAACGTCAGATATTCAGACAAAGACATTCGTACATAATACTTATTATATGAAAAAAAAAATATATATATACATAAGAAAGAAATTTAAGAATCATGTTAAAAAATATAATCATTTTATGTGCAATAATTTATGTTTTTTTTTTTTATTTCTGTCACAAAAATTAAGTTTTAATAATTGTATATGTCACATGAATTGGGGATAAAAATGTATGATACTAGATTATTTAAAAAAATTATTTAAAAATACAAGAGCAAAATATTTGATAGTACGTACATTGCTGTGTTCCTACAACAATTCATAATGTGCATGTCGGCCAAACTGTGTCTTAAAGTTGACTTTAGCATATTAAAAGAAAATAATATTGTATAATAATTATTATAGTGATATTATTACCATGATGAACTGAACATTAAAAATTTTATAAAGCTGGTGGGAAATTTAGACTAAGACTTCTGTATATATAAATAGACTTAATGACAGATCAGTTTGTTAATTTTATTCGAACGCATTTTATATTTAATTATTTTTTAATTTTATTTCTTTTACAGAACTATTCTTCGGTATACCCAATGCATAAACATTTTTATCAAAGTAAGTAAAATTTTAAAAATTCTTTAAATTTAAATAAAATAAAAATCTTTTATATTTTTAAAACTATATAATAGTAAAATATAAACAAAAACTAAAAATAAATTGAAATCCTTAAATTTGAAGAAATCTAAGTAAAAAATAAATCTGCATAAATTTTTTAGCAACCTGTTACATACATTCTTCTTCTTTTTTATTTTTGTGTTAAATTCGTTTTTAATTTTTAATTCCCTGCAAAAGTATCAAAAAAAAACTTTCCTATCATCCAGATATCAATTTTTTTTTCTCCTAGAAATATATAAATTTTATTCACAAAAATTTAAGTGAAATAAAAACATTTAGAAAAAAAAAAAAAAAACTTTTAATGTAGAACTTTATGTTGCCACCACCAAGTCATCAATATCTTTCTTTTTTTTTTCTTTATTTTATATCTCGATTTACCTTTTCAAAGTTTTGTATATTATTTTGTTTTTTTTTTGGTCTTATAAGGAAAGTGAAATTGGAATATACATAAATTTTTGATTCTTATAAACATTCAATTAAATATTTATGTAAATTTGTCTATAAAAAAAAACACAGAAGTTTTTTAAAAAAGAAATCTTTTTAAGTAATTTGATTATTATTTTTGTTATTTCGAACTTTGATTGATTGAATAATAATTGACAATGAATTAAAAGCTAAATAGTTAAATTGTAATAAATATTTTCACAAAATTTTCTTATCTTAAATACAAAATTATTTAATCGTGTCGATGGAGTCGCAACTTATTTAAATATACTAACTTAAACACTATTATAGACCAAACTTGCTAGGTCTAGTGATACAATCTTGAATACCATAAAAAATTATTTTTAAAATAATAAACTTTTAATTTCCTACTTACGTAATGTACATACGAAACTATAGTTGGTATATGAAAATTGTTTAAAATTCTATTATGTTGGTTCTAGGAATAATATTACCTACATATAATACTTTATGACAGCTAGAATATACTTAATGACAGATTTATAATATAATTATACATTGTAGTATGATTGTATTAAAATTCACTTTTTAATTTCTATTATGCAACTGAAAATATGTAATTTAAATTATTTAATAAATTGACTATAGTGATTTAAATAAAAATATTGAATATGTGTATAAAATTTTTTTTATTAAAAATATCATGTTAATTACATTTTATATGGAATATTTTTATATAAAAGAATTCTTATTAATTATGTACATTCTGTGTTATATATTTATTAAAATATATTTTGCAATTTAATATTTATTTAATTGTAATAAGCTGTAGATTAAAATGCATATTATTTTATTCGTCAATTTTGTTCTAACAATATCAAATTTGTAATATGAATATTAGAGAATAACTTTATAATAATATAACTTTGATTCAATATAAAAATGTATATATTCGTTGTAGATATTAAACAAGTTCGTTTGTTTTAAATAAAATTCCTGGACATAATTGCAACAATAATAGCATAATTTTTTTTTTGTCTCTCATGAAAACTTTAAAATAAACTTTATTGAAAAGAAAATTAAAGTTTTTTATATTAAAACATTCAAGTCGAAGTAAATTGTTTAATTTAAAACTAGCAAGGAGAAAGCAAAAAAAAAAATAATTTCTATACCTACCTACCTACTCCTTAAGTATATACTTTGTATATTTTATTTTGTATTTTTCTTTTTAACGAAAAGCAAATTATTAAAATTAAAAGAAGTTTCTAGTATTATTTTGAATAACTTTTTTTGTTTTGTTTCTACCTTAATTATATGCCAAAACAAATAAAAATATACCATGAGACTTAAGATTTTAGTTTGTAAATTTGTTTTCTTTAAAAAAATTTTTTTAGATTTTCTTTCAGCAGCATGCAGTGACCAGTGTTTTAGGTGTAAGCTTGCTATTTTAGAATTTGTTGCTATTTTGCTTACATTTAAGTTTTGGTTTTTACGAATGACAGTATATGGAAGTCGGAGGATTAAAAATATAAAACTGAATCTCTTTGGTTTTAATAGCTTATATACATTGTTTTTATATATTAGTGAAATTAAGGCTCATTAGTATAAAATAGCTTTGTATATCCTTTTATAAGCACAATCAATATAAGAAATTTAATTTCAACTAACATTATAGAGCTGTACTTTGCTATTTTCTTTTACATGATTCCACCATGAATTTTTTTAAATAAAACTTTTTAATGAAACACTTATTTTTTGTTTTCTCAAGATATGCATTTTAATTTTGAAATTTAATGTAAATATTTGAAAAAAAAAACTTAAAATTATACTATGTATAATAGTATGCATTATTGTCTACATATATAGAATGTATATTGCAAATTCAGCATTTTAAATTTGTTTAATATTAAATACCTTAAGACTTTTTTGTGTTAGGAAAAAATAATTTTCCATAGAAGATGCGGATTACCAAGTTCTAATTTTCGTCCTTTTATTTCACACTATGATATTCCACAGCTTTAAAATTTAAATCAATGAAAATCAAAGAAAAATGAATCTGCCAATTTGTTTTACACAAAAAAGTATACAAAAAATCGATTAATTGGTTAAATTTAATTCAAAATACACGCCTGAATGTTGGTCAAAGATATTTTCCAATTATATATAACTCTTTAAACATTTGCAACACAGAATTTTTCTGTACATTCAAAGAAAATAATTAATATATTATAATTGCTACACCTACAGAGCGTATAGTTGCATTTATCTTCTTACTTAAGGTTTCTGAATGTTCAGTTTGTTAAAATCTATAAAATCTGAATTGCATGTATTAAAATAATAAATGTATATATTAAAAATTATATATTTAATAATTTCCCATGAAAAAAATTTTTATAATCAAAAATAATATTATTTTTAGTTTCATGGTTTCTCTTTTAATTTATACTATAAATATTTAATTCGTATAATTGTAAGCAAACTTTTTTCTATTTACATTTCTTAGCATGCGGTTTTCTATGAAAATTAAAATAAATTTTAATTTAAACATTAAAACCATTATCAGTAATCACTGTTTTTACAATTTTATCATTTCTGTACAAACATTATGCTTCAATGCTGTATTATATCTGTTTGTCCATTTTCTTACTAGGATGTTATACGATGTTAATATTATAGTATTGGTTCTAACACTGGTTTTCTTTTTTAAAATTAATGAAATCGTTACTTTGAACGCTTACAAACTAACATAAATTTATATGGAAGCTTTAGTAAGAAAGGAACTCATATCTTTAAGCTTTCTAAACATTTTGAAGTCACATATCAATTGCATTTTACAAGTCACATATCAAAGCTTTATATAGTCAATATCGAAGCCTTATATATATAGTCCCAAAAGTTGTAAGCTAATTTTAATATTAATAAATAATAACTGTTGCTTAACTTAAAATATAATACATAAGTTGGCTACAATTAGTTATAGCACTGATTGTCTGAAAACTTTATGTACACATATTTATTTTTGTCATTATATAGGGTCACAAAATATTGTAACTTTTTGATAAGAGGCTAATTTATTTAAAAAAAAAAAGATAAAATAAAAAATTTTATAGGCTTTTTGTCTAGCCACGATTTTTTCTAATGAATTTTATTTGTAGAATTAAAATACTTTGAAATATGTTTAGAACATGTTTAGAAATACATTTATTTTTCTAACCATAGAAAAATCCTAATTTATTACAAATAAAAGATACAGAGAAACAAAACATAATAATATCTTTAATAATAAGCTCAAAGATTGTGGTTAAATAACTTAAGAAAAGATATACAAATAAGAGATAGAAATTTGTTTTTGAGTATACTAATGCTAAATATATACACACTTCTACAGAAAATTGAAAGGATTTAATTCATAAAGTTATGTTTATTTTGAATTGGATTTGTTGTTTGGCACTAAAAATAATAATTTTAGGCATTTTTTTATCACTACGTCATATTTTGTTTTTTGATATCTTTTACCCATCTTTACATTATGCACTATACATTTTCAAAATATAATCTCATCAAAATTTTATTTTTATCTAGAAAATATTCGTTTAATTGAAATAAGTTGCCACTTAAATTTCGCAATAAAAAAAATTCACCTTTAAAGTGAAACCAGAAAATTTGTAAAAAACAATTTTAATGGTATAGAAATTTTTGAACATTAAAATCAAATAAAGAAAAATGTGTTTTCAATGTCAGTTTCACTTTTTGTTAATTTGAAATTTATATTTAATTTACTTGAACATAAAATAACTTTATCTTGATAAAATTTATATATAAAAAAAAAACATATTTAATTTTCAAAGTGCTAAAATTAGCACCTAAAAAGTTCTTTCATTCTTATTTCATGTGTTTCGTTCTTTTGATAAAGGTAAAACATTAAATATGTACGTTAATAATAAATTGTTATACGTATATTTGACATTTATTAGGTACATACATAAAAATAACATCTACTCATGTTACATATATATATACGAATTAATTAAAATGTCATTCGTTCTCATGTTATTAGACTTAAAAAAAGATTATAGAGGAAAAGAAAATTATTTAAAATTTTTGAAGATTTAAGATTTTTGCTATTACAACTCATTATGTGAATATAAAAATTATATGATTAAATTAGAATATAAAAAAAATAAAAAAATTATTTTAAGATGCAATGAGCTCTTTATCATGGATTTTTTCTGAAATAGTGCCTTTTTATGGTGCAACTTCTTATATATATACTTTTTTAAAGCTGACAATGCCTGCTCTTTACTGGTAACTTAAAGGTAAAATGTATTCTTACGAAAATTCGATAATCAAATTTTTGTGAAAACTCATTGAAATTTTCAAAACTTTCGCAAAGATTATTAGTGTTTATATAATGTTTATAATTTATGTATTTCTGCAAAACGAAAAAAAAAAAAAATAAAAAAAAAAAGAAAAATATAATTTATTGATTAATTTTAAACCAAATAATAGCCTTTTTTAATATGATAAAATAATAAAATAATCGAAGTATACATTATAAAATTAAAGATTATTTTTGTTAATAATACATGAGCAGTATAATTTTTAATTTTATCTTATAAATTTTATAAATAACGAATTGAAACTAGATTTAATTAATAAATGTTTTCTTCACTTAATTTTAATAAGTCTTAAATTAATTAATTGCAGAGTTTTTAAAATACAAACAGTTTGTATAAGCATTGGAAAATATGTTTAAAATTAAAAAAAAAAAACAATTTAAATGAAACATAAAAAAAGATAATAGAAGTACACTTATGTAAAAAACAATGGAATTTTGTTTTAAAAATAAATATGTATACATATACAATATATACAAGTCAAAATTATTTAAATCAAACAGTTTTCCCTATCCTGATTCTTGGGGAAATTTTTTTTAAATCTTAATTAAATCGATTTATCCAGAATTTTATTAGAGCATTCTAAATTTAAAAATTGTAGATCAGTATAGTTAATTTTATCTTTCACTAAAGAATCAGTTATTATATCTAAGCTTTCACTAAATGTCAAATTTACATTTGTTTTCGTAACACTGTATTTATCATGTGTTTTATCGTACTGATCTAAAATTGAATTTGTTACGAAGCAATTTAACAACGAATTATTATACGAAAAGCCAAGGGGAAGATAGTTGCTATTACAGAGTAAAGAAGTTATTTTTTTTTGACTAATATAAGAATTCCGAATGTCATAAGTACTTAGATAATAATTGAAATTCAACTTGTTCACACAATATATGTTTTGGTTATCAAAGAAAATGTATTTAATGGTTCTTAGCGGTTGGCAATTTCTATTCACAATTTCCCAATTATTTTCTCGTGGATCAAATCGTTGAACTATTGTACTGGGACAAGCAATAGCGTTTGCTTCAAATCTATATCCACCCAATGTAAATAAACTTCCATTACTTTCAGCAATTCCAAAATACGTATTCTGACCTGTTTGCATTTTTCCTAATGAAAACCATTCATTTCTAAAAGGTTCAAAATATTCAACTGTACTAGTGTCAAATCCCCCACACACAAAAATTTTATTTTGATATCCAATTAATTCATAATCTGATCGTTGTTCAATCATCCGTGGAATGTCAGACATTTTCTCTGTGGAAAGTGAGAACATTTTATTATTAATTCCATAATTCAAATCATCAAAAAACAATATCGAATTCGAATTAAATGGTTTGACTTTAACTAATTTAGAAAAACCTTTCTTAATTCCGTAATCATGTTTCAAAATTGGTGTTAATTTTGAAGTATTCTGATCATAAAATAAAATATGTTGTGAAGAAACCGCGAAAATCATTTCTGGTTTGATCTGTTTTGTTTCGACAATTTTCTTTTCTTCTTCGTTTGTACTACATAAAATTTTTTCTGAGAAAATTTTATTAAATTTCTCACTTTTCATTGATATTAAATCGGCAAAAATAGTTTGTTTACATTTATCAGTAATTTTCGTGTAATCAACAAGATTTAATAATTTTTCTAGAAATTTTTCACGACCACCAAAATCAGCTTTAATCCATTTGATTAAATTTGAATATAAAATATCAGCTGAACATAAAGCGGTTGAAAAAATTTCCTCAATTTCTTTGAAATTTAAATCAAATAAATACTTTTCAAGAAAAGATTCAAAATTATTATAAATTAATTCAAGAGATTTCTTTTCCAGTTTCTCATTACTGTAAAGATGTCCATTTCTCCAAAATTTCAAACAATTTTCCAAGTTCAGCATATGGACTAAGAATTCTGAACTTTTTTCTTTCAGTTCTCTCAGCTGTAAGAAACCTACCATTTTATCTAAAATTTCCGCATTTTGAAATGTAATTTTAATCTTTCCAGTGTAAATGTATTCCAGAATTTCTTCAAAAAATTCACCAGAAATTTCTTCGCTTAGTTCGATTTCATTTTGTAGATTTTCTTTTAATCCGGAACTAAATAGTCCGCCAAAATATGGACACCTTGTTGCAATAATAATTTTGTGAGCTGGAAACTTACTGCCATCTTTGCAGCAAATAACAACATCAATAAAATTTACATTTTTTCGGTGTTCATTTTCCTCACCTTGATGATTAAATTTAGTTTCAATAATTTCTTGTAATTCGATAGACATTATTAAAATTTGATTATTTTCGATAATAACAAATTTCTAAACAAAGGATTCTTGAATCTTATCGTGATTTTTTTTTTGACATTAGATGCGCTAAACTTAAAACTGTTGCATCAGCCAATCACTGATTGTTTACACATTTACGTCAAAATAAAATCAAAATTTTGTGTGAGTGAAGTGAATTACAAATCAGACAACGACGCCGACGAGTTTTTGTCCGCTGCGACGAGATTAGAAAAAAAATTAACGACGTTGCTGTTAATTATTATTTGATCAAAATATGAGTTTTTATTATAATTTGCATTCAAATGTGAACTAAGACTAATTCTTAATACTAATATTCATTTTCTTTTATACTTTTATTTTTAACATGTTTCAATTACTTCTAGGAATATCGTTGGTTATACCTGAATAAAAGGAAAGTTTAATTAAGTAACTAAAAGTTGGACTACCCTTAACTAAAATGTGATTAGGTTAAACAGTGAATTAAGGACTAATTTTCAATAATGATTATATAATTACATGAGTGTAATTAATAAAAAAACTGTATTATGAAATATGTATAGTTGATTATAAACTTACTAGCCGTCAACCAGTGTTTAGCTACGGACTCTGCCTGATTTAATTTTGTAAGTAGAATTTTTGTTATCAGGTTGATAGACAATTATATTATAATATATATTAACTGTATGAAATCGAATGAACTTATGATATCCTCCCCTAAACAGGTTTTCAAACCAAACCAAATTTGTGTTTTTATGCATTTCCTCTTTTTATGAATCAAATTTGCATGAAATCGGAAGAACTTTTGCAGTCCGCCCCGGGATAGGTCTATTTGATAGGGGGCGATTCAAATTTTAAAATAGCCTATAATGGCACCCCGACCTGAGACAAAGACGTGGTGTACGTTTTAAAATGATCGTTTGAGCGGTTTAGGAGCCTATTCGTAACAGACAAACAAACAGACAAACATACATTGAGTTTCTATATATAGATAAGACACAGGTATAATTGTACTTACATATGGATAATAAAATATTTATTAAATTTCTTTTCACATTGAATTTGAGGAAATTTTGTCTGAATTTTAAATTTAATCCTACGAAATGGATTTCAAATAAAAAACAAAAACTTTTCAGTAAATTTGTAAGATTTTAGTCAATATTCAAAACCCTTTATTTTGTTAGTCTCAGGACTTTATTTTTCTCAAGACTTTTTTTATCTAATTGATCTATAGTTAGCATCTTTATAAAACCCTCTGTACGACAAACATATTTATGAGATTAAAGTTTTATGTTGTAAAATTTAAATTCAAACAACTTAGTACATACTTGGTTTCATACTTCATGAACTAAATTTCTATCAGAATCAATTAAACAAAACCAAAAAATATAACTTATAAGTACAAATCAGTTTCTTCTTGTTAATTAATCGAAATCAGTAAAGAAACTTTTCTTTTTACCAATTTATATGTTTATTCTAGAAACGTACTGAAAATTAACATTTAACTTTTTATTAATCCTTAAATATTCCATTACAAGTGTAATAATTTTTTATGAACTTTTTTGTAATAATTTCTTCATTCATTATGGTAAGTTGTTCAATGCAACCAAGTATTATTATATTGAGAACCATAAGTATATCGAATGTTAATTGAGTAACAACGAAGAAAAAAAAAATTATTGTTATATTAAATACGTGATCCTTAAGATCCTTCTTAACCTGAATACTTATTTTCTAATTTTCTCATTATATTCTTTTTACTTTAAAATGAACAAATTTTTAGATAGATTTGTTAAATTAAAGAAAAGTCTGAACTTATGCATTCTTGATGTCTTAATATTATACAAAAAAAATTACTACACATTGTTATTATCACGTATGACAATTTTAATTTAAAAATTAAAACATATAACATATATATATTGTATACTATTAATCATATGACAACATATTTTCAAATAATGTTTTTTTTTTTACCTCATTAACTCATTATGATTGAATTATTTTCACATATTTTATAATTTATAAAATGTAATTAACTGTTGATAAAAATTAATGTTTTATTCATTTTCACCCCATTTTCTAATATGAAAAAAAAAAAAAAAATTATTTCTAAAGTTAAAGTTTATGTATAACAAAAGTCTTTATTATGTTTTATGGTCAATTGTAAAGTATATAGGAGAAAAAATTTACATAGAAAGCATAATAATTATGAACTTGATTTATGGGATAAAGTTATGAACATTAATTTTTTTTTTAGTATAAATAGGAACGAAAACATATTCATTGTTTTTTTGCTGATAGGTTATGTTGGCGCCGAAATTGCTTTAAAATATGATTATTTTTATGAAATTGATGCAAACATGTAACAAAAGAATTTTTAGAAAATCATAGGCAAATATGCCATTAATGATTTTAATAAAGAAATTAAAAAAAAAAAAATGTTTTTTTTTTTTGGTAATGACTTTTCCACATATTAATTACAGTTTGTGTGGAAAGAAAAATAATTTACTTGATTATCTCTGTTTTAGCTTCAAAAATATTACATTTTAATCCTGTAATAATTTTTTTTTTAAATATAATATATGTATAAAATCCCTGTGAGGGTTGAAAAGGAAATTATAAAAAATTAAGAATTTTTCCCAAAATAATTTATTAATTTTTAATTTATTTAAGAAATATTTGGAATTTTTGTTTTTCCTTCATAAATTTTGTTTACTTGGTTTTAAATTAAAATTTCTGAAGACTATATATTTTAGGCTCAGATTGCAGATGAGAAAACTAAAATTACTTATTTGAATAATGTAGTTAAAATTTTATTCTATTTTATTATTTTTAAATGAATAAGGCCTCATTACATCAATATTCACGGTGAACACAGACTATTATAAGTGTTCATTTATTCAATTATTCCTATAATTAATAACATTGTGATAAAATATTGATATGATAGTTTAATATAATGGCTTTTTTTTTCATGTTCAAATTCCATCTAATTAATTGAAAAATAAAAAATTGGATGACATAGTAGGTCTCCAATTAAGGACACAAAAAAAAAAAATTCCAATTAAATTACAAAATTTTCAATGAAAATAAATTTATATTTCTTTTTTTTTGTGTAGATATGTAAATGATATTTATGGAATTCATCCCAAGCGAGAAGCTAGGAAAAACAAAATTTTTGTTGAAAAATAAAATAAAATCGTTAAATGATTTTAACACCAGAACATTTTAATGTTGCAAAAATTTATGGCATGTAGTAGTTTAGAAAAATTGCAGTTTAAATCGTATGACATAAAAATTTTTTTTTTGTTTTTTATATAAATGAAATTGGAATATAATTGAGTAAATTAGTAAAATATGCTTTCGATAGCAGCTTATAAAACCAACAAAAAAAAAAAAAATAATTTTTTTTTAATAAATAATCACATTGAATTGATAAATTTTCCAACCTCGATGTACTTTTTGATAAATGTGCATTTTCATACTACATATATATAAATCATGTTTTTTTTTTTAGGTTATTATTACATACAATGTAGTGATAATTCATTGAAAAAAAGTTTATATGAAAATTTTATGTAATTTTATTTTTTTTAATTTTTTTGTGAGTTTAAAAATATTTATGTTAACAGGAAAGTTTTTGAAAGAAAAAATATTTTCACATAAATAAAATTTATGTTTGTGTTTTCGTTTTTGTTTTTTTTTGTACCTGGAATATCGTTTAAAAATGCGTTACGAAAAAAAAAATATGAGTACAGGAATATATATATTATTTTGAATTTATGATTAATTTTATTAAAAATAAAAGGAAGTTATTCTTCTTCGATTAATAATGATTTAGTATTCATCGAAATATATTTTATGTAACTACAGTTTAAATTTTTAGTAGAATTTTGCAATAAGTTTAAAAAATTTAAAAATGAATGGAGAAACATTACATAAATTAGAAATTAAGTTATAAAAATTCTGGAAAAGTTTGTTTAGAGGTCTATTGCGCAAATTAATATATTTTTAAAATACATTTTTATTGATTTTAATAATTTTTTGAGTTTTATTAAGTTTCACTTATAAATTTGCTATCAAAACTATCAAAAAACTTATATTTATTGTAAAATTTGAGCTTTGAACGTTTAAGGCGGGAGCAAACAACCCCTCAATCAGATTCATATCTTGTTTGTATCAAAAGTTATATTCATGTATAGAACCGAAGTTGTTTCGAAATAAAGCCATAAATTCGGCATAAATTATTTTTAGAACCACCATTATCATAAAAAATTGATGAGCATTAAAAAACTGAAACATTTAAATTTTGTTAAGCCATTATAATGTGTTTATATAATTATGTATAAGATACATCAATTCGTCCTGAAAATAAAGCAAAACTAAAAAAAGATACAAATAAGCCCACCAAAATATCATAATTTTTTTTTTCAAGTTTTTAATTTTAATTGATTATTATTATTATTATGAAAAATAAATTAATTGCAGTTTTTCTTTCGACCATTTATCAAACATATTGTATATGCTTCTGCACATATTTTTGCATATTTAATTACAAAAATAAAATTAAAACATAAAATGTTATGTGGAAACTTAGATAATATTAATGTTATAAATATAAAAATAAATATTTCGTGTTTTTCATTTAAAGTGTGCATTATTTTTGTTTTTTGTCTTTTTTTTATGTTTTCAAGGGACAAGCTGACACAAATTATTTTTAATATTTTTGTTGATCACAACTAATTTGTATGATAATATATTCAATTTCGCTGGAACTTTGATATAATACTATATGTATACAACATAGAAACTTTATTATATCGAACAAAAAATTTAATCACTTATCATTAAAAGTTGAATTTTTTATATGATGGTCTTTTTTGGTAATTTGTTTTTGTTTATTTTATGTAGTTTTTTATAGTTTTTTATTTTGTAGTATTTTTATAGTTTTTTTTTTTATAGTACTTAGTTTTAATATTCTTTTGAATACTTTCTGTACATACTCTGAGCCTGGATTTTATGAGGCTTCTGTCTTCAGGTTTTTTATAAACTGAAAGTGTATTCAAGGTTCAACAGGCCAAAATTCTGTTGTGTTTGCCTTGGTGACTTAAAGGCTCTTAGTATTGTCTGTCTAAAAATTTACAATAAAAACGATGTATAATTTAAACTTAAACATAAGTTTATTTTTTATTCTGCAATATTTCATTGTACTAATAATTTAAAAAATAAAAACTTTTTTTTTGCAGAATTTTTTTATCATATTTATAGTATTATTCATTAGTTTTTTTTTCGCATTTTCATATAGTTTTATATATATAGTTTTCAAACCAAAATAAAAAATACGTTGTAAATTAAAATTTACTATCTAAACCAAAGTTTTTTTTTAATTTTAAAAAACTGAAAAATAAATTCTTATTTACAATTATTATTATTTTTATTTTCTATGGAAAAAAACGAAAACTAGTAGATTAAATGTAATATTTGTTCTACAATATTGTTGTTTGTCGACTTATCTATCTAACTCTGCTAAAAAAATCCAATTTCATTACATCAATATTATGTTTTCAGAATTTTTTCAAAGTAATTGTTTTATATTTTGAATCGAATATTTGAAATTAGAACTTTAGTAGTTGTTAGATTGTTTGTTTAAGTAAACTTTCGAATAAATTTCCCATATAGTATGATTATAAAACTAGATTCATATCTTTCAGTAGGATTTGAAAAGAACTGCAATCATTAGTATACAACTTTGGCTGCTTCCAGCTTACAAATTCAAAATACAAAATTAAATTTTAAATTCACTCGAAATTAATTGCCTATTTATATATATATCGCAAATATGTTAGACTTAAAATTTATGCATTAATTAAAAGTTCAATTTAAATATAAATTCTATATTTATTTTAAAATCACATTTATATGGGTTTTTATAAAATAATGAAAATGATAACTATTAAAAAATAAATAATCTTTTGCTATTGTTAGAATTTTAATTAAAATTTAACACAGTTCATAATTAATAACTTTTCTATGGTACTACATAATATATATAGGTATATACAGGCCCTGAGAGAGCTTCAATGAGGCCCGGGCCCAAAATTTTTTGGGGGCCCTATACCCTTCAATTTATTTTAATCTTAAAAGAAAATCCAAAAAATTATGTAAAATAATATAAAAATAAAATAGTTTTAAAAAGGCCTCGCTTTAGAATTGGCAAATTCCTTAATAATTTTGGGAAAAATCAAGTTTTCGTGTATAGTCACAATTTATATTTAGATTTGAGAAAACATTTAGTCTTTCTGGAAACATTGGCGATCTGTTAAAAATGTATATTCTCTTCAAGGTACTAAAGCTTCTTTCAGCGAAAGCAACGGTTCGACTCGAAAATATTCTAATTGACAAATTTGGAAACCGCTGTATTAAATTCGCTTCAAGAATTTTTTTTTATTAAATTTTCAGGTAATGGATCTATGTCAAAGTTACTTCTATAAATATTCTTTAAAAAAATTTATATTCATCAATTATTTCAATAGAAATTTCCTTTGAGTATTTTTCTAACAACCGATTCGATGAAACTTTTATTTCTTTCTCAGATATAATCTTCAAATAACCAAATAACTTTAATTAAGTTGCAATTTTCATGCAATGATTTAAATTGCCTTGATAATCCAGATATTTCAGAATCAATAACACAGAATACAAGAACTTTTTTCTGCTATGTGAATAAATTTTAACCGATTTTTTAATAGAAAGCTACAAATTTGCTGATTTTTTTTTTAAATTGGGGGCCCCAAAAATCGGGGGCCCATGCCATATGGCCCTGCTGACCCCCCCTCTATCTGGGCCTGGGTATATATATATATATTTTTTTTTTTTACAAAATTTTAAGTATAGATTTATTTATTTCGGTAATTGAACAATGAGATGAAAACAAAATTTTGAACGTATAATACTGATTTCATTATTATTATTATTATAATGAATGAATGAAAATGTTATGAGATCAAAAATGTATAACGTTCATTTATTGAAAATTAATAATAATAGAGAGAGATTAAATGAAATTTGTATTTTTCTGTATAATGTGAATTATAAAAGGAAACACGTAAACCTTTAATGGTTTTTTGTTTTTTGGGAAGCTTATATTGGTAGCAGAATATGCGATTTGAAAAGAAATTAATTTTATATAGATTATTTTACGTATATTATAGATCACAGTTGAAATTCTGCCTTCCGTGTACTTGAAATCGAAGGCAAAAGAACTACTATCAATTCTTTTCTGATTTCGATCTAGAAGAAACTTTATAAATTTAAAATTTTTGTAATCTTCTTTAAAAGATCAATTTCCTAGTAATTCATCCTTGTTAACAAAGTAAACAAAAAATAATAAAATAAATAAACAAATTTTTTACACGTCTGCCCGCATAACATGAATCTAATATTACATCCGTATAAAAATATTATGTTTTTTTTTTTTTTGAGTTATGTATATACATTAATATTATTGTACATGCGAAGGATACAAAGGTATATTGTAGAAGAGTTAATAAAAATTTAATTTTATGTATATATTGCAGTGTATATAGTACGTACTTGTGATATAAATTGTTGTCAAATGAAATCCTTTAAGTTTTTAATTATCATAACACCTTAATTGTCTTAACGAAGAAAATTTGTTCAAGTTTTCCATAATTTTGTTGTTCATATTACATATTATACTTTTGAGAATGTATAAATTTCAAAATTTTCTAGACGACATTTTAATATGTAAATTAGTTAAATGATATACTTTAATGTGGGGGTATGTTTTGACATAAAATTTTAAGATATTATAAATTTTGTATTTTAAGACCTTCTGTTTAATAATGTATATTTTTTTTTTGTTTGCTTTGATTAAATATGATATTGATAAAGTATCAAATAAAGAAATCTTTTTGGAAGCTTTATTTTAATTTGACGTTTTGACTTTGTTGTTGAAATTATAAAAGATAATTTTCTATACCAGAATATTTTTAAATTCGACTCGCTTGGAAATTTGAGCAACAATTTTTACCTAAACTATATCGTTAAAGAAAAGTTTTAAAACTTATGTAAGTCTTCTAATATTAAACATGCACTCATAAAATAGTGAAATCAAATTATATAGTTCAAATAAAAAATGATGTTATAATGTTTAAAAACATAAAAAATATAAATATTTAAATTTCGAAATGAAAAAAACAGAAAAAAATAGTATTCAAAAACATCAAGTTTTCGTTCCATTTATATGATTTTCTTTGAATTGAAAAAAAAAATTAAATAAATTCCGGACATCCTTGAATTTCTTGAAGTTAACAAAAAATTTGTTTTCATTCATTTTTTTTTGTTTATAATGCATAAATGTGTATTATTCATATTTATTTACTTAGATGCACTTGCACATATCATAATAATACATATTTATTTCATTTTATGTGAATAAAAAGGAAATAAATTACGTCCCGGAATTAACAACACTAGATAATATAGATTCAATATAATATATGTATATACATAAATATAAGGATGTAATAAAATTTTTTATATTCATCCGATTAATATTTGAAACTTTTCCAAAGTTCAAGGATTTTGTTTTATTTTATATATTCATAATTATATTATATTTTCGATTTTCTGACATTTGCGTAATTTCCTTTTATTTTTTTTATTATGTTTTTAATAATGTTCTATTTTGTTTATTAATTTACACCAGTGTTTCCCAACCTTATTTCATTCATGGCCCACTACAACACCTCAAAGATTTTGAATGCCCCCCTATTCTGAAAAAATATATTAAATATATATATAAATAAAACGGGAAAAGGTAATACTGTTTTATATTTGACTATATTGAAAAGATAAATCAATGTGATGATTGCACTTTATATTGCCTTATTAATATTTTTATTTTTGGTGTAAATTTTGTTAATTTTAACCGTAAATCACCACGTTTGGTGTTTTATATGCGATTTCTTTTTTTTTGTGACAAAATAATTGCCCCCTGAAAATTTTCTCCGCCCCACCGGTGGGGCGTATGCCCCACGTTGGGAAACACTGATTTACACAATCATGATAAAAAAAAATTTATTACATTTATGTTTTTTTAGTAACAATTTATATATAGTTTGATCGTTTGATATATATAAAATATTTTTATTTCTCAACTGATCATTATAAAACCCATTTTTTTTTATTAACTTAATCATTATAGATTTTTGGATTTCAGCTTAAGTGTAATACAATATCTAATAACCATCAATTTTTGTCCAATTTTGACTGAATAAATTATACGTCTAAATAACATAGTTACATAAATATGTTTTATGTAAATTAGCGAATTTTCATCTAAACAAAAAAAGTAGGTATTTTAATGAATAAATTAATATTTCGTTTTAAAATATAAAAGTTAAATTTTTTATCAATAGTGTTAATTGAATTTATATTGAATTTCCGACCATTATAAAGTAATAAGTGGGAAATGAATAAATAAATTTTATATTTAAATTTATTGCGTAGTGTAAATTTAATTATTAATATTAAATAAAATTTTATTAATGAAAAATTCATTGTAATTCATTGTTTAGAAATAAAATTCTATGAATATTAGTTTCATAAAATGTAATTTAGAACTCATTTAAATTTTTGATATTGTCGATAAATAGTAAATTACTAAAATTGTACAAAATATATATTTTTTTTTTGTCTATAAAATTGAATTTTTTAATTTATGTAATACGAATTTATTATAATTGAAATTTTGTTATTTTTTGCTTTTTGTTTTTGATCCTCATTCCCAATTTCTTTCCTAAATAACGAAGTCAAATGGTAGATAGACTTTAAAAAACATTTTTCAACTAAAGTCGTAAGATCTATTGACATTATGTCTGTTTAACATTATGATCTTAGACGTTCTATCACCCCACCAGATAGTCATTATCTATTGTTAAACTATCAAACTAATCAACCCTAAAGATCTCTTTTATTATATTCACTTGTTTACTCCAATTATATACTATAAAGTGAATATAAAGTTCAAAACATAAATCAAGATCAGAAAAAGTTCCTCTTTAACTAAATTTCAAAGTTCAAATAAAATTCTTAGAAATAGTTTTTTTTTTTCTTTAATCAATTATGGCTTTAAATTTCATAGTTTTATTTTTTTTTCTTGATTCTACAAAAGTTGTGAAAACTTTTGATTTCAAATACAATACTTGTTTA
Organism: Hybos culiciformis; assembly: GCA_964007475.1. Classification (NCBI taxonomy): domain Eukaryota; kingdom Metazoa; phylum Arthropoda; class Insecta; order Diptera; family Hybotidae; genus Hybos; species Hybos culiciformis. The sequence goes on from OZ023275.1 coordinate 1,548,944, forward strand.
TATAATTTTTATTTATATCATCAATATACATAAGTATATATATATAATTTTTAAAACAAAAGGAAAACTAAAAATAAAATTGTAGTAAGTACAATTTATATATTTCTGTATATTTTTATTTCATTCACGAATTTTCTTTTGAAAAGTTTTTGTTTTTTCTTTTTTTATATGTTTTTCTTTTCCCCCTATAGGGATAAATTAAATTGTATAACAGACAATTCAGTACGAAAGAGCAATCAAAAAACAATAATAAAGTTTTATTTTATATCCACAAAAATTACTATATCTGTCTGAAATTTTCATTTTTCACCAAAAAAAAAAAAATCAAAAAACACAAAACTTTTTCTTCAAATGGGAATAATTTTCATCCTAAAATCCCATAATTATGCCCATAACTAACCCAAACAATAAAATAACTCACGATTGTAAAGCTAATAATTTTTTCTATATATATCGCAATTGTTGTAACTTGTAAGTATTATTTTGTTATAGAAAAGAAAGATTATTATTATTATTATTATTATTCGTGGATATCTTTAAGAATAATTTAAAATTAACAAATTGGGAATTTTGTTATGAATTATAAGTTTTTAGTAGTATCAAATATATGAATTTATTTTTTAATGTCGACTGAGGAAATTTTAAAAGTGTCTTCATACAAAAAGATTCCGCGGTTATTATTACAGGCTCGGACTTTGGAATTTGAGTCTTATGACATTTGTGGAAAATATATTAAGACTCTCGTGAACTTATCTCGCCCGTAATACTGAATAGTATCTCAAAAATGAAAGTATATGGTGCCACATCGATTTAAAGTATACTTTTATAAGACGTTTATAAGACGTATATTCAACACACTGGATATTTAGGAACATAGTCCATTCTCGCATTTAAAAAAATTTCCCCTCACATTTAATTGAATTAAGAATTTATTAAAATTTATGAAAAATACGCACTTTAAATTAAGGTCATAATTGGGATAGTCCTTGAAGGAATTTAACCGTGAAATAATCCTCATTAAAATTCTGTGTAAAGAATAACTTTTATTATTTTTAATTTTTTTTACAAACATTTCATCAGCAATAATTTTGCTTTGACATTTCTCTGATAAAATGTTTATTTTTGTATCGATGTATATATATATATATATATGTATATATAATAAAGAAGGTCATATAAATAAAAAACATAATTTAAATAATAACTTTTATATTGAAGCCAATATTTTTTATTTATTTTTTTTTAAACATTATCAATCATCAAAAAAAGCTTTCAATTTAAAAAAGTTATTTAAAAAGAATTTGTTTTATGTTTCACAAAAAAAAAAGTTAAAAATTTCGCAAGAAATTTTTTTTAAATATTTTAAAAAGAAATAAACAACAAAAAAAAATTATGAAATTTTTAACGCGATATCGCCAATTATTTTATAAAATATATTTCCTTAGATAACATTTTTTAAATATTTTTTATTTCTTGCAATTATTTGTTTTTTGAAGTAAATAGGAGCACATAACCAGATTTTACAATTTACAACATATAGAAATCTACACTGAAATATAATCCGGTATTGAGTTCGGACTGAAGGACGTGTGATAATTTTTGATATTATAACACTACACACTATTACCACCGCAACATGACATAACCGCGAATGTCATAACCGCGAAACTTTTTTGTCATAACCGCGAAATAAAAAATAAAAGTGTCATAACCGCCCTCCGTGTGCTGAGGTCTTATTTCAGTTTTCAAAATGATGGAATATTTGTGTTTCGTGGTTATAACAAAAAAAATTTTTTATAACCGCGAAATGAAAAAAATCGAATTTTTGTGTTTCGCGGTAATAACAAAAACTTTTGTTATAACCGCGAAATGATAAAAATCGAATTTTGGTGTTTCGCGGTTATAACAAAAGTTTTTGTTATAACCGCGAAACACAAAAATTCGATTTTTATCATTTCGCGGTTATAACAAAAATGTTTGTTATAACCGCGAAACTCATACAAATTCTAGTTTCGCGGTTATGACAAAAAATTTTCGCGGTTATGTCAGTTCATCTATTACCACCTACCTAAAAATTCTAAAAAAAAATAAACTATAAAGGCAGAATTAAACTTAAACATTATGCCATTTTTATTCCATATTGTTCCAGGATTGAAATAAATAATATTATCCTGTAAGGTTTTGCAAATACAAAGGCTGTTGACACTGATCATTCGTTATTGTGAAAAGTCATAAATTGTTGAAATCGTTAGAATTTTCTGTATCGTCTTTTCATTTTATATATTCCTATCTGTATATTAACTTCATTTTAAAATATTCTGTGTGCTTGACACAAAATAAACCAAAAAAATGAACTTAAAAATCATAATAATAATAATAAGAATCTTTTGTTTATATTTACCCAAAAGCACAAAACATATAGGCTAGGCAGGTTATATACCTAATACGAAAAAAGTGTTAAAAAAAAAACATACACTTTGAATAAATGAACACCTTTTATTTTTATTATGAATTCACAAAAATAAATTCATAAAAAGAATGTTTTTTCTGATATAAAAAAAAAATAAAAAGTAGATATAAAACATGCAAACAAAAAAAAACTGTGAACTGTGTAATTGAAAGTATGGTGTGAATAGTATATAAATGTTAAATAAAAAAGGTATTGAAAGAACAAAAACCTTTTCATTTAAAAAAAAAAACATATATATATTTTTTATTCTTACATTTTTATATATATATTTTTTTCCAACAAACTGCTGATAGGTATACATTAAATAGGATTCTTCCCAAACAGATTAAAAAAAAAATTCAGTACACACACATTTCATTCACAATGATGAAAATATTTATATGTAAGTGACACAAACGTATAACTAATTATCAAATGGAAAATCTTTTTTTTATTTTTTCCGCAAATGTCATATCTTCCCATTTTCTTTTTAATTTAAATTATGTTAATATGGAATTTGGTAAATTTGACATAAATGTTTTTGATATATATAAGGAAGTTTGATGGAATATATCAGGGGTGGCTAGCTATACTAACTTTGGGATCCACATTTATGAATAAATATTTTAAAGAGCCATTTATAATTTGAATTGTACATATATATATAGGATTAATCTAATTTTAAAGTGAATCAGTTAAAATTTTTTAATTTGTTAAGTATCGGTCTGTTTTAAGTGATAAGCATTTAATTGAGCTGCTGCGAACTGCCCTAACAGATCATCAACCAAACTTTAAGGGGTTAACTGCTAAATTGGACAATACCCGTAAGGCATCAACAATTAAATGTACTTTCTAAACTTTTTCTATTTATGTAATATTTTTTTTCTTATTATTTTTTTTATGTTTTGCAGAAACTCTAAAGAAATTAATTTGTATAATTTTGTCTAAATAAAATTTTATTTTTAATAAAAAAATTCAATTTTTTTTTTATTTATTCTATAAAAAAAATTTCTTATAGGAATTATTACAAAATGTGCATAAGAGCCATTCCAATCGACTTCAAGAGCCACGTTATGGCCACCTATGGAATATATATTTCATTTTTAACTTAAAGAAGAATTACATTTCTATCTAATTGACTACTATTATGTATTGATAAAATATCCCTTTATCCTCCACTATCAGTTTTCTAACTAAAATATGCCCAATATTGTTGAACTTATCATCTCGAATTAACGATGAAATTCTATAGGTTTAGGAGTTAGAAACTCTCAACGACAAATGAATTTCGGCAAAACTAAAAAAAATGTTTGTAAATCCCAAATTAAATTTTTTTTTTTTGTTGTAATTTAATTTTAATAAATAATCACATTAATAAAATTTATTTCAAATAGAATCAAAAAATGCTTCTACAATAGAAAAAATAATCTTCAAATGTCAAATAAAAATCTTAAAATTATACCATTTTTATTTTTAAATGTTTATAAATGAATTATGGTGACAATGTTATTTCTTTCTGGATGACTATTATATACTTTTGTAATTTGGAAAGGAGAAAAAACAATTAATTTTTTTTCTTAATAAAATTAAAATCAAAAAAAAAATTTTTTTTTTAACTTTCTCTCTGAAAAATGAATATATATTTCTTCTGTACGATGAGAACATTTTGTATCTTTCTTAAATTCAAAATGTATCAATCATTGTGTAAATTACATTATAATGTACATACAATAAAAAGTTCATGTGTAAAATTATACATACACACAAAATGCATATTAAAGTGCATTAAAGCAAAAAACCAATATATGTATTTTTATTTTTTGTTCTTTAGAAATATAATTTGTCAAAACAAGAATTTTAAATACGAATAGAATAGATTTTATTGTTTCTTAATTTGACGATGATTTATTAGAAATATATCCCCTTATAGTTGTCTTTAAAAAAACAAAAAAATCAAATTAAATTTAATATTTTATCTTAAAATCTCAAAATCATTCAATTTATCCTTAAATTTATAAAAATGAAAAGTGAAATTTGAGAACTTAATATTTTATAAACCCAAATTTTTAAAATCATTTTCAAAGTTCAAATATTCAATTCATTTTTTCATTAATTTATATTTCATTTTATACACATTTATAAATTTGAAAGTACAAATATAATTTAAATTTCAATAATATTTTTTGAGATATTATTAAATTAACTTAAATGTGGGTTAAATTAATAAAAGAACACTTCAATTCAACTTCATCCTAAATCAGTGAATTCTTTAAAATTTGAAATGATGTGACACAGCCACTTCTATGCTATACTAATTTTTCGATCCTAAAACTATATATATTCAAGTTTTTAAACTGTGTGTCATTGTATATAAGTATACTTATAGTATATATACTATCTTATGCAAATTTATTCCACCTTCTTCAATAAAATAATGTTTAACCATTAATTCTTTAATTTTTGTACCCTATATAGAGGTATTTTATAATCTGTTTTAGAATTTGAATTTTTGATTTTCTGGTTTTTAATTTTTATTTCCTTTTTTTAAGCACATTGTAAATAATAAAAAGTGAAAATAACATTGAGACTTTATAAATAAATAAACAATAATTTGTTTCCCGCAAAAAAAAAAAAAAGCACACAGTGAAATAGTAATGGAAATTTTGTACAAAAAGGAAAATCCGCAATTTAAAATTTTATTTATAAATGATGAATAATACATTAAATTTTTCCACTAATTTATCACAATTATTTTATTTGATTATTATAGGAATAAAATATATATATATAAAATAGGTATATTTTTTTTGGAAATTTCTTTTTGATGGTGAGTAGTGAGGATTGTATAGAAAACAATTTATGTAAATTTTGCTTGTTCACAATTCTTATGGCTCTAGACCTTTAGGGGATTGAGGTTAATAAATATGGTGTAAATACTAATCTCATTGTTATATATATCAAGCAACATTTTCCTAGCAACATGTTGGCCATTTTTGCAGCAACAGTTTTCTAGCAAAATTTTTCCATCAACATTTTTCTAGGAACATTTTTCTAGCAACATTTTTAGGTTTAGGAGCCTATTCGTAACAGACAAAGAGACAAAGAGACAGTTTCTGTTTTATATATTTAGATTATATATTTTACATTAGGAAAACTCAATATTATATTGATATTATTTATTAGCATAGATTTTGATTTTCACTTCAACAATAATTTGCTCATTTCTTTTATTATGAACATCAATTTGTTTCTTATTTATAAAAAAAAGATCAATATTGATTGTTCATATAAATTATGCTGATGATGGATTTATATTAAACATACAGTTTTATTAATAATATACTTTTTATATTACCAATAATGCTTTTGTTTTTCATATTATTGTTGAACAGATTAAGTTCAATGTATATGTAAATTAGATATATACAATATTATGCATACTATATGTTTCGTATATTTGAAAACAAATACATAATATATAATATATATACATAATAAACGTATACTACTTGCATATTTATTCATAAAAAATTACAAAAGTTCTAAATGTAAATATCATGTTTAAGGATATCCTTATTTGTAATTATTAATTCAGGGGCGTATTTTGAGATTCTCTATATAGAATTTATTTAAAGGCAAAATTAAATTTTTTTAAGTTTAAAATGTAAAAAAATAATTATTTCCAAAGTAACTCTTCTGTACTTTTTTACTGCCGCGAAAATTATACTTAATCAAAGTGAAAAACATAAATTTTAACTTCCGTTTATGCTAACATGTTATATGATAATAAATTTAGTTGAATTAGCGTAATTTTTTTTTTAGTCCAATTATTTTTTAACTATTATATTTGTAACTTTAAAATATGTACATAAGAAAAACTTTTTTTATTTCATTATATCAGGCTTTCTTTTACACGCATATTTCTTGTGTATACACACCTGTTGTGACATCGACATTTTTAATAATTTTCTTGGATTAAAAGTTAAACCCTTTAATTGTACCACTAATTTAACACACATCAAAGGGTTTAAGTATAAATATAATGTTATAGCATATACATATATAACAACTTATTATTAAGCATTCAAATTATCTACATAATAAAGATTTTTATTTATTTTTCACACTTTCTAATCCTTTCTAAATTTCTTCTTTTTAATTATTTATTTATATTAATTGGTTTTGCATTGTTACGACAAATTTTTGGATAAATAACCGCAAAAGGACATTCTTTATGTAAAGAAAGCAAGCGTAACGAACTTATAGTTTCTCTTACTTGAAACAGTATTCTTTTTAGTATCTTGTGAAAACATTGACTTTAAAGTGTAACCAAAAGGAATAAACAAGATATCAAATTAAAATAAATTTAAAGTTATTCATATATAAGTTTTATATAAATATATATGTATGATGTATTTAACTATATAATGTATCTTAAATTTTACCCTTATGTTAAAACATTTTTATATAAGAAAATCACTATCAAGAATTCTTATTTTTATTTACCACTTACATAAATTAAAAAGAATACAGATTTATTCAAGAAATTTACATAAAGAAATTAGTTTATGTTAAAGAAAGTATATTAAGTAAATAAAATAAAAAAAAAGGATGGTACGAGAAAAATATCCTGAATATAAAATGAATCTAATGTTGTGTAAATTATTATCATTATGTATTAAAATGTCTGTCGAATATATTGATTTATAACATATATATACAAGTGGATGAGTTATAAAATCTATATATATGTGTCTTTCTTCCAAGTAACTATGTAATTCATATATATAAAAGTCGTTTAATAAATTTTTTATTTCTACAAGATCAATGTATTTTATTTGTAACAATTTTTTTTTAAAAACATCCCATTTCAGATGAAAAAACTGAAATTCTATTAAATCAGTGGAAATAGCAAATTGATAATATTTAATTTAAAATTAAATTAAAAAATGATGTATTTAATTTTGTTTGAATAATAAGTCTAATTTGAAATAAATCTCAATAATCCTATGCATGTTTTAATTAATTATTTATTATGTAACCAGTTAATTAGTTTTTTTTTATTTAATTGAAATTTAATGATATTTAAAAATTTAGCACGTTATTTATGATTTATTTTCAGTAATAAAGCATTACTATGTATACGATTATATGATTATTATTATGTAGAGTAAAAATATTATAATTTTGTAAATTTATTTGGAAAAAAAGAAAAAATTTACAAAAATATCTATTTATATTTATAAAGCTTAATTTGGTAATTCAATAATGTAAATAAATGTTTTCATATGAATAAAAATCGAAACTATTATTAAAAAGTAGTTTTTCTCTTTTTTTCTGATAATATGAAATTGCTTGTTTCATTTTGATTTATATGATATAAATTACAAAGTCTACCATTGCATTGAAATAATATGTGTTCTTTATAAAACTGGGTCGAATGTACTAACAAAATATAACAAAGTTCGGGTAGCGTTACTGATAATGGTATCTAAAATATCTGAAGAGGCGGATAAAAAGCTCAAATTTAAATAAAATCAATTAAATTGGATTTATATGAGATAAAAACATTGTGCAGAATGTATATTTTTTCTCATCCATTTAAATTAAGTATAAAACGTTTAATGGTTATAATCTTCAGTTTAGAACAGACAGTCTATTTCGGATAGGTATTATATTAATGGCTCTTTAAGTAATTAATTCTACATTTTATTCAATCTCCAGCAATTTTCTTCAAAAAATGTTGGAAGCACCACTCCGCGAGTAAATAAGTTTTGTAATGCAATGAGATAGTAGTTGTACATGTGTCTACAAATTCCTCCAATGTCTTATTATTATAATTATGATTATTTTGAATGAAATAAATAAAATATAGTTTAAAAACTACAAAATTGAACCAATATAAATTTCTGAATTATTTCCAATTTGTTTTTTTATGAATGAATGAATAATTTTTTTTACTTACTTTTTATACGAATTTCTCTGCTACAATTCTTTATTATAATTTCGCGAAACTATTTTGTTTGCATAGGTAACCATATTTTTTTTTTTGTAACAATTCATTATTAAAAATTTCTATTTGAACAATTTTTCTCAATTTATTATCAATTTTTTTTTTTGTTTATTTTGCAATATCATGATTGGATAATAATTTGAGATTTATTTTGTTATTGTTGTGTTTTCGGATATATTAAGAAGGATTAATTTTGATGATTTTGATGAATTGAATTAATTTTGATTATAATTGCAATTATTAGTTTCTTGAACCATACGTCCATAAGTTTCATTAGTTCCATAATTCCTGAAAGTTAAGTTTGATTCCATTTGAAGAGTATATACTTTGACTATATACACTGTTTGGATTGTCTTAAATACTTGAACTATTATTTTTGATGATTTTTCGTTTTTATGTTATAAAAGTAGTATTCATATATGCTCATTTACATACATAGTTTGACATGAACTCTAAGGTATCCATATTACAGGATGAGAACAGAAAAAAAAATGCATTTATATAAAATTATCACTTTGGTTTTATTAAAATAAATTCTGACAGATTAAATTTAAGATTATTGTGAATTGTTATATGGAATTCCGGGTTAGAAAAGTTTTATTAAGTTTTATGTGAAGAAATGATAATAAAAAACACTTTGAAATCTTTTCTCTTCCAACGTTATAGTAAAGACTTAAGATTTTATTTTCATTTAAAAAATATTTATGAAAGATGTTATTTGTACTTAAAATAATGGTTTGATTTTTAACAGAAAATGCAATTTGTTAAAATTTTTTTATAATGTTGCTTTTTGTTTTCAAAGCTAATGTTTGTACTTTATTCTTGACATTAATTTGATTGCTAACAAAACTGTAAAGATGTTTTAGGTGCACCTTTATTAGTATAGCCGAAAATTTAATTTTTAAAATTATATTTTATAAATTTGCATTTTATTCGTACATTTTAAAACTAGTGCATTTTTAATTATAGAAATATATAATTATGTGTAACTACTTTCCGGCATAAGATTTTAAGCCTTATTTCGACAATAATTTGATTATATATTTAAAATTTATCTCATAATCAAAATGTACATTTAAAATTTCTCCTATGCAAATGAAATTGTATATTATCATTTATATATACTTATATACAATTAATAAAATTATAACTAAAAGCTCATGTTGCATTTATTGTAGTCATAATAATTATTATATTGGTAAGACCACCACTCTAATCAAATGCAATTAATTTTCAAAAAAAAAAAAAATTAAGTAAATAAATTATTTTATATAAAATGTATTTTTTGAAAGAGATTAAAATTTTTTTCTGCAATGATGAAAAATTGAAATAATAATTTGCATAATAAATTCATATATTTATGTTGGAACAAGAAAAAAAAAATAAATACAAAATTCTATTTATTTTATTTAATTCAAACGATGATTTTTAAAAGATAAATATTAAGTATAATATTTGACAATAGTTTCATTAATTTAACGAAAATTGAATGTCATTAAGAATTTATATGTCCTTGTTCATAGATCTTTCTACAGTTAAAATAATCGTATCCTGTACTGGCGTCCCTTTCCAAAACTATATTAAAAAAGTAAAATTTCGAAATTTTGTTCTCCTTTAATTAATCCTTGTTCCATTCTACTATCTGTGTTAAAGATTTTTTCAAATTTAATGAAAAGTGACATGAAATAAAGTCAAATGTTTACCCAATCCTAACGAAAGGACTTGTAATCAAATTTTATTATTTTATCGACTCAGGTAATGATTGCACGATTAAATTATCAGTCTTTCAAGTGAAAACGAGTTGTCCTGATGAACAAACACTTGATATTTCTTTTTATAATTTTGCTCAAGGATTTAGTAAATTTAATTTTGATCCTAAAATCTGGTAAACAAAATTACAAAAATACATTTGTGGCACGAGAATACTGGATATTGAAAGCTCAGTTAACCCAAATTAACGAATAGAGATTATGCATCCAATTACAATCTTTGATGTTGTAATAATGGTTCTTTAACAATTCTATATTTATTTTTAATGGTTCTTCGATTCAAAAATTCCCATACAAAGCAAAGGAAATGAAAAATTATGTTAGTGTAGTAAAATAAAAATATATATACCCAGATATATATTTAGTTTTCATTCAATACAACAGTATCAGTAGGTTGATATTGTTCCTGAATTTTTAAGATTTTGGATTTTTACCAATTATTCATTGCATTTATAAATTTTTGACCGAAAACAAAAATAAAGAAAAAAAATTTTGCTGGCATCAAAATATACTTAATCATTTGCTTGCGGCTGCAATGCCTGAAATGGACTTTCACATAATGAATGAATTTCCTTTAACGTGTCATTTTGTGTCATTTAAAATATTTTTTGGCTCTGTTGAATTTTCTTCTCCTCCTTTTTATATATAAATTTTTTTTTTCAGATAACATAGAGAAAAAAAATCATTGACCTAAAATAAATGATTTGACGACATTTAAGATCAATAGCCTTTTCTGATTCATTTTAGATTTTTTGTTTTTATATGTATAATATACTATATTATAAATTATGCAATGGAAAGAAATATCGCATAAACTATTTAAAAAATAATAATATTAATAAATCGAATTTGTAATAAAAATTATAAAAATCACAAAAATGCATTTAAAAAAGGTATGATAATATTATGTGAGACTGTAGTCAAATGTCTGCATCAGACTAAATGTTATTACACTAAATGTTATCATAATAAGATTAGGTCTAGGTATTCAGTTGTTGATATAAGGTCTCTATAAGGTTGGTATATTTCCTACATTAGTACAGAATCGGAAACTTTAGGCCGTAACTCTTCCTTGTATACCTTGTATACTATCATACCACTGTCACTATATTTATGCACTTAAATAAAATAATTGTTCCCAATTTACAAGATTTTTTTCTCTAATTTCTGAATTTAATTTTTGTTTTCCCCGTTTTCAAAACTTTTCTAGACTTAAGAAAATAGAAGTATAACGAAAGGGGTATATCTCAACAAAAAAGTTCTTTGCTAAAGGATTTTACATTAAATTTTTATTGAAACTTGATTATCTGTGCCAATATTACCTTCAAAACTATAAAAATTATTCAGACGTTGGTGAATTATTCTAAATCATAGTTACAAAAATTAATTTTCAAAATAATGAAAAATAAATGTAAATTGTACCTACTGTACAATATTTACTCTCATATACTTAGTTAACATATAGAACATATATTCAACGTATGTACTACCTAGTAAGAAATTTTCTTCCAATTTTTGATCTCTTTTATAATAAATGAAGTGAAAATAAACTCATTCATAAAAAAAATCATCCAATGAAAATTTTTTAACTTTATGGTATATTTCTGTGGCTACAATAAGAGGTTGTGATTTACAAAAAATCCAAATAAGGCTTATCAAGTTAGAATGAAAATCTCATGCTGTTTTATTTTATATATGATTTCTTTTTGTTTTTTTTTTAAATAACTTTTATGTATGTACTTTACATAATATGTATATATTCTTGAAGTGTAAATTAACGAGATAGGATAAATATAAAAACGACAGCCAGTGATATTAGAATTGAAAAAAAAAAAAAATAGAAAAGATTTTCATTCGAAATAATGAATAGAAAAGTTTCCATTTAAAATCTTTGTTATTACATCAATAAATTTACCTAAATGAAAGCTACTATTATAAGGTTGAATATATGGTTTTTAGAACAGCTATGTTTTAACTATATTTGACTAGATTTGATCTTTAATTGACATCTCTTAAAAGCATATGTAGATTGTGGATATAGAGTAAGAATAGAGTAACTAATCACAATATCGGATTTTCATTCTAAATTTCTTTTAATGATTTTTTAATATAAAAAGTTATTGAATTTTGGCAACAAAATTTATGACTAATATGTTACGACAAAGAAGAATATAAGGATTAAATAAAATTAGCTTGATAACCTTTTACGCTTTTATTCTGTTAAGATAATAAATATGTAACATAAAATAATTTAACGTTTTCATTAATTTTAATAATAACATCATTATTATTGATTATTATAATATATAATATATTTTCGTTAAGAATTCTTAATAAAACATTGTATGTGCGGTTTCCCTTTAAAAAAAAAAAACCAAACCTTTCGAATATAAATTAAGTTAAACATAAGTCTTCAGAAGAAGCATCAGCAGACAAAGATGATGTATTCAATATATACGTTATTCTGTTCGTTAGCTGGAAAAAAAAATGAATATTACATATTACGATCCCGAGACCCATTTATTTTTAAATAATATTACTTATTTAATAAATATAAAGTTATGTTTCTAAAAAGAATAAGGAAGTAATTTATCATTAAGAAAAGAAAAAAAAAAAACGATTCCAAATTTTTTTTTTTTAGGTTATGTTATAGGAAATCAAAAGATAATTTGTATTCTCATAAATTTAGCCCAAAAGAAGGATGAACAGATAATATCTTTTATTTTTATTAAGTGAAAAATTATTTAGATAAAAAGTTAAGTTGGAATCAGTTTAGAAAGTTAAGAAAAAATTTAAAATATTCTTAATCTTAATTTTAAATGTCTTGTAAAGTTATAAGTTCATCAATTCATCCAAAAACAGAATTTATATATTTTAAAATCAGTTGAAATTTAATCACAGTATTTATATAAGAATTGGAAAATAAAATTTAAGCAATAAAGCTCGATTCAAGCCGGCTGAACCGCACTATCAATATACATGTAATCGAGTTATATTACATGGATGGGTTTAACTAATAAATTAATTAAAAAGTTCAAGGTTTGATAAGCTTAATTTATTCTACTTTGATGCTTAGGTATGTCTTAGATCTTTCTAATTCAGTTTAGAAAGGAACGTTGGATGCTTAAAAAATAATAGCTAAAATCCTAGTCGTAAGATGTTTAGAATTTTATCTTTATATTTTTCTCAAATTCTTATCATTGACATATTATCTGATTTTTTTGGTTTTCTTGAAAGTACAATTTAGGTGAGTGTTAACATTTTTTCATTTTTCTTACTTAAATTAATTTGTTTCAGAATACTTACATTTAGGAAAAAAAAATAAACTGCTTTCACAACATCCGCCTAGTCCATAAAACACAATTCTGGATAGTGCCTAAAGGTTTAATGTTTATGTGTTATTATTATTATTATTATTTTATTTTGAAAGGATTTATTATTATCCATAATAATAATAAAAATAAATAAAGAAAATAAAAATATAAGTAAAATAAAATCCCAGAATCTAAGAATAATTCCTTTAATAGTTTTGTTACTTTTATATGAACTTAAAATGAAAATATTGCTATATATTGCTATATGATATAAATGTTGCATAAAATTCTGATAATAATAATTTTTTATTTTAAGATTTCGTCACATCTGTTTGAATAATAAAAAAAATAAAAAATTAATCGATAGTCTGTTTATAAGATTTTATTTTATTTTTTTGAAGGAGACCCGGTCTGCAAATATGAAATTAAAAAGGAAATATCTTTGAACAACCGATTGTTGTTGAGCGACTATGGTAGAAGGGACTAGCTATATAGAAATTTTGAATATACTAATAAAGTTCATTACGTTTGAGAAATGGTATGAAATGCTCTATTTAAGTACTTTATTTAAAATAGTTAATTAATAATAAAAAAGTAAGGAAATTGAAGTAAAAATATTTTAGTTTTATCTTAAAAAATTTTTATCTGAAACTTTTTTGGTATAAATTTTACCAAAATTAATATTGATTTTAATTTTGATTCAAGGGTGCAACTATATTAAGGCACAACATAAAAAATAGAAATATTTTGATTTTTCCTATATTTTTTTTATGCCTTTATTTTGAAAGTCATTCTACAACATAATATTATTATGTTTCATTGGAAAGAAGAAATAAATAAACAATATTAAAAGAAAAGTTTTTAACCTTTTTTTTTTTTTGTGTTGGTTTGAAATTAGCTTCCATATATTTGTGTCTAAAAATATTTTCAAAATTCACTATCCTAAAAAAAATAATTTATTGGGTTATTTAAACTTTTATTTTTTTTTGTGTTGGTAAATTTTCCGACAGCTAAATTAGCCTTGTCATGAAACTTTAATATAAAAAGTTCTATTTATTTTTTTAACTAAATCATGCGTAAATTTTCCAAGAAGGAAAAAAAAAAACAAAAACTAAAAAGTCATTTTCACTAATCGATTAACCCTTTTTATTTTTTATTTGTATTTTATTGGTATTAAGGAATATTAGCTTTAATCAAAATAAAGTTTATAGTTCATCAGAGTGATAGACAGATGTTTTTATTTTCAATTGAAATAGATTAACTTTTTGTTCTAAGAAAAAAAATAAATGATTTGAATTCGGAAAAGTCGAGAAAATCTTTATAACAATGTAATCATGATGAACTGAACATTTTATTCACAGATAGATCCACAAGAATTGATTGAAAGTATTAATTAATATATTTTTTATTTTCGATTACTTTTCGTAATTAACTTTCGAATATTTGTAAAGTTGATCAAAAAATTCAGGCGTTTGACTATTTCGATAATAAGAAGATTTGCTTCTCATGTTTAACAAGCTTTATTGACAAACAGTTCGATGTAGTTCAGACAATATTTATTTAATCAATCTAACGACAAATTATTTCAACTTCATTTTTTAAATTTTGATATGTTGTCAAGTTTAGTGCATTTTTTTATAAAAAAATCGACTTTTCCTGCAATTGTGTTCTCTTAAACATATATTACAGATACTATAATCATGTTTTTATTATACACTATCATACAGTATAATGTTTATACTATACACTATCATGTTTATACAATACTATACTATGCTATACTACACTATACTATACTATACCATACCATACTATCCTATACTATACTATACTATACTGTATTATACTATTCTATACTATACTATACTATACTATACTATACTATACTATACTATACTATACTATACATGTTTATACGATACACTATCTACTACATTTTGTTTTTATTGGAAAATAAATCTAAGATTTTTTCAATGCGAAATAATTGATGAATTAAGAACAAAAAAAAATTAAATAAAAAATAGAAATAAAAACAAAATAGATGAAAAATATTTTAACCTTCAAAGTTACATAGAAGAAGTATCGAAGATTTAGTGTTTTTTTTTGTTTTTTGTTTTCACTTCAGACTTATTTAAAAAAGATTGATTTCTATGGAAATAAAAATGACTGTGTCATTATAATTTATTGAAACAAGAAGTGTTTAAATTGGAATTTTGAAAAGTTAAGTCATTGCCTTGGAAATGTTTTTTTTTTTTTATTTTCGAATTTATGTTATTATTTTATCTGATTATCAAAAAGAACAATTTTATTTTATTTTTATTTCCTCTTAATGATTTTCTTATAATCTACGCTTTGCCAATATTTGTGACGTTGTTGTTATACGCATTTTTATAAATGTTTATGTTTTTCATTATTATGTTTTCCATTAATGTTTAACTTAAAAATTATATAATTTTTTCAAGCACAAAATTTTTGGATGATGTAAAAAATAATTACATTAGGATCACATTGGTTAAGGAAGTTTCGTTTCATTTGAGAATGTTGAAATCGGGCCACATTGAAAGAAATATGTGGGAGCTTTATAGATAAATTTTTGAAATATTCTTAATATATGTTATTGTGGATGAGCAATTTAACTATACTCAATATATATTATAAAATAGATGTTGATAAAATTTTATTTTTATCATTTTATTTGCGAATATTTCCTCTCTAGTTGTGAATGAAATTTTGAAATTTAGTATGAATAGAATGATTTGTTTAATCCGATTTGAAAGAAAAGCCTAACATTCAAAATTAATTCTATAGTTAACATTATTGTTTTTCGTTGTACAGGAAGAAATAAAATTTATGATAAATTTATAATCATTATTTCGACGGTCCCAATTGAAAGTCATACTTAATTGGAAATTATTATGACAAGTTCAATAATTTGGTGCTGAGTTAGGGCAAAATAAATTACTTTCTGTCAAAGAATTATTTTTTTAGAAATTTCAAATGAAATCGTATCGTCATAAATTTTATTTCCAGTTTTGAGATTTATTTTAATTTTGTTTTTCACCACCAAATATCTGATAATAATATAAGTCGGAAAAAATTAATATAATTAATAAAAAATATGAATTTGCCATTGATTTCGTACTATCATGTCTTCTTTCATACCTATGTCTTATAACAATACTGGAAGTGTTACTTTTCTCAGCAAAAAATCTCCAATTGAAAGCATAATACATAATACCACTTAATAATTTCCTGTTTCTTCTTATTTTCCTTTGACATCTGAAGTCCCCAAAAATATTATTAACAAGGTGACTAAAAGCCTCAATATTAATTACAAATTTAATATATGCAAAAAAAAGAAGCAAATTTTACTAACTCTCACGGAAAGCATAGAAATATTTTCTTCATATAATACTTTTTTAATTGGGACCGTCGATTTGAAAAAAAATTATGAGGTCGTTACTAAAGTGAATTTAAATTTAAAATTTACGTATGTTTTCTTCTGTATTATGCTTTCAGTACATAACATGTACTTATATTACAAATATAATGAAAAAAAAAAAAAAATTAATTCAATTTTTTATGCTCATTTTCATGTGTATTATGCCAATGACACTAGTATAAGCCCCCATTTATCATAAAGGACTGACTGAATGCATTATCGATTCTCTGTTAAATGTTAAGCAAAATAATTTGCATAAATAAAATTATATTACATATAATGTACATGTGTGTTGTCTGTAGAAAAAGATGTTAAACGCCCTCATTCATGTGTCACATGTTACTTTCAAAGATTTGCATATGAATAAACATATAGAATCATCTAATGTCTTCTTTTCTTCTTTTATATATATTTGACAATGTTTTAGAAAAGGAATGCTGTTTTATGTTGTACACTTCATATATGTTTTTTTTTGTTTATTTTTAAATATAGATGTTATGTTTATAATTGAATTTTAAAGTAAAAACATATATTGAACGTATTTCTTCTTATTTATGGTACAAATATTTTTGAAAAAATTTTTTTTTTTGAAATGCTTTCAAGGATTTTTATACTATTTAAAGTATATCGTCGGAAGCTTGTGTGCTGATGTTTTTCTAGCTATACATTTTTTTCTTCGAAATATCTTTTCTTATGTCAATTTTAGTACGCCGCATGCGAAGCTCCAACCTACAGATCGAGATACTAGTAATAGAATGAGTCTAACAATTTCAGTATTAGGTTTTAAAGTAACGATTCGAAATTGTTTTGTTAAAATAAGATTAAGTGTTAAATTTAAATTTAATTGGATAAAGCAAAAATGACCCAAAACTCGTCTTTAAATTTTTTGCCGGCGGCACCTCAGACAAGAAAGCAAAAACAGAAAAACATTATAAAAAGCATATAGAAACTGAATAATTTATAGTAAGTTTATTATTAATTCAATTTTTATTCTCACCAGGAGTAAATGAAAACAACAGAACAAAAAAAAGGTTCATAAAACAGGTAAAAGTGCTTTCTCATATTTATTTATCTTAATTTGAACAATAGACCATTTATATACATATAAAAAATAAAAAAAAATTTCTATGATTTATTATTATATCAAAAAAAAAAAAACATGAAAAATTTACTCAGTACTATAATACTACCATACTATAAGGAAAAAAAAAAGTTTTTCATACTAGATACACTCTCTCTACTTTAGAAACAAAACGTTTTTATTGATGTTAGAAAAAAAGTGGAAAAAAATAAAATAATATTTCATTATGAAAAACTTTGTTATTTTTTCCACATTTTAGGCATCAGGAAAAATATATATATAGATACCTCTATATACAAAATATTTTTTTCGTAGACAAATTGTGATAAATTGTTGAATATTGGATTTGAAAATGGGTCAAAATTGGTTTAGTTTTTCGTTTTTTTTTTTCAAGTCTGCCTACATTAATAATGTGAAAGGTTTGTCATCATTATTATATTCCAAAAAAATAATAATCTAAATTTATGATGACATTTCGTTTATTTTTAGTTCAGAATTTTTTTTAAAAAGTCAAGGTGTGTTATTAAATGTATAAATATATCGCCAGATTAATATAAAGTCGAGTAGTGAAATTTTATTTCAATTTTGAAGTTTTTTTTTGTTTTAGAATGAAATAAGTTAAAAAAAAGGGATCAAAAGCAGTGGCGTAACTACAAATATTGCGCCACTAGGCGAAAATAAATTTGCGCCCACCCACCCCAAAATTTAAAAAAGGAACCAATAATTTTTGTTTAATTTTTAAAAATTTATGTTTTAATTTTATATAAAAAAAATAACAGTTCAGTTTTCGCCTATTATTCTAACTATCATATAACTGGCGACTCGTCAACGCCGTTTTGCATGAACATAAAACTTCTTTTTTAAGTCGGAAACGAGTCACCATCTTTGCAGGTTGTCAAGTTTCAGCTGTCATCGACCAGATAGCAGATATTGATATCCCTGCATGCTTAAATTCATTTTCGAAGCAATATTCTTAGTGTGATTTTGAATTAAAATAAATAAAAACTTTTTTGTGTAAAATCATGAATTTTGTTGGTAAAATGCTGACAAACAGTGCGTCCTTTAGGTTCGTGCGCCCGCAGCATTTGCTGCGTTCGGCTACCGGTAGTTAGGCCACTGATCAAAAGAAGAACAAGTACAGCAAAATTTGTACATATCTGCAAAGTTTTTTCTACTAAGTATATTAAATATATGAAATTTGCATGGCCCTGATGATGCTAACTATTGATTATACTATACACTATTAAAATTTTTGAAACTTTTAGTTTAATTCTTTTATTAATTGTAAAAAAATAGTAAAAGTTATTATATTTAACTATTTTTTTTTTGGGTTACTAAAAAATTATAATTTAAAGTTTCTTTTTTTTGTACAGGGAAAAGTTTTTAAGATATTTTTTTACTGGTAAAAAATAAATGAGAAAAGTTTTTTTTGATTTTTTTTCGATTTTTTTAAGTACTTATTATTTAATAAAAAAATAAAAAATATTGAATATAATTTATTCTTTTCATGAAATTTTATTTATTTTATTTAAAAAAGCATTTTATATATATTTTTATATATACATAAAATTTTTATTTTTATTTTGTCACAAAATATTGATTTTCGTTTTTTGTTCTGGGCTAGACACAGACAATAATTTTATTTTATATTTGATAAAAATAAAAAAAAAAAAAATCATCATTGACTTTTCATTCTTTGTTGAAAATCGAAATTTTTTTTTTTTTTTTGTTTTTCCTATCCATATTCAATTTTCTAAAAAATCGTGTTTAGAATTTATTTTGGCACCATAACCGAATATCGCACATTTATACTACACATACATACCATGGGAATGAAATTGAGATATTTCTTTTTTTTATAGTCTGATGACCACAGGGACTAAAATATAAATAAAGGAAAAAAAAAAAATTGTTTTTTTTTATAATTTTCATAAAAAAAAAAATGAAAAAAAAAAATATATATTAAAACATACGTAGAATTTTCTTTTTCCATGTATATATAATAATATTCTTTTGATGAAGAAAATGATTTATTTTGTTCAGGACGTACTTTTTTCCTTCAATATATATGTATCTTATAAAATTTTTTAAATCGGTTGATTTTTCCTTTCACAGTTACCAGAGTTATAGAATTATTTATGTGTGTAAATATTGCAGCAAAAAAAAATGTGTGGAAAACTTCTGAGAAAATCTATTTTAGCAAAATTTTGAAAAAATATGTAAGCTTTTTAGTTCAAAAGTTATAAATATCAAAGGTCAATGTGGATTAGACTATTTATGGAAATTTTTTTTTTTTTGTTATTTTCCAAAATCAAATAAATTTTGATTTAAATGAGCAACATCTTGCATTGTGATGCCTTGTTTATAGCTAATTTACCTATCTGAAAAAATGGTACCGTAAAAACCGATTTTCTATGTTATTATTCTATTTATATTTAAGCAAATTTACTGAAAATGAAGATAATAATTTTATCTATTTTTCGTAAAAAGAATTTTTTAAAAATATTTTCAAAATTGAATTTATTTTTTTTTGATATCTGAAAAATTTCATTACTTCACAAAATTATTTTTTTGTTTCTTTTTCATTACGTTTCCTACCTATCTGAATATTTTTTACGATACCTTTCCTGTCAAAAATCTTCTTTTTGTTTTTTTTTTATATTTTTTGCAGTTGATTTTTTACTTTCAGATAAAATTAGCTGTGAATAGGTTTCCGGAACATTCCTACAAAAATTTCTTTACTGTGGTAGCTATAAACAACGCATTAAGGTTTCGATATAACTAAGATATTATAAAAAAGTCCATAGTTGTGAGTATAGTACCTATCTAGTCACAAAACGAAATAAGTAAAAGACTGAAGAAGTTATAAAAAGAAATTTACTAAAATCAATGAAAATTTGAATTGACAGAAAACTTAATGAAACTATACATTAAACATTATGTATACGTACAACATCAAGGAAATTAAAAATTCTACACTTGAATGATTTTAGTGCTCTGTCAGGATATCATTTTTCTTTTAAAAAATTTGAATGAACATACACATTTATAAGAGTTCAGAAAAATTATTATTATTATTATTTTTTTTTTAATAAGTTTCGGAAACAATTGTCACTTTTCTATTTAATGGATTTTTCCAATATACATGCATATACTATTTTTTTGTTCTTCCTAATTTTAATGTCAACATGAAGAAAATAGTGAATGCACATTATAGTTGCTTGGAAGAGAACAAAAAAAAAAACAAAGAAAAACCCAAAAAGGAAATTTGATGTTGAAAAAGATAAAAAATATATGCACGCATCAGGAGGACGACAGTTATGGCTCGATCACAGCTAATACCGCAAAGCAATTAAGAGCTACCGTAAAAACCGATTTTCTGCGTTTTCTGCGTTATTTCTTATTTATTTTAAATAAAAATTATAAAAAAAGCAAGATATTAATTTTATTGATTTTTTGTAAAAAGAATTTCTTCAAATTATTTCATAATTAATTAGAAAATTTAATTTATTTTTTTTTGCTCCTGAAAGAATTGACTACATCACAAAATAATTTTTTTGTTTCTTTTTCATTGCGTTTCTTTTACTTTGAAATTTGGTTTTGCGGCATTTTTCTGTCGCAATCATATTATAAAAAACGCAAAAGCAGTTGATTGCAGTTGATTTTTTGCCTTCAGGTAAAATTAGCTATGAACAGGTTTCTGGAACATTCCTTCAAAAATTGCTTTGCGGTATTAGCTGTTTTCGAGCCATTAGAGTAAAGGAAATTTGTAATTGATTTTTTATGACACAATTTTTCTGGTGTGAAAATTTATTAAAACAAATTTTTAATATTAAATATGTTTTTTTTTACCTTATTTTGTGGTTAAAAAAAAAACAACATCATGTTTTAAAGATGATGACAGGGAAAGTTTTTGTATATGTACATTCATAGTTTTTTATATTGGAATTCTTCAATGCATAAGTATAGTATACTATATATGTAGTTTTCCATGCAATTTTCATCTTTATTCATATATATATATATATATAAAAATTAGATATTTAGTAAGAAATAGGGAAAACAAGTATGTAATAAACGAAAAGGACGAAAAGAGGGATTCATCAGAAAAAAAAAACTATTAGAATAGCAGGAAAAAGTTTGTGACAAACATTTACTTAAAAAAAAACGTTTAAAGAAAAAGAAAATAATTAGATTAATGTAAAACGGATATAACCATTTTCTATAATTAAAACTCTTAAACAAATTTTTTTTATATACATTTTTTATTTAAGAATTTAATTTTCATTTCTATATATATGCAAACAATTTATGCACTTAATGTTATCAATAAAACATTTAAAAACAAAACAAAAAAAAAATCAAAAGAAAATAGAAAGTTTTCTCTTGCTTTCATTAATTCCATTCTGGATATCTATTCGTACTACATATAAATTCATATATATTATCCCAAAGGAACAATAATGCACAAACCACAAACAAAAATTTATAAAAAAAAAAAAAAAAAAAAATGAAAACAAATTAAATCTAAAATACTCACTAAAGGACTATTTGTATATATATGCAAATAATAAAAGGGAATATTAAAAAAAAAAAAAACAGTGATTGTGAAAACAATTTTAAATATATGTTTTATTTGACTTTTACATTTATGCTTTTGTTTTGTAATTGGGGATACAAATAATATTATATTAAGGACATTAGGACTTGAATTGCAGTGGTGTGGGCGTATACTTTGTATATTTGAATCTTATACATAAAATTATATGAATTTTTCAGTAACAGGGAATTGGAAAGTTTTTTACATCAAACTCGTTACATCTTTGTGTTAAACACAATCCCCATCAAAGTACGAACTCACTTAGAATTGCTCAAAAAGATCAGCCTTGGGGGACTGGAAGTTGTCTTCTTATCAATTTAGCTCTTGTATTTGTAACTATACATACTTCATGACAGTTAAGAAGGCTCACCTAAGGTACACCTTCTTAAACTGTAGATCAATTAACAAACTGTTTTTTGAGCTCTAGATTGATCGGTCAAATGTGATATTTTTGATATTACGCCCCTGTTTTTCTCTTAACAGATTGTATAAATAAAACTTTGGTTTTGTTTACATTTCAGTTAAGTTAATTTACAAAGTCTTTAGGATGTGGCATTTACACCAACATTTTCTAGAAAGGATAAATACAGAAAACAAAAATCATTGTTCATACATATGCTTAAATTTAACTTTAATGTTTATATACATATGTTTGCGATTGAAGGAAATTTCTTTGTGGTTTGCCTAAATTCTTGTAAATATCGCAATACTTAAAAATTGTTGTCGAAGTGAAAATTGCTAATGAGAATTTTTGGGGTCAAAGACCTTTTATTTAGAAAACTTGAAAAAAAAATTAGTTTAATGCTATTGAACTGATGTTTAAATATATACGTATGTATAAAAGACATTGACATCACTTAAATATTGAAATCCCGGTAAAGGATACTTGGAGATATCTGTCTTGGAACTATTCGTCTCAATAAGTTTTACTTCAATTGTGAACTGAGTTTGGCTCTGCAATCATTCATAATATAAAAAACTATTGATTTTCAAATTAATGTACATGTTTAAGCGATTCTATATGAATTTATAGATCAATTTCCTTTTTTTATGTGTATAACAGAAAAACCATTATTGAATGATTTTTTTTTACTTATAAATTGATATAAAATCATAACAACAATAAAAGAGAAAAATTTTTATTACTGAAGATAGAAGAAATCCATTAAATAAAATTAAATTAACATTAAGTGTTACACATATAAAATTACTATATAATACATGTATGTTTATCATTGATTGAGGGAAACTTAAAAATGTTCATTCTTTAAAGTGTAGTTTTTTGGAACATACGATAAACATATCTTTTATTATGTTATATGTGATACATTATGTTTATATATGTCATAAATATTATTATATGGTCAGTTTATATAGTTTAACTGTACAGATAAAAACTAATTTAGCTGAAAAGCTTTTTTATTGTCAAAATACTTAATGAATATTAAAAAATAATCTTAGAATCTCACTATTTCTTTTGTTAGAATTTATAAAATACTTGTAAAATATTTTACGCCATTTTCGTATTCAGGAAACTCTGGAATTCGTCTGCCATTCTAGATATGCCTGTGTAAGAATTTCGATGCATTTTATCAAAACATTTTCTTTTTTTAATTGCCTTTTTGGAAATTGTGTTATAGGTGATAATTTTTTTTTTTTTGTTTTTTTCAGTGTCAAGAAAAGAAAACAAAAAGAAAAAAAAACTAAATTTAATGAAGAACTTTTTTTTAAACTTTAATATCAATTCTAAGCCGGTCTGTGTGCAATAATACACTCCCTATAAATAAAAACATAAACTTTGGAACTCAATAGTTGCGGCTAGCTTATCGAAATTTTAAAACCAAATTCTGGGAACAAAATAGTTTTAAATGTTACAGTTGATTTGGCCTCAAAGAGGCGAATTTTCAGAAAAATATTGGAGTGGAATATGAAATTTCGGAACTATTGAGCTTTTGAAACTTTCTTAGCTTATGGACATTTCTTAGATTGTGCAAACACTTTATGTGCTTAACCGTAAAATTAAACTTTTATATTTTTGTTATATTATGTATGGAATAGAATTGTACATATTAGAGTATGCTTAAACATATTTATGTACATAGAACATAAATTATATATAATGAAAATATGTCCAATGATACCTTGAAAAAAAGAAAAAAATAAAGACAAATATAATGCAATAGTGATCTTCTATTTAATTTTTTTGTAAAAAAAAAAAAGTTAAACTTTATATTCTTTTTATATGTACGATATCCTTTTTCACGGATTTTCATTGTGCTTAACAGAGATAACTTTATTTTTTTTTTTTTCGTTTTAATTAGAAATTTTTATTTATATTTATTTTTTTTCCATATATACATGTCGAATGCACACACTGTCCAATGCATTTTTTATTTACAAAAAAAAAAAAAACAATCACATCTAATTTTCTGGTCAATTTGTAAAAGAGCAACGGTCCAATAAAACATTTCAGACAGCTTCATCCTTTTGTTTGTACATATATTATATACAGTATATACTTAGTTAACATTATTATGAAGAATTTATGCAACTTAGAAATGTAATAAAAAAAAATTTCTTAAAAATAAGGGATAAAATTAATAGAATTGGGATTTGAAAGATTTTTCAAAAAAAAAAAAAAAATTTCTTAAAAACTTTGGTTTCAATATGCGGTCGGATTTTGAAGATTTACAGAATATTTTTATGCAAATTTAAGTTTTATTTTTTTTAAATAAGCTTTATAAACTAATATTTGGGATTGTATAGCTTTATAAAATAAATTAATGGTGTATGCAATTTCTCAATAAAATATTATCTAGAAAAGAAAATATTAAGATTTTATATATATAACTTTCAACTTAGTATGATATTTATTAGTTTTTATTTATAATTCAAAAATTTAAAAACTAAATTATTTGTTTTATTTTCTTTAATAGAGATATACTACAGATTCGAATACTTTTGTATCTAATAGTCTACCGCAAAAACGATTCTAAATTTTCTCGATCATAAATTAGATAGATAACATCACAGGTTTGTTAGCCCGTTTTGTATCAAAAGTTAAAAAAAACGGACTTAAGTCCTGTCCATTAAAATTATTATAACTAATGAACTATAACAAATTGATTTCAATTCTTTTGAAGATCAAAATATCATCAGGTTCATTTTCATCACGGCTAAATGATGAGATTCTATAATTTTGGGTTTGGAAGTCAGAAGCTCTCAACCAGCCAGATTTCGATGAAAATTGGCACGCTGGGCATAGATGTCGATTAGAGGAAACGTTTAAAAAAAACTTGATACTTCTTTTATATGAGATACTATGTTCTATATTTTTTAATTATAATTCTGAACATAAATATTTTATGTAAGATAGAAAATTTTACATCGACCGGAAAATTTTCGTTCACCATCGATTTATTTTGGTAAATTTTATTTTAATTTTTTTGGTTTTTCCATAAATCATATAATTATATAAATATTAAATTTAAAAAGTAAAAAAATTGAACTTCTGGGTAAAATCATTGATTTATTTTTTTATTTTTTTTTATAAACAATTTTTGAACAGAATATTAAATAATTTATGAATGAAATTTAATTTAAAAAGCTTTTAAGAAAATGATCCTTTGGAATGAATAACATTTAAAATTATTTAATGATGTAACTATATATAGGAAATATTTTATACAGGATGATTTAATTATTATTATAATAGACAAACGAAAAAAGAATTACTTAATCTACTAAATTTTTGGTTTTGATTCGGTGAGTCAGAAAGATTTATTAAATAAGTGCATTCAAAAAAAGGTACAGCATAAAAATATATATGTTTAAGCACCTGAAATTATGAAATTGACCGATATCTCACTATCTTTACTTAACATACGTACATAAACTTTTATAAAAGGTTTCACTCGGCAAAAATTGTTACTATTTATACTGCATACTTGGCCAAACTGTTAAGAATTGATTTTAAAAATACGATTTTAAAAAATACGATTTTAAAAAATACGATTTAAAAAAAACTGTTTTCTTAAGTAATATATTGGTTGTCAAATAATTTTTCTTTATAAATAAACATGCATGCGATTTTTTTTAAATAAATTATGAATGAAAATAAAGATAAATGAAAATGACAATAAAGACAGTTTACATATCGTCGGTCTCGTTTTGTTCTTATATTGTAGAAAAATTATAAAAAACTAAAATTTTAGTATGTTCAAAGTTAGATGTCGAAAGCTCATAAATTAACCGCAAGACTATTTCTATTTTCGCGAAAGTACCAAAACGTACTAAAAAAAAAGAAAAACAAAATTCAAATTGAACTTTCGCTATGTTTTTGCAGTTTGGTGATTTTTGCATGAGACCGACGATCTTTAAAAAAATTTCTAATTGCGGCTCTCGACAATTCTGATTTTTGTAATTTCGGCTCCTGTCGGGATAAAGTCTGGCCACCCCTGATTTATAGCATTGAAAGCTTTAGTCCAATGTATAGAGATTTTTTGTTATATACGAGATTTTGACATTATCACTTATTCATACTATTTTTTTTGTGTTTTTAAATTGATTAGGTAATCTCAACAATTTATTTGGTTTGAGTATTTTTAGTGGTTTTCACTTAATGGTTAGTTAAACACATGATAAAATAAAAATCAAAGAAAAATTCTGAAGAAATATTTTTTTATACCAAAACATTAAAACGTGAACGTGAAGAAAGATATTAAAAGTAATGTAGATAGATAGATATACAAATAGATTTATTTGAATTTATTGTTTTTGTTTCTGGATTTTAAAAAATAATATTATTTAAATAATACATAATATATATATCTTCAATATACATAAAATAATTTCTATATTTATATATATTTATTAAGTAAAATTAAATTAGGAATAATATTCAAAATAAAACGTGCTTAGAAATAACAAATATTCTCACGCCTATTTATAAATGTGTGCTTCTTGGAAATTTTTTTACGTATGTTATATTATGTTTTCCTCCATATAGAGTATGCCATAATAACATAAATTTAATTGATAGTTTATATTTCAGAAATATGTCTTCATGCATTTTTTTATTAATTTTTGAAAATATAAAATTATTTTTTTAATGTGAAGATAATTTTTAGTAATACGAATAAATTTTTTAAATACACAGAAAATTGTTAAAAAAAAAAAATTATATTATGATATTATTGAAGTTTATTTCGTTATTCTAGGAATCACATCAACAATAACGTAATGAACATCAATAATAATATCGTAATTCGCATAATTTTTCGGTAAAATAATTAATTATTTTTAAATTTTATATTTTCTCCTTAAAAACAAAAATTAATAAGAATCTGGTCTCCAATATTATACTGTGGAAATGTATAAAATTTATATAAACTATTTTATAATATACCGACTGCGAAACGCTATACAAAATCAATGCTTAAACAATCCATATTGTGCTAATTAATTGTAATTTAAGTTTATACAAAAAGTAAGAAGTATGTACTTAAAACTACAAAAAAATAAAATAAAAATTTTAGTGTTTTATTTCAGCTTCAATGTAATGATAATAAATTTTTATGTTTGATCTTATATATAAAAGAAATTTTAGAATTTCATTTTCATTTTTAAGTACATTCTGATTTTAACTTAATAGTTTTGATTTCATAGTTTGCACTTAAGAACAGAAAAAAAAAAAACTTTTTATATTTGGTGGTTAAAAATTTTAGGAATAGGTTTAATTATTTTTCTTTCCTAAAATGCGTATTTTGAAAACTGTAAAGAAATGTAGTAAAAAAGCATTATCAAATAATATAGTCTAGTCATTCTTGGCGCCAAAATAAAATTTCTTTCTAATAAATTGTTATTTAATGAAATAATTCATTGATATATGAGCATAAAAGTTTAGGTACTATATATGCATATACATAACATTTCCCTGTAATTTTTGTAATTTAATTTTGTGTAGATTGTTTTATTTTTTATTTGTTTCTTTGTGAAAGCTAACCTAATTTTTTTTATTCATTTTTGTTAACATTATTATATTCGATAGTTGTAATTAAATTAAAAAAAAAAAAAAAATTGACATTTAATTTCTCGCGATGTTAATGAATCAATAAAGCCTTAAAATCTTTGATCTAAGTCTTTTGGGGTTATACGTTATTTATTTATCTAGGCTTGTCTCAAATAGAGTATGAAGTTAAACGTCAAAGCTTTGATATATTAAATACTTTTTAAATTTTTTATTTAATAAAGTTTATTTTGCGGTTCTGTAACAACATATTACAAAACTGAGTAAAAAAAAAAAATTTAAGTAATTTTTAAAGAAATCTATCTAAAAAACTTTGTCAAATGTATATATATATAAAGAAAACTGTTAAGCTCTCACGAGAAAACATAATTTTGATTTCTTATATACAATAAAGAAAGAAAAAAGAAGACAAAAATTCTTTTGATCGTCGATTCGGAAAATTGAATTAAATCAAATAAATCTTGAAAAGGAAAAAAAAAAAAGAACGCACAACAAATTCCTGAATATTTCTTCCTCTCATCCAATTTTTTTTTAGATTCTTTGAAGACGCGTCAACTCAATTAAATTCAGTCAAGAATTTCTTGATCTGTTTGAAAAATTATAATAATGCGACACGTCTCTGAATTTGAATGTAATCTTCGGAATGAAATTATTTTTTGCTTTTTCAAGTGTATATCTTTGAAAGAGTTTTTATTTTTTTTTTACAGATATTTTTATGATTTAAATTTTTTGTGATTTTCTAAGTGTTCCGCGAACTTAATATTTTCAAAACGATTGGTTATATACATGCTCGCAGTTTAATAAAAGCAATATATATCAAGAGGTAATGGTTTTGGTACTCTCTGGCAGAAGTATCTTGTAACCTCAAAGAGATTTATTAATTTTTGAATTAATTAATATAACATTTATTGTACCACTTAACAATTAAAAAATAATTCGGGTATAAGTAAGAAAAAAAGAAAAGAAAATCAATAAAATTATATGGTTGTTTTTTCATTTAAATTCTTGTTAAGTTAGAGCTTCCTTCAAGCAAAATTACAAAAAAAAATTTGCTATGTAAAAATTTTTTTTTTAAATTCATTTAAATTAGTTATAATGTAGATATTATGCTTTTAAAATAGGGATATTTCTTGGGAATTTCATGTGTATGCTTTGAGAGACATTTTTTTTATATAATTTATGTGTTATATAAAATATTTCAAATTTTATATGTTTTTTAAAAATATGAGAGAAAAAATAAAATAAATTTTTCCGTTTATTATAGCTCTAATTACGTATATTATTTGACATTAAAAATTATAATTATGTACATTGCATGTATACATATTATACATATTATACATAATATATACTTATTATATATATATATATATATATATATGTAGATAGAAATTCATGTTTATAATATAAAAATGTTAAATATATATATATAGTTAAATTTGTGAATCTGGTTCGTAACATAAGTACTTATATAACATAATTTGGGGGAATCAAAAAAAAAGGAAGGAAAACTTAATTTTCTTTTTTTGAAATTGTGTCATGTTACTAGTCAGCCAAATGGAAAATTGAATAATTAACAAATTTATGTTTTTTTATTTATGTTTTTTTGAAAAGTTCTTCTTTTTTTTTTTTTTTGTACTTTTCATTTGACTTTTGATATATATACAAAAAATTATAAGGAATAAAGAGTATACATATTACATACATTATTATGTTTTTATGGTTTTATTTTTTTTTTTTTTGTAAAAAATTAGTTACATAAATTATTCAATTAAATAAAGAATTAATTATATATATATATATATATATATATATATATATTATATACAAAATACGATGTAAATAACTAAATAGCTTATTTTTAGAAAATAACTTTGATCCAATGTTTGAAGATGTACATAGTAAGAGAAAAAGAAATTCACGAATTGAAATTATTTGAGTTTTGTTAGGCAGAAAGGAAATTGTTTTGAACATTGACAAAAAAAAAATAAATGTTTTTTTTTTTCAATACAAGAAAAATCAATTAAATTTAAATTTATTTTACGAATTATTAATATACAGAAAATATAACAAAATCAATGGCGAACTTTTGATGGACTTTTAATGTAAAAATTTTTTTTTTTTAAGAATTTTATAGATAATTTCTTTTTTTTTTTAATTTATTTTGTGATAAATGTATTCTTGTTATGTGAATTTGAAGATCTTAGGTTCCAACTCGGTAGCTTGGGCACATCATACAATATTATAGGATTATTTTCTGAGTCAAAAAATGCTTGACAAGAACACATATTCGTTTAGCTATATTTATTTTATGAATAATTTAAAGAGTTAAATTTATATTTACATACTTGTAAATAAATATTTTTTGTACTAATAAATAATATACACAAATTTACATAATATTAAAATGTTTTATTAACATTTAATTTTTGATTTCATAACTATTATACGTTATGATAGTCTTTCTTTAAGTATTAATTATAAATAATAATATATAATAATTATAAATGTCAGAAAGAATAATTTATTTTTCTGCAAACCAAACATAGTTGTCAATTATAATTTATAGAATATATAATAATTCACAAACAATCATCATTTCTGAAACTAAAATTAAAATACATGTATATTTAGAAATTCAACATGAACTATGCATTTAATGATTTCTGACAATTTCTTAATGCTAAATCACCTGAATGTTTTACAAATCGATTAAACAAATATAAATAATATACTGTTTTATGTTTTCACATGTTTCAAAGTGCTGCAAAAAGGAAAGAAATTGAAACATAAATCTTATTATTTATCTATATTCTGTATTTAACTATGATATTTATTTTATTATTATTATTATTATTATTATTATTATTATTATTATTTTAGTTTGAATGGTATTGATAAATCGATGAATTGTATGTTAGTTATACATAAAATTATTTTGATAATAATTATATAACATAGATGAAATACAGTAAATCAATTCAAATTAATTTTGAATATTGGTCATCGAGCTTTCACTTGATTTCATTTATAACGCCACAATATTTATATTAAATAATTACATTTTTTTATTAATATCTCGCCAATTACAAAAATATATTTTATTAATTTATTTATTCATTTGATTATTTCAATTAATTTGCTAAAAAAATATACGTAATATTAAAAAAAAAAATATAAAATTAATTAAAAAATGATTAATATAATATTAACGAATTTTGATTGTCGTCATATTTTTTTATAATTTTAATAAATTTTAAATTTGTTTACTTTTTTTCATGTTAAATTATTTATTTATTAATTAAAAACAAAAAAAAACAAAAAAATAAATATTAAACTTTACGTCTTTTAAAATTTTTAAATAATTTTAAAATAATTGTTATAATTATATGTGGTGAGTTTAAATTTGATTGTTTATGCTTTTATGTATGTATAAATATAATGATAAGATTGAAGTCTTTATAAGTCGAAAAAAATGTGTACACACTACGTAGCGCGAGTGACAAATTGCCAATTCAAGAAATATATAATATGTCTTTGTCCACCATTATGTTTTATACATACTTCCGTTTTTTTTTTATATACATATTATGTAAATATATATTTCTCATTCTGCTTTTGGCTATTTTATCATAAGACATTTTAATTAAAATTATTTTCTTTTATAATTTTAAAAATTTCAAAACCAATTTATAATTGAAATTTGTATATTTATATAACAGAAAGACAACGGAAATAATTTTTACTGACTACAAAGACCAAAAAGATATGCAATATTTTCTTATAAGCAATTGAAAATTTCGCTGAAGAAAATTTATTTATATTATCAACAATTTCCGTTTTTGGCACAAGAAAACCTGAAGCAAAGCAAAGCAAAAAAAAAAAAAAGGCAATTTATTTAAATTAAAAAAAAAAAAAAAAACCGACAAATTAAAAATCCTTCCCTGAAAGTTTTCCTATATATACGATGTATATATGTAAGAAAAAATATAGTAAATTTCTAAACAACATTACAAATTCTTTTATTATTTATCCTAGAGTTTTTTGTTTTTTCATGATTCCCCGTACAAGATGGATTCAGGTTTATGTCAGTAAATTGTTTATTATTTGTAAAAAAATAATAATAATCAGAAGTAAAGAAACTCCCATGAACCTTACAGACATCCTGCTGAACTATAAATTAACTTTATATATATTCAAAGTATATAATAATTGTACAGCATAACAGAAAGATATTAAATAAATACGGTGTAAAACTTTTTTTTTTTTTTTCAATTTACATTCATTTTCATATTTATATTTATAATTTTTTTCGACATTAAATTTATGATAAATTTGTTTAGCATCAATTTTCAGGGTCGGCATTAAGAGGAATTTAAAATTTCTATGTTCGCAGTATATTCAATGTTTATTATATCATTATTATGTTGTTATTATTATTATTATTGTTGTTAATGTAATGTGGGCTTTATTTTAATATATAAGGAAGTGAGCAAAAGTTGAAAAATAAAATGCAAATTAGTCAAGTTGAAATTACTTCAAAAGATGTAGATAATATAAATTATATTATATGTATATTTGAATAAAATTATTTTATTTCGAAACCTTTAAATTAGCAAATTGTTTTTCTTATATTTAATCTAGATTTAATGTTTGGGCTATGATGACATGAAGAGTTAAATTATAAAAAAATTTTTTTTGAATAACCTAAAAAAATGACAAAAAATTGTTTCAGATAAATATTTTTTTGCCGACATAATTTATTAATTTAGAACTAATTTTAAAATGCAGACAAAAAATAATTTGGTAAAGGAAATTTTATTTTTGTTTTTTGTCATTTTTTTATTAGGAGCATATATGCCGAAAGCAAAATATACTAAAAATTTGTATAGATTGATTTATGTTGCTTGAAAAAACGCTGCAGAATTTATTGATTCCTTTTAATTGAATTGACGAATTTACTATTGCATCCAACAATATTGATTAGTGACGTTGAATGCTATGCTTGTGAATCAACAGGATATTCTATATTGTTTATAATGTAATTTAATTTTTTGCACTTAATTTAAAATGTTAGAATTTTCCATTAGTAATATATAAATTTATTTCATAATACATATTTATAATTTCAATGTTGTACGGTTGTGTGCTTACATATTTATGCAGATTGAATCAAACAATTTTATTTAAATATATATCTAAAATGGAATAGAAAATGCATATTTTCACCTTTTAATGCCATATAAAAAAAAATAAATAAATAATTCAGACAACGTTCTACAAATATAATTTAAATTTAATTTTGAAATATATGTTGTTATGAATGCAATGCACAACATAAATATCAAATACATTTGATAAAACTTGTTTATTTTTTCATATATGTTACATATCTTTTCTGCGTCATGTTATATTCAACTATGAAATTTTTTTTTTTGCATAAAAGACTAATCGAAATAGTATATAGAATTCTCTAGCATAGATAAGTCTATGTTAGAATATACGTATGTATGTTAGAGAATTTTTTTTTTAACATACTGTCATATCAGTCAACTTATCTATATACTCAACTCATATTCATGAGTAATTAAATTCGCAAAATTATGATCTCCATATTGTTAATGAATGAATATGGGGAAACAGAGTTGTCATAGTTATAGAGTACGTTGAAAATATGAATTTTCCTATGGATTTGTATGACGCTTATTAAAGATTCTTAAATTATATTGATTTGAAATTTCTATTTTGATCACAACAACACAATATCTTCAATACTTTGAATATTTATAATACTAAAAGCATAGTAAGAGTCATGATTTTTTCATTCTTTTCGAATATTTTTCAATTGGAATAATTTTCAATCAATTTTTTTAATAGTTTGCCTAACATCTGACTATACAACAAAATAACCAAACAAATATTATTTTTCTTATCAGATGTTATGCTCAAAAATACCCATTCTATATCAGTGGCGTGCATCTTAAGGCGCAAAATGCGCACTGCACACCTACCAAAACTTAAAAAAAACTTAAAAATAAGTTTATTTTTTTAAATTAAAAATTAATATTTATCTCTAAAAAAATTAGATACCTATTTAATTTTTGTTTTTTGTAACAAATCAATATTATTGTACATAATCCTGCAAAAATTTGTAGGTACGTCAATAAAAAAAACAAAAAGCTTTCTCTATTTAACATAATTCGAATAATAATAACAAAAATGCGCATTAGAATCATTGCGCTAAAGGCTCAACTAAAACTCTTATGTATCGTGCTGCTAAAATACATAAAAAAATGTTATATACTTTTTAAAAATATATAATAAGTTTTAAAGAAAGCAAGCGCTGGTTATCAAACAGCGAACAACAGAAGCAGAGTTAAAAGAAATGAATTAACATAAGAGAGTGCGTTAACATTTTTTGAGAGAAAAAGCTTTTTTTTATTTACAAATGTAAATGCTACAAAACTGAAGGCGAAGGCGCATTAGATTTGTTGCTCATTATGTTATTTTTTATTATTGTCATGTTACAAAATGCATGAAAAAATTGTGTATACATAATTTGAAAAAATCCTATAAGGAAACGAGCGCTGGTTATTAAACAGCCAAGAATATAACAATTAGAAGAAAAAATGTATGCGTGCATAATATATCGATGCTTCTGGAATAATTTTGTTTCAAGAGACAAAAATATTTTCATTAAAGAATAATACGTTTTTTAACTTATTTAATTTTTTTTCTTTCAAGACATATAGTTTTTAGGGCGATTGCATATGTATGTATAAATTCGTATTTAGATTTTGCACACCCACTTAAAAATGTCACGGCACGCCACTGTTCTATATATAGTTTAACAATTTAAGTGTTCACTTATCTAAAAGAATAGTTTTCTTTATTATGTATAGTGTTATAAGAAAATCTATTAAGTCATCATTTATAACACAAATTACAATGTTGATTGATATTTTAAAACAAACCACTTTTCCCAAATGTAATAAGAGAAAAATATTTTTAAGTGTTAATTACCATCAGAATAGGTGTAAAAGTATGATTACATCTCACACACCACAAGTTCAGATATAAATATTTAGCTATAATAAGATATTGTTTTGTCTAACTTATATTAATATTTTATAATATTTTCAAAATAAATAAAAGTTATTTGCAATTAGAATTTAATTTAATACATATCCAATTAATTCCGAGAATTGATTTATTATTTTTTTATTAAATGCTTAGATTGATTTACATGATTTTAATATAATTAGGGTATGTATAACAAAAGGTATGTATAACCTGAATATGCAAATTTAAACTAAAATTGGTTCAGAAAGGCATGCAATAAGGGTTAATTTAAATAGATTTAGGTGTAAATCAAAATTTGAGAAAATTATTTATCTTCTTGTTTAGGGGGAGATAATTATTGATTTTATTATGCTTGCAAACAATAATCAATTTATGCAAAAATAATTTAAGTTATTTATATATATAATATAATTTAAGTTATTTATATTATAATTTAAATTATTTGTTTTGATTTTAAATAAAATAATAATATAGCATTAAACACTTTTGGATTATTCGAATAAATTATAATTATAGAATTATAAAAATAAGAAAGTTTTGAATATTTCTGTAAGCAATAACTCTGGCCAAAGACTTCTTAAAGATTGTAAATTGAAGTGTGAGAAGTTCAAGTATTATTTTTTGTTCAAGATGTTAAAAAGTATATTATACATTCAGATGTAGAGGAAATATGTTTAATTTAAATAAATGAAAAAAAATTAAAGGTATTCTGTATCTACACCTTTCAGATGATATCAAGATTTATTTTAGTTTAATAAGTACCTACAATTTGTATTTTTTTTTCACATACTAATAAAAGTTCATAATAGTCCTTTTTCTGTTCAGATCAAAATCAATCAAAGTGTTCTGTAAAATGAATGTATTAATTTTATTTTGGTTTAAATACAAGCCAATATACAAAATATTGAACGTTACATTTTAATATTTATTTGCCAAGTATCTTTACGAAATCATTTTCAAGTTAAAATGTTCTAACAAAATTCTTTATGCATATTCAACATAAAATGCATAAACCACATACTTTTTTACAAAGACTATATATAGAAAGTATATATAAATGATTCTAAACCAATACTAGCTATATTTGTTATAATTTATTAAACTTTAAAATTCTGTAACCATACCTCAGAGTCTGTGATTGCAAAACAATTGAAAATCTCAAAAGATAAGTTATTACTGTCAGTATGCATGCACACAACAAATACTATTTCATTTATCACATTTACATATTGCTATACTAAAATAAAGTTTGGTGGTTAGGTTAATGAAGATAATACGCTTCTGTTGTTTTAAGACCACATTTTTTTTATATAGATATGTGTAGAAAATGGTTAGTGATTGAATGATTTCTATCTGTTCTGAATCATATTCCTACAGGTAATATTTATACACTTTAAGCTATCATATTTATCTTTTATATATGCAAAATTTTATCTTCATGAATATATTTCAAAAATGAAATATTCTTTCAATATTTATGTACATATTTTGTGGATTTATGTTTGTTTTATTTTATTTGTTTATGTTACAGATATCAAAAATTTTAATTCTGTAATGGTTTGTATACAAATTTTATATATTATAATCGATAGTGCATTTCAAATATGTATTTGAATTTATTAAGAACAATAAATATTTTCTAAAATTAGTACGAAAAAGATAAAGACGGGAAAAATAAATAAATTGTATGTACAGAAAAGGAAAATGATATGTAACAGATTGAAATCTTTTGTATACATAAATACATTGATTTTTGTATTGTACGTCATTATTGCTAGGGAAGTTAATTTTCGAAAACTAATTAAGATATCAAAAAATCTGAATATAATTATTGGAATTGTAAATATGTACTAGAATTGTAGTATAAATAAATTGAAACAAAGTAAAAAATTAAAAATTTTGTTGGAGTTGAAATTAAGATTACTGATACGTTGTGGGTTTTTTTACCTCCTTGTCTGATATTCGGTGTTACATGACACATGGTTAGACAACATAATAGTAGTCTTCTTTAATATTTTTTTTATAACAAAATCCTTTAATTTTGAATGGGTTCATAAAAATTCATTAATATAAATGTATTACCAAAAAATATTCCAATAAATTAAATTTTTTTTTTCTGTTTTGATGGTTTATTTTTTTGACAGCTATTATTCATTATTAAGATAGAAATCAGATAAATTTGTACTGATTAATTTTGTTCTCGTTTCTTGAAAATGAAACTAAAAGATTTATTATAGAAATCATCATTATAATTTTGCTTCACAAATAGCATTCTATTTTAAACATATAATTATTGACAATGCTATAAGCGTTTAATATTTGATTTTAAAAGCCGCCTATAATGGTCAGAAACTATTATGTTTCAATAAAAATTCTATTTTTGATTTTGGGTAAATAAACTAAATCAATAGATATCAAATATAGGTATCAAATTGAAACCAAAAAAAAAAAATTAATATTTTATAAATAATTATTGTGCGAAGTTAAATAATACTTGATAACAGAAATATGTCAGTTTATGAATTTTTTTTTTGCACCATAATGAATAATTTATTTCAATCAATTTTTAATGACAATCCATGACATTTTGTTTTGAAATCTAATTGACCGGAATTTGTTATGAATTTGGTATTTGTAATTTTTGATAATCCGGTTGATCCGGACTCATTTTGAATTTAAAATTGAAAAATCTAATTTTAATGAAAAACTTTTTCATTTCTTCAATTAATTCAAAATCTTATTCAATCTGATCTTATTTTATACAATATAAAATTGCATTATTAATTAATATCAAATTCAACTATCAAATTCAAATTAAAATATTTGTCAATAAGAAATAATCAAACATTTTTTTTAAGAACACGGGAAAGCTAAATCAACGAAATTAAAAACAAAATTCTGCAGATATATTTATTGCAACTGTATTTAAGTATTATTTGTTTTTAATAAAAATAAAAGAATAACCAATGAGTTTTTATAGCAAAATATCACAAAAGCAATTTGAGGTGGTAACATCTTGTAATTTATATATAACTTTTAACAAATTCTTTAAAGAAAAAAAAATTTATATAAAATAAGGAAAACACATTAAATTACTTTTACTTAGAGAATTTATTGCTTATTTTTTGTTCTTCATTTTTATAAGAATTTCTATATATTGTAAAACATTTAACTTTATAAGGCGCGTACAAATTTTTGATGAATATTCTTCTTAATTTTATCTACAAATATTATTTACATGGAAATAATAAGGGCAGAAATCATTAAAAGATGTATATTTTTTTGCATTAAAAGTTCCTCGAACTTTTGGATATTTCATTTAAAAACAAATATTTTATCATAAATTTTTGATGAAAAAACTCTTGAGACGGTATAAATTTAAACTCTTGAAAATGATGGATACTTTAATAACTTTATTGAATTTTCAAACAGCAGCATGATAATATCGTTTTTCATTTGAGTTATCCTGTGAAATTCTTATCTACGGAAATGAAAGGAGGCATATTTAATGTTTGTATCTCAAATAATTGTCAAATAATGTTTGTATCTTTGGAAGTTTCTTTTTGATCAACTACGTCGACTCTGATATTATCAATGGCTGGTCTATTATTCTGAAACTTAATATATACAATAAAACTTTAACTGACAGTTCAAAAATTTCAACTGGTGGTTATCAAAAAAAAAAAAAAAGATAAAAAGAAGTTATCAGAAATTTTACTAACACTCCTTTTTCCACTTAACTTCTTGAATATCAAAGAAAATTTTTTTTTTGAAATACTAACCTATATATATATTGTAATGAGTTTAAGGAAATTGAAATATGTATCAAAAGAAACAACAAAAAAAAACATAATAATGAACTTAAGAAATTTTTATCTCAACATCCTTATTTACATCCTTGTTTGTGAAAAAATAAAAAAAAAAACAAAAGTAAAACTTTTTCAATTGATGGAATTTTCACACTTTTATCTTTTTTTTTTTTTCAAATACTTTTAAGGTTTGGAAAAAAATATAATTTAATAGAATAAAAAAATTTATCATAAGTATCAAGTATCCTCTTTCCCCTTTTTTTTTTTGAGTTCTTGAATAAATGAAGTGAAAGGCACAAAAATATTTATTTATATATCCTTCTGCTATTGATTTTCGAAAAGAAAAATATTTTGAAGTTTATTTTTTGTTATTATTTAAATTTTCTTTTATGTATAAAGCATAATTTTATTTGATTTTTTTTCGAATTACACACTATCTTATTTACAATATGAAATTCTAATTTTTAACATCATATATAAAATTTTTTTTTTGGTACAATGGGTGATGTTGCGATGATAGTAAAAAAATCGCATAATACAGACTGAACAATATTTTTTTATGTAAATTTTGATTTATATATTCTCAAAATCTTTATGCTCGTAAAAGCACAAAAATAATAGCGTATAAATTTCAATAAGCTTAAATCAAAGTTATATGTTGTGTTTTTTTTTTCGTGTATTTTATTATTTAAACAAAATATTTGCATGTTTTCTTTGTAGAATTTTTTTTTTTTTATATCAAAAGGCCATCAAAAATAATATAAATGTATATTTATACATTTTCCTGAAATCGCAAATTAAAAAAACCTATGCATTTTAGACAAAAAAAAGAATGCATATATTTTTAAAAATAAACATTAACATCGAAAAGTTTTGAGTAATCTATAATTGGATTAAACTTGGAACTTGTGAAAATTGTATGATTTTCTTTATTAAATATGTGTGTGAATATAATTGTTATTAACTTCAGTTGACCTGTATTGAATACCGCGGTTTACTTTTCCACATAAAAACTGTCCTGTTTGTCGACTAGTTTAAAATGCGCCGCAGCTTATAAATTATTCATAGTAAGCTCTATTCGTCGTTGCGTTAGATTGTGCCATAGTGTGGCAAGAAATAATAGCAAAGACTGACACTTTTGATATAAATATAGTTATTATTATTATAGGAACATTTCGATTCTATATTAACAAAAAAAAAAAAAGAGTTATTTTTTCAATTTTAAAATACATTCAGTCATGAATGAATTATTATTTTGCTTGTGACATTGATATTTTGATAAAAAAAAAATTAAAATCGCCTGCAAACATTTTTTTTTTGTTTTTTTGATTTGAATATTTTATTGGAAAATTCCATGGGAAATTGAAATGTTGTGAAAAACAAAAAAATTGCGTGTTTGACAAGTGAATTTTGATTTTTAATTTTTTGTTTTCCAACATGATCTAGAAAAACTTTGAATATTTGAGTAGGTCAAAGTATATATATAGTATGGAGCAGGTTAAAGTATATAGTACACCATCCAAATTTAAATAATTTTTATTTTATTATTGAAGCGCTTTAGAATTGAATGGAAACTTTTAATTCTCTGGACGTAACAAGACCTTTATTCACTTGTTTGCAATCCTAAATGAGAGCTCCTTTCATATAGCACACTATAATTTTTAATTTATCTGATAACTCGCCCAAACCAAATTTGTACTGTCAGACAAACATTGAAGAATTTTTTTAGTTTTTACATATAAATAAAAAATTAATTAATTTTTTTCCATTTCTAAAAATTTACGAAATTATTGAAATCTAAACAAAAAAAAAAATAATTTTAATAGTATATAAGCAAGTACTACAATTTAGCAATATCTAAAAATGACTGAGAATATTCACAAAAAATTTCGGTATTGAGTTTCTATATTTCAGTTGAGTTGAGAAAATAAAAGAGAAAATGGTTTCTGAGAAATGGAAATTACAGGAAAATAAAAAAAAAACTCGAATATTTTCCCGGTCAATGTTTTTTTTTTTACTGAAAATGTTTCTTACTCATAGTACTTTATTTTACCACAACAATAATTTTCCTTTATATTAAAAGAGAAGAGAATTTATTTTTTAGAAGAAATATTCCGTCAAATATTCTTTTAAAATATCCAATTTCAAGATATATAGATAGTTTTTTTTATACATTCATTTTGTCTATGTGTAGTTTTTCTATGAAAAATATTCACAATATCTTTGGCGGTTGACTGTTTGCAACTTTCTATAATTATTTTTATGCCAGTCAAGGATTTGAAATAAATGAAAATTTCTTATTAGATAGATTACAAGGATTATAGAAAATAATATGAAAAAAGGAAATTTATTAAATGGAGGAAATAAAAGATATTTCTCTTTGATTTGAAAAATTTCTCATCCAATTTTTTTAGAAAAAGAGAAAACAAAAAGGATTTAGAAAAATGACTCTCTTTTCACAGCGTCAAAAGTAACCATCTCTGCTCATTTCAAAACAAACATAATTTATTATTTATATACTACACTTCAAAGTTAACATTTGATTTTTGTAATGGGTTTAGTTGAA
Source organism: Hybos culiciformis (assembly GCA_964007475.1). Lineage (NCBI taxonomy): Eukaryota > Metazoa > Arthropoda > Insecta > Diptera > Hybotidae > Hybos > Hybos culiciformis. Next base: position 1,591,098 of record OZ023275.1, read on the forward strand.
AAAATGTTTGATATTTTTGTTAATATGTTAATAATTTCCATAGTATAACATATCACATAGGTATTACACTGCTCAAAATAAATTTCCTAGACGTACTAAGTTTTCTTTCGCAATTCATGTGAACAAGTTATTTTTGAGTTCGTTTCTTATTCGATGCATTTTAAAAATTAAAGTTTCCTTAGTAAAATACAATTTTTGATTTTTTTAATATCAATAATCATTATAATATGCATACTACTTATATGTTTCCTTTGTAATACATACTTTTATATACGTATAATTAAACAATATTGATATCTACAAATTTTATTAAGGAATTCTATTAAACAAAATTGAAATTTAATTATAGCTTAAAAAGTTAAAATAAACTTTAAAATGTTCAAAAAAAAAAAAAAAAATTCTTACTGTTAAAATTGTTGAAATTTATCCTCAAGTTATTATTATTATTATTTTACAATCAAATGTTTTAAAAAAGGAAATTAAATTATGAAGAAAATATTCTATGCATATTTTTCATTGAAAAAATAAAATATATTTTTTCTCCATTTTTATGAAAATAAATTTTCCGGTATTTTGAATTGAGGTTAAAAAGAATAAAATTGCAAGTAAAATATTTTGATAAAAGAAAGAAAACAAAAACATTATTAATTATAATATTTAATACTGCCGGGAAGGAATATTATTATTATTATTATTTATTTTCGTTTACTTAAGTTAACATAGACTTAAAGTCGTTAGTATAGTACTTATTTTTGTTTTCTAATAAAAGAAATAAAAATAAAGCTGAATATTATTTCTGAACTTGTTTTATTATATATATATATAGACGACTATAATAACGTATTCGGAATTAAAAATAATTCCAATTCCGGCAAAAACAATTGCTGTTGCATAAGTGGAATAATAAGTAGAATAGTAACATTGAAAACAAATAAAAAAATAAATGAACTGCAAACAACATTTTGTATAATTCTAAATAAAAAAAAATTACAAATTTTACAATTCTATTGACGGAATAAATTTTTATATTGAAATTTTCCGTGAACTTGTCCAGAACAGCGTTAACTTATTCTATATCACTATTCCACTAATGCGAATGAATTGGAAATATAAAATGAGAGTTCTTCAAATATTTCATTCAAATGAAAATAATATGAGGCTTAGGCAAAATACAAAATAATTATTTACAATTTTTCCAAGTCCAAGATAAAAGCTTCATAATATTTGTCGCTAATTCCTGGCACAATACTAAATTAAAACTGATATATAAATATATGTATAAAGATTATCTCCAGCATACAAAAGTATGACAATAAATGTTTTCTTTTAATATAAAACTGCCAATTAGGGAAAAAATTTATTATATTCATAAAAAGTTAAAACAAAAAAGTGTGAACAAGAATTAAAAAAAAAAAACATAAAAACATCGTGGGTTTTTCCACATGTTAGATTATGTGAAATTTTATGTTTTCATTATTTTCTCAATAAAATTTCTTGAAAAACATCGTTAACAAATTTTTGTTTACTACGTTTTAAATTCTTTACTTTTTATAAGATTTATAACTTTTGTTATTGATATTTTTATAAATTTTATATGTACATAATATATATACTTAGAGTTATCGAATATTATTTTATTGAAGTTATTAGGAAGTAAATTTAATGATAAGTTTTGGAATGAAAAGTTAATATAATAATAATAACTATTAGAAATAACTTATTAGAAAATCTTAGAACAACAATGTTTTAAATCTATTAATTTACAAAATGTTTAAAATATTATTTTAACATTTTAAGAAATTATTTACACATAATAAGTTAACTATATTCCTTTTAAGACCTTTTAAAAAATTCAACCGTATATCATTATGATTCTTGCATCAAAAAAATACTTTGATCTACAGCTCGATTTCTGCACTATCATTGATTTAGGCATGTGATAAGATTTACCAGGGATAAGGTCGTTCTCAATCTACAGATCGATCTTTGATTGCTTTTGGTCGATCGTCAAAGAAATATTTAAAATTTTCTCCGAAGTTTTCGTATCCTTAAGACACCCCTGAGATATAGCTACTAATCAAATATTAAGAATTATTGCGATCTTTCAAATTTTTCATATATAGCTATTGTTAATCAGATTACAAATTAACAATAAATTCGTAATACTTTCATAAGACATTTTATATGCTTTGTACAGACACTTTCAATAATGTTCCATTTTGATTTTTTGTAGAAATTGTGTTTAATATATCTGTAACAGTAATAAATTATCGTGTAATAATGCTTTTAAAAAGAAAAGACGAGAGATTATTTTTTTTTCTGGTTTTTTTCGGTTCGTCTAAAGTAAGTTCCTTTTTCAATTCTTTTTATTTTTGTTAAATAAAAACACAAAAATTTACACATATTAGTTATATTTTTTGTGGTATTTATATTATTTTTTGGACAAGATAAAACCACTGGCTTCAAATTATTCAAAATACCATAATCTAACTAAATAATAAAAATAAAGCGAAAAAAAAGCTAAAGAATAATAAGGGTATTAATTTGGTTTCTCATTTTTGTCTAGACTTAATGTAAGTATATATATAAATTCAAATACCTATATCTTAAAGATTCAGACAAGCATAATTTTTATTAAATCCTTTTATATTTTGTTCCATTAAACATTAAAAAATATTAAAATCAAATCTCATTAAAATAAAATTTATCAATTTATCAAATATCATTCTGCTGATGTCTACATTTAATTGGTATTTATTTTATTTTTAATTTTTTTTATCATGGGTTTACTTAGATTTGGGGTTCTATAATTATATTAAAACAGTGGTAATCTAATATAATATGCCAAATAGGTTAATCTTATGATGATTAAATGAACTTTGTGATATTAAGAATTTTTGAAATTAAAAAATCAAATCTAACCTATTAAAATAAAAAATAAAAAATCTAATTTTTAATTTATATCGATTTATTGCACTATGAATTTATAATATAACTCTCAATGATCTGATTATATTAAATTTTTAATATATAGAATATAGAATTCAAAACTATTTGATTTTTATAATATTATACTCATCATAAAATGTTTTGAAGCTCTCTCTGTATTTGATTTTATCAAAGTCTTTGTTCTAGGTCTTTGTTCTAGTCTTTGTTAAATAAAATTAACATACAACATAACTTAGTTCTGCACTATCAGGTATATGGTTATTTATATCATAAATATATGTATGTGTGTATAATATTTCAATTATTTACTTTTATTTTTTTAATAACTTTTAAATTTTTTATTAAATTCTATTTATTTACTTTATTTATTATTGATTGTTATAGAAGATATTTATTAGAATATTAATATTTAGTATTTACACAAATCTACACATAAGTATATTGTGCATCATAAATATACTATATATAATATATTTAGTCTTTTATCTTTTTCTAAATGGCATAATACCAAGCTGATATTCAAATAAGAATTGAAAATTTTTCTTTGTTAAAGTAAATAAATAATGCAAAAAAATCGCAACAAAAAAAACAAATTAATCCCAAAATTAATTAACTTTAGCTATTAAGAATTGAACATACTTATATAAATAAAATAGTTATTCATAATATTCTTATTTAATAATAATATGTTGAGATAATATTTTTTTATGTTAACAGAAATAAAATTCTCCATTAAAACATTTTTAAATGAAAATAATGTTATATGAAAATATTGAAAATAAAATACAATATATAATATATAAAGACTTTCTTATTTAGTTGTAAACTACTTAGTTCCTACAAGTTTTAAAAAAAAGTATTTTCATAGTATGCGCATTAACCTAATCTTAAATTAAATTACTATTTTAATTATGATCAAATCATATAATTAAGCTACGTGAATACGGGCATTAGTGTGATAGTTTATAAAAATTTTTCTTGACTGAATATATATAAATTTTCTTATTTTAAAATCTTTAATAATAATATTCTTTTTTTTTTTGAAAATCATGAAAATCTTATATATAAATTTAATTCTATATTTAATATGTATATAAGAAAAATAAGGAATTCACTCATAACCATTTTCTATATTTTGAAAAACACATCAAGGTCATTTGAAATAAATAAAAGGAATATAATATTCTTTACTTCTATATACAAAAAATTTTTTTTCTATATGTACATATCTGATTTTTTTATCCTTAATTTGATGGAAACATCTTTTTTTTTTTTTTTTTAAGATGAAATTTTAAAAAGGAAAGAAAATTAATTTTTTTTTTCTCCCTTCTTATATTTTCTAAAAAAAAAAAAAAAAATTCTTTTGTTTATTTTTCTTATGCACACAGATAATAAATGTATATACCTATATGTACCATGCTTTAATATTATATAATATAATAGTAACCCATAACGATATTACTTACTATCATACTATGATATTATTATTATTTTCTTTTTTCTTTCTTTTTCTTTAATTTAGTTTTGTAATGTTATTATTTTACAAAAGTATTAAAGATTATAAATTTTAATGGATTAACAAGGAAGAAAGAAATAAAATAAAATTTATAAAATTAAAAATGCAAAAGAAAGAAAGAATCATTTTTTGAGAATTATATATTTTCTTTTATTTTTAAATTTAGACGTAAATTTTTCTGTCAGAATAAATACGACATTTTTTTTTTTGGTTTACAATATCAGAGTCTATGTCACTTTCAGTCATTGGAATCCTATGGGATGAATTTAATAATTTTGAAAAATGTTGTTTAAAAATTCAAAATCAAATTAATATTTAAGTTATTTTTGTTATTATTATTATTATTAAGTTTTAATGGGGGACAATATTTTTTATATTTTTTAAATCTTGCAATTAATATTGCGTCTAAAAATATGCTAAATTAGAAAGTTAGACATAATTTTGACAATAACATAAAAATAATTTTAATGATTAGATAACCAATTATAATTTATGTTCATTAGAGAGATAAGAAAGAGATTTTAGAGCCAGTTAGTCTCTTTTAATTTTCTGCTAGCTTAAATATTCAGTATAATGTAATAACTAAGTTTCGTCACATCTAAGTTAAATTTTACGGATAAAGTGACGAACAATTTTAATAACAATTGCTATTATTTGTCAAACCTGACCAATTTTTACTTAAGAATGTGAACTCCTATTTTCTAACATATGGGTTTAATATAGGTTGAATCTTATTCAACTTGCAATATAGAAACTAAAGTTTATTAAATTTTTATTTTGATATTAAAAGATAATAATCTTGAAAAATAAAAATGATTTATAAATTTATATATAAAATAAATAAATAAAAATTTCACGCTAAAGAAAAGGAATTTACTATTTTACCTCAAAATCATCCTTTTGTAAAAAAAAGAAGAAAAATATGCACTTTATAATACAATATGTTTCTTTGAAAAATTTTCCCACAAATGTGAGTTTTCTTTAGGTGAAATATTATATATTTTTTAAATCGCCTAAGAAAAAACAAAAAAGAATATATGTATATATGCAATAAATTTATCGCATCCATAGAAATCTTGCAGTATAAATACTTCAAAGTCTGCCGTGTGTGATTTTATAATCATTTATAATTATTATATGCTTGTGCAGTTCGTATGACGTTCTCGGTAATTAGAGAAATTGTATTTTAATATAACTCTTTTGGTTTTAAGACGAAAATAAAAAAAAAAATTTTCTTTTCTTTTGCAGACAGAAAATATTTCCTGAAATATTTATGACCTTGGGTAAGTGCTTAACTAAAAAATAAAATAACTATATTATGATTAGCATTTTTACTAGCTTTAAGTTTTATCTGAATTCTAAGGTTTATTTTTAAAACATTTTTTAATAACTATATATTTTTATCGCAATTTTGTAAGGTTGTAGACTATGTAAAAACAAAGCATCCAATAGCGAAATACTTAGGTAGATTTCCAATTCATCATGACATGACTTTATATCTTGAATTGGAGAAATGTAACCTTGGAGATGATAATTTCATTTTTTATTTCAGTTTCAAATCACATAATATTAATTTTATGTTATGCTTTCCAACCTAAAGAAAAAACTGTAGGGCAAATATTTTGTATAAATTACTATGTCTTAAAATATGACCAACAATTAATATTTAAGCATTTACAAATTATTTTGCACGTTTTGTGGCACGAAAATCGAGATATATTTCATTAATAATACAATTGATTAGTGTAGAACAATTATTTGATTTTTCAAATAAAATTTCACTACACTTAATATTGTAGTAATAAATGTTTGATAATCTTTATTGTCGAAAATTTTAAAATAAATAAATTTTATAAAACTTCTATACAATGATATTCATATCACATAATATATATTATATAAGTTAAAGAGATTTTTCTAAAAATAAAATCACCTGCATGACATCTTTTGTCAAGGTGAAAATTAAAACTAATTTTCATAAAATCATCTACTGCTGTATAATGACACATTTATACTATTTCACTGCAAAACCAATGAAACCATCAACAATATTTTCAATTATATAAAATTTCTAACTATGCATAAGATGATTTTTAATACAAAAATTTAATTAATAACTTGAACTAAATAGTGATAATAAAAGTACTAATATTATAGTTTAATTTTGTTAGGGAAGAAAATAGCTTCAGCTAAATATTAATTAATATAAATTGAAGTAAAATTATTCTTTATATAAGTTCTATATTAAATAGCTCTTAAATGTCAAATATCTATAATAATAATAATTGTTCATATAAGAAGAAAATACTCGACGCGATAGAATTACTAGCCCCCAGCATTAACAAGCAATACTTACTACTTTGAGGATTATAGTTTTAAAAATTGCTTCAACTATTAATTCCCAAAGTAAGTAAGTTATATATATATATACTTTTGCTATATGAACTATTGTATATGTTTTAATTAAGAATTTTTATGTTTTTTTGAAAAAAAATTTGTTTTTTCGAAAAGCAAAAAAAAAAAAATGAAAATTTTTTTTATTAAGGATATTCCTTGGGGAAATTAAATTTCTGTTTTTTTTTTTTTTTTCATTAATAGGTAATCTTGTATTTTTTGGTGTTTAATTTTCATAATGTAACTTATATTGTGAAACAAAAAAAAATTAAATTTATAGTTATATGTACATATATACAAAATATAAAAAATAGTTATATGCAATTTTTTATGCTTTCTCTTGGTATGATAATTGACAAATTTATAGTTAATTACAAAAAAAAAGGATCAATAATATAGTTAAATAATTAGGTACATCTTTAAAAATACATTTAAAGCACGTCCAAAATTAAAAATTTTTTTTCAAACATTTAAATATATAATATTTTTTGACCTAAAGCAATTTTATTAAATTGAAATGAAAAACTCTTTAAGTGTGACACTTTTGATTTATAAATTTTATCCTTAGGCTATTTTTGTAGTTTTCTTAATTTTTAGGATTTTAAATAAATTTTTTCAAGCATTAAGAATTTAATTAATAATAATAATAATGAATTTAATCCCTTTTAAAAGGTGTTTAATTGCCTAAGAAACTGTTTAGGCAGGATAAACATTGTTGTTCTTAATTAACTATAATTAATTTTTATTATTATACTTTAATAATGCGAAAATATTCCTATATACTTAAGTTTATAAATTAACATAATGGCTTCGATTTTTATTATGTGACATATTCTTGGATGGTTAGATGACGGAATCATTATATTTTCACATTATCTGAACTAATAAAGTTTTTGACGCAACGAATACTTTTTCACAGTAATTAAGTAAGGGAGAAGCAATTATTTCCTCAGTTTTTCAATAATGTCAATTTTCTTCTTTTTTATGAATAGCTTTAAAACTGTCAAAAAATAAATTAAATTAAATCGATTTCACACGATCGCCGTCCGGTTTTGTAATAATTTATTAAAATTAACATAATTTTTAAAATTTTGTTTTCAAATGGAGTTAAAAGTTTATAATGTTTGAAATTTTTACTTATCAAGAACATACCCTTATGACAAGGAATCAAAACTTAAACATTCTATGCACTATATTAGAAATAATTTTTCAATGATGTATTTATATAAAAAAAAAAAAAAATTAAAAATAAATAAAAATTGAGAAATCTTTAGAAATTAAAAGTGGATGATAATAATGATTCTGATGAAATTTAATTATTGTTTAAAAAAGATTTTTAATTAAAAGATACCATTGTTTTATATATAATTAAGTATATATTATATATATACGGTATAGGCACTTTATTGCGCTTATTGTTTCTGATTAGATGAAATAATTTTTTGAAATATGTATATTGTTATTTTTATACATATAATTGAAATGAGAGAAAACTGATGGTATATTATATTATTTATTTATTTTTTTTTTGTTTACATTTTACAATCGATTTTTCTTCACTTATCGTTGAAGGAAGAAATTAATTAAGAAATCATTGGAAATCTGGATATATATATTGTATATATAATATATACATATAATATTTTCATTATCCATCTGAATTTTTTGATATGAATCTAAAATTTTTGTTTTCAATTGAAATTGCACCATAAAAAAATTAATTAAAGTCTATGAAATCTTTTTTTTAATTGGTAATAATAATTTATGTTTATGTCAAAATTCCTTAATTTAAAAAAAATATATATACAGTAATTGTAAACATAATATAGCTATTTTTTTTTATAAAATTCAAATTATTATGAAATATTTTATTAAATTTTCATATTTCACTTTATTCATTAAAGCTAAAAATATTTATGTCAGATTGAGTGCATTCAAAATATATGTTTGTACTATGTATATGCAAATTTCATATAATAATATTATTAGTGTATACCTACAATGTATATGCATTGTTGTAAATGAAACTAATTGAGCATATAATTTTTGTGATTAAAATTTTATTATTTTTAATAATTAATTTGCATTGTTTTGTTGAAAATAAATTGATTTACTTACATTTAATTAAATTAACATTAAAATAGGCAGAAAAAAAAAATAAATAAAGTAATAATTATAATTATAATATATATTAAATAATTATGTATTTTATTTTTATTAAAATTTTTTGTTATATCTTTTTATTATTTTAGTAAGATTAGTAAAAAAAAAATAGCTTTCAAATAAAATTTTAGGTATGTTGACATTTATTGAATTTTTAAAGACTACAATTTTATATATGTATATATGAAAAAAACTAAAGTTGATGGGATATTTTAATTCAAATTCGAACCAAAAGAGAAATTTAAGCATTAAATATTTAATATGTGAGGAATGATTATTTTGTGCTCGCTAGCATATTAAAAATTCAAGAAACATTTCGTAACTTTAAATTTAATGATTTAAATGAAAAAGTCATAATATATTTAGTAAAAACTTTTATAAAAGGTAGGTATAAATTTTAAGAATTCAATAAGCATAAAAAAAAAAAACCGGAATAAATTTTTTAAAATTAAATATAAATATATAACTGCCAACAAACACCAGCAGAATTTATATTTAGTTATTTTAATAATTTATTTTATTATCAAAGAAATATTTATTCTTTTTTAAAATGAGTATATATTATATGTATATACCCTTTGATTCTTTCTTATTTAAAATTTTATTTAAAAAAAATATAAAGTTTTTATTTGAATTTAAAATATCAATTTTTTTTTTGTTTGATAAAACTTTTAACAAAAAATATGCTTGGAATTCGAATTTGAAATAACATTTTTTTCTCTTATTATTAGAATTCACATATAACTATGTATTGTAGTGTATAAATATACGCAGAAGGTACTTTTGTATCTATTTTTGAATCAATGAACAGAAAATATTTTTTTTTTTACTCATCCCTGAATTTCGAACATTTTTAATTTGTGACAATAATTTATATGAAATAGAACGTACATAACCTAGAGGGCAATCAAAAGCCAAATAAATTTATTTAAATTTATCCAAGCTTCAACTGGAGATACACTATTTACCTGTCCTTGTCGAATTATAACATGAAAATTTGATGTGCAAAAAATTCTATTATTTGAAAAACAAATGAAATTTTTTGAGTTTGCAGTTTTTAATACATATATTTTTTATATCTTTATTATATCAAAGAAACCCAAATTCATATAAATAAAAATTAAATATTTTACACATTTTCTATATACACTATATAAATATATATATGTACATGAAAATAAATTATAAAAGCATATTATTCATATAAAAAAGAAAACATACTATGTTCATCAAATATGAAAAATAAAAACCAATTTTGTGCCTTAATCTTTATTGCGTTTTTAAATCTTTCGTTATGATAAAAATTCAAATATATCAAACTTTCATAGTACATTTAATTTAGTATATCCTTGGTAATATAAACCATGAAGAACAAACTCACTCAAAACACGAAATATTTAGCAAATTAACAAAGCAATTCCCTTTTTTTTTGCATTTTGTATATATAAATTCGAGTCTGACATATGATTTTATAATTGAGTCAAAAAATTTCATATATATAGTTCTTGATAAAATTCATATCAAATAATACTGTTCCTTCAAAAAAATATAATATAACTTTTGGGAATTTTCATTTAATTTTGAATAAAATCGAAAGATCCGTCAACAATAATAATAATAATAATAAATTGTGAAGAAAGTTGCTGGGTTGAAAACTTTCTTACTTATTATTATTTTTGATTATTCTTTTAAGATTTTCTTTTAAGATTTTTCCCTACGGGGAAAAAAGGAAACAAACAAAATTTTCAAAATACAGCTGTGTATAGATAAAATTAAGTTATAATGTTTTCGAGTATACAATATGACGAGAAGAATGACGTCTTCAATTGTAATAAGATCAAAAAGAATATAAATTGAACATTTTACAGAGAATTTTTTGGTATTATAAATTCTCGCAATAGGTTTTCACAAATTAAAGTGATTCATAATATTGACAAGTAGAGTATTAGATTTTTAATTGAAACAAATCTATATTCAATATATTAATTATGATAATTTGTAAACTAAAACTTTATTCAATATAATATCAAAAAATCCATAGAAATTTAAAACAAATTGAATTAAAAAGATATAATTATAATTAATTATATTTATATTAATATATATGCATATGGGATTATTAATGTTGAAACATCTACTTAAAAAAAAATAAATATAATCTACAATTTTAAAATTTCATAAATATATCCAGCATAAACTTATTTGATTATGCAATTATTATTAAATTTGATTTAATTTTGGTGACAAAATAAAATAACTGAAATCATATATTAAAAATAAAATAATATAAAATAATAACAAATTTAATATTAATATTATAAATTGTCGCAATAGGTTTTCACAAAATATCAAAAAATCCACAGAAATCTAAAACAAAATTAAAAAGATATTTATAATAATTCATTATATTTATTTTAAATCTACAAATTTTAAAATTTGAATTAATTTTAATGATTACATATAAAAAATGATAAAATAAATGAAATCATATTAAAAATGAAATATTTTATATATAAACACAAAATTTATAAATTATAATGCAATATTATAAATTATTATTCCTTTGTACATTGTGATAAAATGTTCATCGTACATTAATTGCCGTAAATATAAAATAGTTATAATGCTTCTTTATAGTAAACCACCGTAAGAGATATTATCAACAATATTCTGCAGTTCACAAAATATGGAAATAAAAAAATCTTCCTATTATTGGGTTTTATATTCAATTATTATTCAAATAAGTCCTATTTTGAAGAACTTGGCATAATAGCTTAAAATCCTTTTTATCCGTTATTAAATTATTTCTATATTAACATTATTTTGTAGTTGTGTACACAAATAATTTTATTATAATTTTTTTTAAAACATAATCTACATAACTACTGGTTAACAAATAGTCGCACAACAATGAAGAAAACAATATCTCAAGAGAGTGTTAAAAAAAATAAGGAAGTATATTAATGCTTGTTGGACACACAGCTACGAGAAGAAAAAAAAAAATAAAACTGAAGGAAAATTTTTAAATTAGCAAAAAAAAAAAAAATACTAATTTTAATGCTAATTAGATTTTTTTATGCGTACAAAAAAAAACAGACAGGAAAAAAGGGTTTAAAAATAAAATGTCAAAACAAGGTTACAAAAATACTATAAGTTTTATATATTAGGTACATGTTTATGTTTAAATAAAATAAACGAATTTCAAGTGTTATGTTTAAGATTTTTTTAGTTTAATTTTTTTTGCTTCGGTGGTAATGAAAATAAATATCGCCACAAAAGTTGACTAAATTGACAAAAATGCATCAATGACGCCAAATGAATTTTAGTTTTTTATAAGTTTGTTTTTATATTAAAAAATGTTATTTATATGAAATACAAAATGGGCTTCGGTGATTATAAATTCTACATCGCTATCGGAGCGTCTAGTTTAAAACTCAGAATTATTTTCTATTCTCAAAGTTGGATAAGTCTTTTCTATCGTTTGCATAAATGCATTTAATGAGCAAATAATTTTTAAGCTCCAACTATAAACTTTATAAAATATAAGTAAAAGAAAAATTAAAGATCTTTTTAATGTTTAAAAAGTGAATTATAACTCTACCTCTTAGTCGTTAGATTTTTAATAATTTTTTTTTTTTCTTCAAAAATTTTTTTCTTATAACTTGAAGTTAAAATTAATTTTTAAAAATCTTTATCTTGCTTAATATATTTTGTGGATTAATTTCTTACGTGACAATATTTGGAAGCTTTTAAACGTGCTTCCATATTTATATATAAATTTTTTGTTTTTTATTATTTTTTTACCTCAATTATCTTGAAATTTTTTTTTTTTTTTGCAAAACATAGACGACACATAAATTTTAATTATGCTTTTTACGTGAACATTTTTAAGTTTTTAAAATATTTTATTATAAGTATTAGAGTGTTTAAAGCAATTTTTTAAATCTTTATAAATATATGTATTTAACCATAAAGCTATAACATTAAAGTGTAATTACATATAAAAGGATAATAATTTGTAGAGATTAAAGTTTGTTAATTTTGAAGAGTCGAAAAAAAAAAAAAACAAGAAAAGTTATTGAATTTGTTGTATATACTACAGAATAAATTAATTTGTTCCACTTCTGACCGATTTTGGTATACATATACTATTTAGTTGTACATTTGGTTAACCAAAGAGTTAATAAATTCTCTTCTTATATATTTATGATAAGTTTATTATGTTCTGTGTATTTAATAACTTCTAACTGAATCATATATATTTTTAGATGGTCTGGAATCTTTGCAGTGCGTTTACGATTCCGGACCAAAAATTATCACAGAAAATGACGAATATAATATCCAAATTATTAAATCAAAAAATTGGGAACTCTATTTCATTTATCTTTATTTCTAAGAGAATTTTATATTTAAATAATGAAATAAAATTTATTTATAATTCATTCGTCAAAAAGGAAAACAAGATTTTATAAATCTTTTTCTTGTACTTGATATATATTTTACATATTTACGCTCATCTACATGTATAATGATAATAGATATTTAAATCTAAAAAATTTTACAGAAACTTTTTTTTTTAATTTATTTTTATGTCTGTGCGGTATAAACTTAAAGTAAATTCAGATATTTAAACGTAACTTTTTTGGTTTAATTTCTTTGAATGAGTATATTTTTATTTTAATATTTCACACCATTTTTCTTGAAATTTAGAACAATTCGGATCCCTGTGGCCACAAACAAGACCTAACCAACTACTAATTTTTATAAAATTCACTTCAAATGTTTGTACATTAATATAAAATTTCAAAGGTATATCAACAAAATTAAGACATTTTTTCCAACAGAAACATTTCTTTTCAACTTAAAGTTTAAAATAATATTTTTATTTTGTTTTTTAAAAATTGATCAACTTTAACCAAGAATAATGTATCAGAAAAACTATTCTTTATAACTCTCTAAATGCCTTGAAATATATACCAAACACATAATGCTTGTATACAATATAAATATAAAATATATAGTATACATATAATAATAATATTCCTCTTCCAAAAAATACAGTTCATAAACTATATATTTCACATGAAACTGTTTAAAGTAATAAAAAAGTTTTCCATCTTCAAAGTTTTATTTAAAATATATACATTTATAATGTTTTATTCTCGTACTTATTAAGTTTGGAAAAAAAATTATTGTGCATTTTAAATTACACATTAACTGGTTTATGTATATTGGATAAAAATGTTATTTTAAGGCTACAAATAACAAAAAATATACATTATATTTATTTTTTTTGTTATTCCAAAACAGTTTTTGAATAAAAAAAGTTTTTTAAGTAGTTTTAAATAGTTTTAATTGAGGACTGAATGCGGACTAAAAAAATAAAAAGAATTATTATATATATGCATATATTATCCACATTAGTAACCGACAATTTTCCCTCCTGGTTTAATTAAAAAATACAAAAATAAAATATTATAATAAAATTGTATTTAGCAGCTGTTAGGAAATTCACTTAAAGAAGTTCTAATTTTTTTTTTAAATAAAGTTTTTGTTATTTGATATCATCCTACAATTGCACAAACATTTTTTAAAGTTATGTTAATCTCTTCCATCCAAAATTTTATTGTTGTTCTTCTACGAAATTAGATTGAACATATATATAAAATAAAAAATGTTAGATAACTTTAAATTCAGATTTCTTGTTTTAGAATTCTAACATTTTTGAAAAAATCTTATTAGATTTAAAATATATGATTTCTATAATCTTATACTATAATCTTATGTAAAAAAATAACATTACATGCCTACAGCTGTTTTAACATAAATGAGAGTTGTTGTTGTTTTTTCTATATATATCGGTTAAAAAAAAAAAAGAAGAATAAAATGTCATTTAAAAAAAATCAGATTTCCCAAATAAATATAAATATGTTTTCCTCAATGTGAACACCCCGGGGTTTATAGTCCTAAATTTATTTTATATAACAAAAAAAAAAAAAAATAAATAAAAAGAAAGAAGATTTTGCTGTTTCTTTAAAATAATTTTGTTTTTTTTTTTTATATCTTATACTTTCTCAAGTCACGATTTTATTTTAAATAAAATTTCTGGCGAAGTTAAATTTTCTTTCATTTCTTATCACGAGGTGGGTCATCTATGGGGTTATGAATATAAAGTAGAACGTGGAGGTACCCAAAGAATTTCTCTCTAAGGAATTCGTCTGCTTAGAATTCTTTCCACATTCGTTAAGTTAAGGAAATTTAAAAAAAAGTTTTCCTGAAAATCTCTGTCAAAGTTAAAATTCTACAAGTGATAAAGTGAAACAATTCTGTTTTTCTATAGATTATATTTTTGAAAGAGTTTATCCTCGTTTGTCAAGCTGACATTCAAGTTGTGAAGAATTGGTAAAAATATCAATTAATTTTAGACATAAATATTCTTTGTTCATGATATTTCTTCATATATTCAAATGAAATGAATATTTTCCAGGAAAAAAACCATTTTTCCTTCAACAAACGCTATACTATAGAAAAAATTTCTTTTGAGGCAATATTAAGAATTTTGAATTTCTCATTATATTAATATTTCACACAGCTTAATTAGAAGTTCTTTTTTTGTTTTCCTGGTACTAGGTAAATAATTTAAATTATTTTAATTTTATATTTTTATCAGTATAATCATTCATTTAATTTTAAATATTATATCCTTTGTACTTTATTTTATTATCCTTTTTCATTATCCGTTAAATATACGAGGAAAAAAAAACCAGAATAATTGGATATAATGTTTTAAATAGAAAATTTTAATTACACATGGTTTTTAAATTTATCCTTAAATAAGTGGTCCTTTTATTATATGTAGGCCATATAAAATATAAAATGGCTAAAAGACAGAAAAAAATTATATACTTCATTATATAATATTATTATGTTTTGAATGATATTATTATAGGGAAACATATTATAATGTATGAACATGAGAGCTTTATTTAGATATTTAGGGTTAATGTTGAAATTAGCCTTTTATGCAAAAACATTTTTTTTTTATATTATTTCGAGAACGTTCTCAAAACTGATATTAATTAATCTAAAATTAAGGAGTTTGTCAAAGTTATGCTATCTTTAAGTCATATTGACAATGATTTTATAATAATTAAAAGGCATCGACAAATAATGTCAATTGTGACAACAATTTTACTCTCATCTCAACTCGGTATGACGTTCTTTAAATTTTCTTACGAGATTAAATAAATGTAGGATTAAAAATATTAAAATAAATCGAAATAATTAAATATATTAATAAGGAAAAGTTATTTTCCATTAAATATCTCTGTAAATATTCATAAATTTTGATCGTTCTGTGGACTTACAGGTTTTAATTATTCGTGTTTTTTTTTTTAAAACAAATTCTTTATTCTTAAAAGCTTACGCATCCTTTTTCTAAAAGGTAGGTAGATATTATATTTTATAAAATAGGATAATAATTTGATCAAATTAAGAATAATAACTTTTATTATGGTCTCACATTAAAGAATAAATGAGGTGGAATAATGATGTTAATTATTTTTTTTTTTTTGCCCAGATATTAACTTCGTTAATATTTATGAAGTTCTTTTTTTTTTTTTTACCAACAATTGACCACAATTTTTTGTTTTTTTTTTAATTTAAAAAAATTTATTAACCTTAAAAATTGTTTTAAGTATGATGTTTGTGGACCCATTTATGATTTTTTTTTTCCTGAATCACTCTGTTTATGATGATAAATGTTTCCATTTTGGGAAAGTGTTTTAATTTAGAAGAATGTTTGGTATGGATGGAAGGTAAGATCATACAATGAATTGAGACAGAGCAGCAATAGAATTAGGCGCCAAAAAGTAAAATACTTTTGCGTTGATTTACTTAGTATCAAAATTTTAAATTTCCTAAACATATAGTTTTAATTTCTAAGCATCATATTATTATTACAGTAATATTATGTAAAATAAATTACAGACAAAAAATAGAGAATTTGCATAAGTACATTTATACTTATTTATAAACATTATAAATATTTTTGATTCCTGTTCAATTTACATTTTTGTATAATATAAAATATTTTTTTGGAATAAATTTCGTTCTTCAAATTTATTGAAAATCAAATATGTGTGTAAATAAAAATAAACATTAAATTATTGGTTTTCCTTTTTTTTTTTTTTTTTCGTTAAATTAGGGTTTCTTGAAGATATTATAAGAAAATCTTTAATATTCCCAAATGCCTAAACAGAAAATAATAAATTCTTTATTGAAAAAGTTAAAAAAGAAAAAAAAAAGTTTAAAATGAAAATTTATGAAAATAAATTATCAAAACTTTTATTTATCAATTTATTTTTATCCTTTAATCTTCATTTTATACGGTGAAAAATAAATAAATTATATTAGGTGTAGGTAAGTAGTATAAAAGGAAATGAACCCTGTTTTTGCAAAAAAAATATTTTATTACTTACAGGGCCGTTTCAGGAGTTTCTCAGCTAGTGTCGGCATATTGCCATTCAAAAATAATTAGCAAGAAATAATAAATTGCATATTTTTTTTTTTAATTTATTTCAAGAAATAAATCTAATCTTTGTTTAAATAGTTTCTCAATCAACCTAAGTTTCTACCTCCATTGATAGTGCGATCTCTTTAACACATGCAGGAAAACTACCCTGATTATTTATATAAAAAAATTTCGAACATGTAAAGTAGGTACTTATATCTAGATAATAATGTCATAAATATATTTACTTCAATTATAATACACACCTAATACTCATAATTTTATCAATTATTTTATTTATATTCCTAGCAACAACGCGTTAAGTTGATTTACATGGGTCAACAATCATAATCAAATGTTTTGCGCTTTTTTAATTGACCTAAATTTTTAATCGCATATATCGATCAAAAATAAATGTTTTATTTTTTAATTTTTTAATTTATGTTTTTATATTACATTTAAAAACATTAGTTATAGGCATATTAAATAATTTTATTGCAAATTCCACAAATACCGTAAAAATACCACAAATTATATTTTATTTACATTATTATAAAGTATATTAATTAAAATTTCAATCTGATTACAAATTTAATTTATATTATATACTTGAGTTTATATATGAATGAAATAATTAACTTAATAATTTTCATTGATTAGATAGCACACAGTCTATAAAGTTTATTTAATTATTATATATATTTATTGCTTTACATGTGGTGCAAATATAACATTTGATATACGAACTATATAAACAATTTTATTATTTTATTTACAAAATTTTTACTATGGTGTCTAAAAAAGGGTTTTTTTTTAATCAAATTGTTAAGTTGAAAAAAAGATAAGTATGAGAAGTTGTATTAAGTGAACATCAGAATCCCCATATAAATCATATAAATTTGAAGATAGTTACAACATTCAACTTTTAGTCGCGTCTGTTGGTTGAAAAATAATTGAATATTTTTTTTTTTTTTTAAATCAAACAAAAAAAATTGTTTTATATTTAATTTTTTTTTTTTTTTTGTTCAAATATTATATGTTTTATGTTTACATGACATAACTTTTTGTTTTTTTTTTTGTGTATGCAATTTTCTTTTTGCGCAATATATGGTTTTTCTTTAATAAAAAATCAACAACAACTATAATGAAAGGTAAATATTTTTTTTTTAAATTTTTCTTCCGTCAATAAAGTAAAAATATAATTAAATTTTCTTTTCTCTCTGTATAATTATGAAGAAAAAAACTAAATTAAATTCTTTATTGAATTATTTCACACATTTTCTTCTTTTATTTTTATTTATTTATTTATTTATTTTTTTTTTTTTGTTATATTTTGTAAATAAAAAATTTAAACACACGTGATTTTCTTTATTTTATATAAATATTTATATAAGTACATTGAAAAAATTTTTGTTATCAAATATTTATTCATTTACATTCATATTACACGTACAATTCAAGCGTGCAATATAATGTAAATTGTTTAATTCAAAATAAGAGGAAAATTTTTAAATTTTTTTCATGCGAAAATATTCATCGTTTTTAATGTTATTTTTATTTCAAGAGTGAAAAAAAAATCCTTAAAGAATTTTGCCGTGACAGCAGGACTACAAATATTCGAGGGAACAATATACTTAAATACCGTTTTAAAAGGATTTGTACTTAATTTCACTTTTACGTATAAAACATATCGCGAAAAACAATTTCGTGGAAGATTGATTAGGCTGAATTTCGGCTTCTCTATAGAGATTTAAACATTGATTATAATTCGTTTGTTGCGTCATTCACAATAATGGTTGTAGTTTTTAATTTCATTCACAATAAAGCTTGAAGTTTTTAATTTTTTCGCAATAAATATAAAGTAGAACAGTATTGATTATTTAATTAAGTAATTTTAATTAATAATCTCTACCAGGATCTATGTCGAAAATAAACTTTGGCGAGCAAAAAAAATTATTTAGTTTTATTTTCTATTTTTTCAATGTTTCTACTGTGCATCCGCGTAACTTTTTAATATTTAGAACATGTAATTAATTTAAAAAAATTTTAAGTTCTTATTTATTACAACCTGAAAATAGAATTATGTGTTTCAAAATAGGATTTATTTTTAATTTTCCATTCAGAGATTTTTCTTTCTGCCTGTAATTCATATATACTTAAAACATAAATATAAATCTTCCATTAAATTACAAAAAATGATAATAATTTATATACCATCAAAAAATTATTTTTAATTCGATAATTAAAGACTAAAACATTTTAACAGCTTATTTATTTCATTTCATTTTTATAATCATAATACTTACAAGTTTGATTTAACACAAAATGAATGTTAAATTATTTATATATTTTCAGATTTTGTTAAATTTTTTTTTTTTTTTTCAAAAATATTGTAAGGATTCGGCTTTGGGTAAAACAAAAAAATTTGTATTTATTTTTATATTTATTTTTTTGAGCGTTTATAATTCATATTTTACCGAAATATTGCTTAAACATTCATTTTATGCTTAAAAATAAATTATTTGTTATGCAAAATAAATGAGAACATTTAAATGAAGAACAATATTTTTTTATGTTTAATGAAAAAACAATATAATTGTCATGAGAAAAATTAAAATTCCGTAGGTATTATTATTATTTTTTCTGGCTTATTCCAGCATATAAAGAAACTTTAAGTTGAGATCGAAAAACGGAATGCAGGAGATTGGCATCGCAGAAAAACAATAACAATAAAAAACAATAATGGTTCATCTTGATTTATTAAGAAGCAATTTTGATTATTTAAATACACCCATTCAATGTCGAATGAGTTACTTTATTAAAATTTCGACTTTTAAAATATAATGTTAATTAATTAAGTTGTCATAATTACTTTTCTGACAGCTTAAAAACCGCAATTTTTCTTTTACATAAATCATGAATCATTTCTATGTTCTTTTAAGTATGTACTTACAGGAAAATAAATTAAAATATAAAAAGAGAAAATTATATATATAGGAATTTCAAGTATTTATATATTCTTTAAGTAACCCAAAAACTTAAACCAATTTTCAATTATATTCTGCAAAAAAAAAAAAAAAAATCAATCATTCAATGTTATTAATTTAATTAGAACAATTTGTTAAATTGAAAATATATTAAAAAAACATTAATTCAAGGGCAAAAGTAAAAAAAAAATTATTTTTCAAAGTGAAAACCTTTTTTTTTGGTTTTTTTTTTTTTCTAGATTTGAGAACTTTTTAAATCTATCCTTTTTTTTTTTTTCAATTTATTAAAGAAAGTTCAAACAGAAATTTATTATTTTTTTAAGGGCTTTCTATTTATTCAGTTTGTTAAAAAACATGAAAAAAAAAGGTTGTAATTTTTTGGGTTACCACCTAAAGATATTGTTTAATTAAATAAAAGTCACTTAAGCATTTAAGAGGGGGGAGAAAAATATAAAGGAACAAAATAAAAGGATTTTATAAACAAGAAGATTTTCTAGTATTTTATTATACTTCACTAATATAGACATAAAATTAATACAAATTAATGTTGACTACATAATCGATCAATTTTGATCGAAAGTGTTAAAATATAATCTTTATGAAATTAAAATATAATCTATCTAAGTACTACCTAAGTACTACCTATAATTTATTATTCTATGTCTTAATTTATTTACTTTACAGTTAAACAGATTATTTTTAAAATCATTTACTTACAGCAGTTTTGAACACCGCAACAAGACCTGAAGCAGTAAAAATTTCTCAGAAAAAAGATTATGCAGATAAGGATTTTGGAAAACTCATTTACTTAAGTTATTTTTAAAATTTTTTTATTCTACCTAAATGCAATTAGATTAAGCCATTTATTCAAATATAACATATATGAATGAAAATATATACTTCACAATTTTATTATGTAAATTTTAATAATTGCGAAACCAAAAACTAAAATATTATGAAAACTTTTAAGTTCTCCAGAAAGAATAATATATAGAGTTCTTGAAATAATAAATTAATTTTATTTTATGAAGGATTGCTGTTAAAATGGAAACGCAATTTATGGTATGCACTGTACATAAAACAATTATCAAATAAAATTTTTCTAGTTATAGGATTCAAAAGTTTTTATTTTTATGATTAGAAATTTTGTGGTAACTGCTCTTGAAAGCTAAGTTTAAAATCTTTCCAATTTAAATTAAAATTGTTGTTATTTTTTAAATTTATTAAAATATTCGAAAGTTCACTTAAAGTTTCGCCTTGAGAGCAAATAATCAATAAAATTGTTTTTAACCAATCCTAATAGATATACATTGAAGGTGTACTGAATTAATTTCATACTTATAACAACCTAATAATGGTTTTTCGTAGATATACTTAATTAAATTTATTTTATAATTGAAAATATTTCATTTTTGCGACACTTTGTGTCGCAATTAGTTTCAAAAGCTGTTGAAATTTTGCTGAGTGCGAATAAATCAAAACCTTTCATAACCTTCGAAACATTTAATTCCATGAAAAAAAAATATTTTCATAATATATATAATATCTAATGGGGGGAAATACCTAGTTTCAAGTTTATTTTACAATTTTACATTTTCACTTGTTGTATATGTTTCATTATTTCAGCAAAAACAAATTGAAAAATTGTGATTAGAAAATAAATTATAGTTGATGTAGAATGTAGGTTGTTTAACACTTGTGGTTGCTCTGAATGGAAAAGTATATTTTTTTTTAATTTTTTTTACACTATAACATTTATACATTTATTCAGAATTAAAGTCATTTAAATGGAATTTTACTACTTTGTGGGATTTAACATTAAAATATATAATATTTATTATTATGGATATCCAAAGATAAAAAAAATTATAATAATGTTAAAATTATGTATAACAAAAAAAGTTTGAAAGAAAGATGAATAAAAAAAATAAATTTGAAGAATAATTTTTTTTAGTGAAACATAGTTTTACAATTTATAACATTTTTTTTTTCAAACCTAATTAAGTAAATTATTTGTAATTTTTTTTTCCGCCAGGATGAAAATGAAGATATCAAAAAAAAAGTACATTTCTTTTTGCATAAAAATGGCATTATAAAAGTTGGAAAAAAAAAAAATCTTTCGTATTCTAATTAAGCAGATAACTTTTAGAATTCATTGTTTTTTTTTTTTTTTTTGATAAGAATTTTGGATTAAAATAAACTAGACTAACATAGAACTGTTGTTGCACACAGTATAAGTACCATTTTAGTCCATACTTTAACATTGAAGTTTTTACTTTTACATACTTGAACCGCAGTATGGGATAAGTTATTGAAGTTGTTAATCTTCTAGAAATTATTTTAATTTATTTAGTTGTTAAGATATTCAAAGACGACTTTAGAATATTGTTGAAACACTTGTATGTCTACCAAGTCAACCTCTCTGTACTTTAAAAGCAAAAAAAATATATTTAATATTTCTCTACAGAATAAAAAACAAAACTCTAATAAATAAAAGAAAACTGAACACAATTTTTTGAATTTTTGTCATTAAATGTAATTTTTTTTATCATTTTTGCAATTAATCTCACTAATTAGTTTCGAGTAATTTTTATATGAACATATAAATGTTTTTAGACGTACAAAACTTTTTAATGTACTTATTTCTTTCATAATTTCAGATTTTCACATCAATTGCAAAATTGAAAGGATACAAAAATACAAAAAATAAAATTACATTTCCTTGTATACTTTGAATTTATTCAAAAGAAAAACACACCTTTGGAACTTATAAAAAGTTTACAAAAAAATTTTAATAATTTTGACTTTTTGAATTCAATGAACTGTGAAGGGATTAGGATTGTTCCATTGAACTTATTTATACCAATTAATAAAAAAAAAATATCCAATTATTTTTAAGTTCAAAATGTGAAATTGAAATAAAGTGAATAGAAATAAAATTCTCGGTTATTTATAAAATTTCAGAGAGTTACGAGACTGTGAAATTATATGAAACTTTTTTTTTGTTATTTTATTTTTAAAGTTAGAGGACTGTTATATTGAATCATTATTTCATAGAAAAATTATTAATTTTTGTAGAATTATTAAATTATTAATTCAATTGATAATAAGTCATCATTACTGACTCGTAAGAAGCCAGCGATGATAATTCATCATATCTGAATTTAATGAAAGAAATTCAAAACTTAATAGCCTTAATAGCTGAGATTTTTCTAATTTTGTCTGTTAGATAAAAACAATTTTCTGAGTTCGGGTAAAAACTTCCTATTTTATTTTTATAAATTTGTATATTTTATTTGTTTGACTTTTAAGTTTTATTACAAATATTTTTGTGTATTGTTAAATGAACCATATTTCTTTAAGTAAATTATAATTCTCTATATAGTACGTGTACTATGCATATTACAACATTTATAATAACTTAGATTTAAATCGGAAAAATTATTATTTTTCGATATTTTTTATTTCTTTTTTTTTTAAATTAAATAAAATTGTATTTTAAATGAATTCATCTGGAAAAATAAATAAAATCATTAAGTATCAAAATATTTTTTATATAAATAAAAACATCCTTGTGGTAATTAAGGTTACCCAAGAAGATTTTAAAAGAGAGAAAAAAAAAAAATTAATTCCTTTAAATCAAGTCAAAACTTTGCAATGAATTTTTTTTTTTTATATATTTATTGGACCATTTCCAGAATAAAAAAAAAGATATGTTTAGTCAAGCTTAAAATTATTATCGCACACCGATAATAAAAAAAAAAACAAATTGAAGTGATTCTTTGGCAATAAACTCAAACTTCTCAATTTACTTTCAACACTCTAAAAAAGAAGATAATATTTTGAATTTATTGCCTATACAACCTGAGTCGCATATACGAATAATATTTCCTGGAAAACAGAAAAATGGTATTTACTGAAAAATTCTTCTTTTCTTCTAAGCTTTTGTAAACTAATTTTCCAAAAGGGTATTAGTATGTAAGAAAAAAAAAATTATTGATGTGAAAATATATATAATATAGAACAACAAATGGTGCCAAGTATGTTAACGATCTAATTTAAAGGAAATAACCAAGAAATAATAGGAAGTCAAAATAAATATGTTAATATTCTTAGCATGAAAATATTTTATTAAATAAAGTTACTGTTTTTTTTTGTACATAGATACTGAAAACATTTTTTTTTCCTTTTTGTTTTTTTTATTCCTAAGGCAAAGAAAAGGTTTATTATGTGTTCGTTCCTTCAAGGATTAGACATGTATGTTTAAGGGTAAATAATTTTATTTCCTACAGAGTTTTAAAAAAAGGATAATCGCATGCAAAATAATTTTTTCTTTACTTCAAGTAGAAAAAATGTTTGTATATCTTTTTTTTCAACATTATTTGTTAAATTCCTAATTAAATGCGTAAACAACATTTGAAGATTGTTATGAATTTAATGAATTTTCGTGAAATATTTTTTTTTTATCGTTCCTTTCATTTATGACCTTTGTTTTAATAATTTACAAAAATTTAAATAAAAATTTTAAATTCTAACTTTTCGGCAAATTTTGTTCTTTACTAATTTTATTAAACATTTTTCGAAGTTCAAGGTTTTCACTTTAGAATGGAAAATCTATCTAATTTTTATTTCATCTGGGAACAATTTTTTAAAGCTTGATAATTTAACTTGATTTGTGTCATAACTTGAGCTCAATATTGGGTTCAATATTGGACTGAAACTTTGGCTGTGTAGTTGTTTTCTTAAGTCACTTTTTCGTTCAAGTCTTTCTCGAATCGCAAGTACAATTTTTGCAATCGAACACTGAGAGTTTATTTGAATGAAACAAATTAAAAAAAGAAATGAGAAATATTTTTTTCAGTGTATTATTGAATTTATATTTTCAAAATGTCATAATAATAAATTCAAATAATAAAAAAAAGAATCCAAAAGCCCGTAGTAACTTTTTCAATAAACTTATGTTTAAATATTTTTCATAAAATAAGAAAATTTAATAGTGCAAGTTAATTAATTGCACGTGCAAAACAATTATACTGAATATAACGACAAAATTGCAATAAAATTATGTATTTACATTAAATAAACGATATACATGAAAGTTTTCCACGAAACATTTTTCAATTATAAATATTATACACATATTTTCCTGTACCTTGTAAATGGAGGTTTATTATATACCTTGTACAATAAATTTAAATACTAATTGAGTGAAGGAAATTAAGAGCTTTCATCTTAATTTAAATTGTTTTTTTTTTTTATAATTTCTATTAATAACGCGACGTAATTTCATTAACGCGACGTAATGGTAAACTTCTTATTAACGCGGGTGAAATGGTCACTTTTCTGTAAAATTAAGTACGCATATAAAAATGATAAATATATGGTGTCAAGGCGAGAAGTCTAGCTGATGTTATCTTTATATAACACAATCTCAACAATATTTTTGACGGCATAATTTTCGAACAAACACCAACCCTTTTAGAATTTAACACTATTAGGGAAAGCACGAACCACTTGGTGTAAGAATGTTTGGTGTGTAAGTAATATAATTGATTTTTATCTATTCTTGAATTTATTTGTAAATTTGATTTATATTCTGATATATATACATATATAAACTTTCTTTTCTATATTTTTCAAAAATTTTTCCTTCCAAATTTAGAATGAAAAAATTAAATTTTCTTTAATAATTACCAGAATTTTTTTTTTTTTTTAAATCAAATCTGTATTGTAGAATTGGCCCTTTTTGTTTCAGCTCATATAATTTATTAATTTCTTTTTTTTTATATCGTATTTATATGTATGTTTTTAAAGCTTAAATTAAAAGAAAATATGTTTATGGAAATATAGAGTTTTTGTTAAAATAAAAAAAAATTGAATATGAATTCTTCTGCTTTAATTAAAACAAGAAAATATAAAATATTTTTTTTTTTTTTGGAAAAGGAAAAACAAATGAAAATAATTATTTTTTTGCTTCACAGATGGAAAGCTTCCAGTATCATATTCCCAGAAAATGATACAAATATATGTATAAACATATATATACTTTTATTATTAAACAAAAAAAAAATCCAGTTTGATATTAAAAATAAAAAAGAAAAACACAAAACAAAAATAATAAAAAAAAATAAATAAAAAGAAAGTAAAAATAAAAAATAAAAAATTATGAAACAATTAAAGTATAGAGGATAATAAAAATTTTATGAATTAAATGAATTCTTAATGAATCAAATAATAAATTTGTAGAAATTTTTTTTTACAAGTTGTTCTTATTTTTAATATTTAATATTTTGGTAAAAAAGAAGATAATGCTTTGTAGTTATATACATTAACTTTTGGTATATATACAGTATATTAATATTGAATAATAGTACTGCCGTACTTGGCATGGATTGGATGGCGTAAGCCTTAAAAGTTAACTTTTGAGATAAATGGATACTTGGAACAGTGTAAATATTATTGACCGTATCCGTTTTTTGAAAAATTATTTACTGCCTCTAAAGGCCTCAACAATACAATAACATTGAGCCCTTTATAAAATAAAAACAGAAACACTTTAATATCTCATAACCATCAAAATAGAGTTACGACTCTCGTTTAGTAAGGCGGAGCAATAATACATAATGTTTGCGTACAAGGATTATGAGAATCAGATTTTAAATTTAAATTCAAATAAAGACAATCAAAGTATTAATTTCCTTGAATCTATTCCAAAGTAATAATCACAACTATATATGAAACTTTGTATACAATATTTATCTAAAGAAGTGTTACCTTCTATGTATTAATAATATAATATTGTTAAGGATTTATACTATATATACACAACTATATACAACTTCAAATATTCTGTAATTTGTCATAAATTTCCGATTTTAATTACACATTGCATAATTCAACAATCTAGCATTATAAAAAAATTTGGCTGTACGGTATTTATTATTCAAGTTTAAATTTTTAAAATAAATCAAAGTGTTAATATTTATTTTTTTTTCTAAAGTCATATGAAGTTAATGCAATAGAAAAACTATACCCGCATTTCCACTTTTCCACTAACTACATCAATATTTTTTTTTTGTTTGTAAAAATGTTCATTGAATACCATCATAGAAAAAAACTCATTCTGTAAAAGTCACGTTTTTAAAGTTAAAAATAAACACAATAAAATTTATATATAATATACACACCATACCACGCGACATTTATACATAATTAAATTTTATTCCTTGTTGGTATAATAAACTTTTTAAATTTAAATCTTTTGAAATATTTATTAACAATAATGATGGTGTGTTAGAGAGCAAAAAGAAAAAAAATACCAACCACTATATTTTTTGGCAAAGAAAATAACCAAAACATTGCTGTTCTTTTGGTTGCTAACATTCTGGTTCATATTTTTTTGTTGGTTTTGTATACCCAGTTTTTTTTTTTTTTTTTTAATTTTTAGGAAAATCTATAATCTGCATTTTTATTTTCCACGAAAACAGCTCAACTAATTAATTAATTAAAATGCACAATACAAATGTTTTGTTTGATTTTTCATACAAATAGACTACTTGTTCGAATGAATTATGAACATACAATTAATTGGGTGGCCAAGGAGAAAATATGTTTATGAAATATTTTGTCTTTAATTAAATATTGTTTTTAATAAAAAAAAATATATTTGTCGTTCCAATTTATTATTTTTTTTTTAACAAAGTTTTAATTTGCTTGCTAGAAATATTTATTAGAAAAATAAAAAAAAAATATTTTTAATTGGGATAAATTTATATAAAATGTTAAAAAAAACATGGACAAACGAAAACGAAATTAAAAATTGTTTTTTTTTTTATTTTTATTAGAACCAGAAGGTTTTAATTTTTTCTAAATAAAAATTAAATTAATTTTGTGTAAAACAAAAAAATAAATAAATAAAAATATAATTGCATTCCTTTTAATTAAGTTTAGTTTTTAGTTTTCAGCTTTTTTTTTATTGCTTGCGGTGTATGGTTGGCAGAATATTAATTTTACCATAAAAGTAAATCGCACATATAAGATAATTTAATTATTAGCTTAATATAGATTTCGAATTCGATTCATTGGAACAGAAAATAAATCCCCCGATATGGTGTTCTTTTTGCCAAACATTCAATTTACTGAAATGTTAAGCGTTATGCCCATATTAACTCTGTAAAACTCACTATATTGGTTAGAAAACAATTATGAAATTATTTTTCTTTTTGGAAAATAATGGAAAAAATATTTCAATTTTCAATTTTCCTTATATGTAAATAAAAACTATGTTATTCATTTTAAAGTTGTTACAGTCTTAATTTTAATTCAATTATGCATTATGCCAATATATATAACTTCAAATATTTCAAATATATATATAACTAATTTTCTTTCTTAAGAAATTCAGACCCAGGAATTTTTTCAAGAATTTTAATGGAAATATTTTCTGGTTATATATACATTACATTGAATTTTATTATTTAAATTCCTTATAACAATTTTATCAAAAATCAATTGATTTTTTTTCTCCTTTACATAAGTACTATCGGTCTTAATTTAATAATATGATTGTAATAAAAATTTAATTTATTTCTTTTCTAGCAGCATAAAGTATGTATTAAATTTCATTCTTCCATGGTAACTGTATCAAGCAAACCTTTGGCTTGTAACAATTATACATAATTATTATTAAGATTTGACTGAAAATTAAAATCGAAATGCTTGAGAAAGAGCAATGGCAGACCATGATATTTTTAAAACATTTGAAATTTTTGACCATCACAAACGGTTCCAATGAGCTTCTTCGGTTTATTATATACCATGTTTAAATGTATAAAAATATTTATTAAATTTCTATATTGAAAAAAAAAAATATATTGTAGGAAAAATAATTTTAATTTAATGTACGACACAAATATACATAACTACTA
Organism: Hybos culiciformis; assembly: GCA_964007475.1. NCBI lineage: Eukaryota > Metazoa > Arthropoda > Insecta > Diptera > Hybotidae > Hybos > Hybos culiciformis. The sequence continues at coordinate 1,620,546 of OZ023275.1, forward strand.
CCCATGTTTGTGCATATGTAAGAATTTCCTTGTAAATAAGTACGTATTATAAAATTCCAATGTAAAATTTAATTAGCGTTTATTTTTGTGATCTGTTTTGGAAATTCATCCTCATTTGTAAAGAAGAAATAAAAAATTTTTATAAGAATTTAAATTTTTTTTTTGAGAAAATTATCCATTATTTTCTTTAGATTTTTCCCCTTGAATTTTCATTGATCCAATTTATTTATTCTTATTTTTATTTTTGAAGGATTTCATTTCCTTTTTTCATAAAATTTTTTTTATTTTTAAGTTAAAATCGAAGGAAATAATATGTCAAATGCAGATGAAATAATTTTTGATTTCTCATAAAAGAATCTTTAGTTATTTTCATTTTTTTTTAGGAAAAAAAAACATATTCTTATTCCCCAATAAAAAAATTAAATTATTAAATTGCAGGTATAATTTTTTTCTTCCTTTTTTTAAATTAAAAAAAAAAAAATCAAGATGATATGAAATTTATTCAACCAAAGTGAATACAAAATTTAGATAAAAGCAGAAATATACGTTTAGTAATACAGCAGTGAACATACTATATTTGGTTGTATATTGACAGTATAGTAGAAGTATGATACAATTAAAATATTATATTTTTTAATTTTGCGTTTCTTGGTTATTTAATTTATTATTTAATTTATTAATTTATTAATTTATTATTTAATTTATTATTTAATTTATTATTTAATTTATTATTCAATTTTAATTTTTTTTTATGTTAAATTCTCATAAACATTAAAGAGTTGGAATTAATTACATAGAAAATTTAATAGAAAATTATTGAAGATCATCAAAATTTAATTAAAAAGATATACTTACATAAATTTATGTTATTTTTATGTTCTGATTTGTGACAAAGTCTTTGTAACTTCTGACAAAGCATTTATCTATAACCTTTATCTATAAACAGTCTTCGTTTAGAACCTACACGTACAATTATTTCAATATTCTATATCAAACTATATACACTTTTGTAAATATTTCTATTTTAGTAAGTTTATTAACTTTTTATTGTTATTAAATATAAAAAAAAAGAATTATGACGAATTTACGAAGGAAATATCAATTTCAAACAAAATTCAAAATAACTTTGTCAAAGAAAAATTTGCGAAATTTAACCCTTCAAAAGTGTCATCGAAATAAATTGTTTTTATGATATCCATATAAAATAGGTAAAATTTTATTAAATAAATTTACTATCGGTCCATATGTTTATTAAATATTTTATGAAAAATATTTTATTGTTCAACGTCTGTTTGTGTCTTTTCTTAATAACATTAAATAATATATAGTATACGACCAATTTATCAGACTTGACTTAAATTTATTTATTTATACTTATTGCAGTCATATAATTATATATACATATATAGTTAAAGGCAACATTTTCTGTTAATTTTTGAAAATAGATTTCAAATAAAAAATGAATTTAATCTTTTGCTACAAATATATTGAATAAATAATTTTTCTTGTAAAAAAATAATGCCAGAAACGGAAAACATATTATATTTATAATAAGTAGTATATTATGAAAACATATTTTAAAAATAATTTTTCAAATATAACTATACTTTATTTTTAATCTGAAAGCTTATTAATTTTGTTATTATTGGGAATGTAATTTAACTATTTATTTGTTGGATATTAGAATAATATATTTATATATTTTTTTCTTATTTCCTTATTAAAAGTTTATATAGAATTTATGATGTAAAAGTTTCCTATTAAATCAATTTTTATGTATTGATCATTATATGAAACTTTTGAAACCTATCAATTTCTCTAATTTTAATTGTATATATTATAATACCGAAATGAAGCTAAATATTGGTGAAAATATTTCTAATTATTCATTTATTCAAACTAAAAACTAAAATTGAAAATATGTTTTACATATCTTTGCCGTTTTTGCTAAGCAACTAAATAATGTAATAAATACGCATGATATATTGAAATATTTTGACCAACATTTAGACAGTTCTCTAGTTCTCATGACATTTATGTTTTCAAAACTTTTATATAATGTAGGTAACTACTATAGATGGTAATAATCATAATCATAAAAGTTTTGCCATTAATAGTCATACCAGATATATTCATATATTATATATCTATTTTTTTAATTAACATATACTTTTACATACATTATAATATATGTACTAGCATCCATATACATATTATATTAATTTAATTTTTCAAATGAATTTATTTTATTTTGAAGAACCCAAAAAAAATTATCTCTACAATTTGTATTTAATATAATGATTATTATATAATACTAAGAATATAAAAATTTATGCTAACTAAAAAGGTATAATGAACACATAACATAATAATAGAGTTATCTAACTATATTTATTTAAAAAAAAAGAAATAAAAATTTCAAGGACTTCCCAAAATGAAAAAAACAAAAGTAGGAATTTTATTTAAAAAAATCTTTTTGGTATGTGTATCTACATATATTTATGATAATGTTATTACAATTTGCAAAACATGTTTACTTTTGTATGTATACTCTATATAGTTTCTGGGTTATATAAGTACCATAATTATTTTTTTTTTCTTTTATTCATATCATTGTCTTTGGAAGGAATAAAAAAAACTATTTTCCTTCTATAGATTTCCAATTTTATTTAGCTTTTAGAAAAATCTGAACCTTATATTTCAAATTGTAGTAATTTTGTTTCCCGTAAAGTAGCTAAATGGAATCTCATACAGCATGCGGCTTATTATTAAAAGTCAAAGACTTCAATAAAATTCTTAATAAAAAATAAAAAAAAATCCATACTAAGCTTTTATAAAATTAACATGAAACAAGGTAGCAAAAGTCTCGACCTTAAAAATAAAATTATATAAAGGGTTGCAAAATTATATTATCAAATTTTATTTTATAATAGATATATTATATTATTTAAATAGGTTAAGCACTATTTATTGTCAACTAAATTGCTAGCTCTTCACATGATATATGATTTATTTTATAATTTTTAAATAATGAAAAATAATAATAAAAGTAATTTCATATTTTCCAGTAAATTTTATAATAAAAATTTAGTCAATTGCATAAATTGTATTGATCATTTGTTGGAAACATAACTTCGACAACATTTTGATTTAAAAAAAAATATATATTTAACCTTTAAATTATCTAATGGGAGTAATTTGACCCCATTTAAAATGTTTTTATTGAATTTGTATAATTGTGGGGCTTGTAATAATTTTATAATATTTTGATATTTTTTATAATAACAAGTACGCACTTTTTTAATATTTCTATAAGATATCGATCTATTTATATATTTCTATTTTCAACGAACAGACCCAAAACCAAACTTTTGGGCTGAAAACCAATAGTCCGGTTTTTCATTTTTGATGGAAAACAAATTAAAAATGAATCAGGGTGTAATTTTATTTACAATAATATCAACATTTTTTTTTTTTAACTTTTTGAAACGGTTAACAACTTTCAAAGGGTTAACAACATTCAAAGGGTTAACATTGTTCTTAGAAATAAATAAAATTTTATCTAGAAATCTTCAATCTACAATTTTATAATATACTAATAATACATAATTTTTATTTCTAATTTTATTATATTTTGTAATAATAATGAAATAGATAAATTGGTAATAAAATGTCTATCAAAAAGGGTCAATTAATTTACAAAAAAAAAAAGAAGAAAATCTAGAAAAATTATTTAAAATTATTATGAAAATTTTTATATTCCTTTTTTTCCATTATTATTATTTTATTGTTATCATATTTAAAGGCTATTTTTTATTGAAAAATTATGAAGGATGGAATTTTTGTGTATATATATAATAAACAAAATAGAAAATTTATTATTTCCGTGAGATTGAAAGATCTATTCATATTAAATTAAATTTATTCCACGTGGAGTTATTTTTTTTTAAATATATATACTTTATATTTTAATTTATTTATCAATATTTTGATAAATATAATATTATTATAATTTTTATTATTATTGTTTTTTAGTATTATTATACTATCAAGGTACAGTGCTTTTTGTCAGAATTCACGCCGTTCAAAATATATACTTGAATGTCCTTATTATTTATTAATAATGATATTTTAAGTAACTATTAAACATTTTTATAGGTGTTAATAGTGGTATAGTAATTATCTTACAGCATCTTCAGTTGTGGGTTCGATCCGCACACCTCGGACTGGAATTTGGTTTAATTTAACTTTATTATAACTTTCAGAATCAGAAAGAGTATACTATACTTTGTTATTGTAAACATATAATCTTAAAATTACTATATTATTGTTATATATTATTTATATATTTAGAACGAGTCTAAATTATGATAAAGAATATAATATCCTTAAATTATGCTTAACTTGTCTTAATTAACAGCTAGAGGAAAACATAATAATTTTCATGAACATCATTGTATCTACATCTATCTACCTAGAAGAAATTTAAATTCCCTAATATAGTCATTATATATAGATGTTTATAGAAAGATAATGCTAGAACATACTTTTTTTTTGCTTACTATATTAATTTGTATTCAATATAAATAACATTTTATATAAACATCTGACAATATTTCCATGCGGAATACTATATTATGTGTATTGTATTTATAATTTTTAAGAATAACACAATTTACTTAGGTAAATTATATGTAATGGTTATGAATGGCATAAATAAATAATTTTTTTTTCTAAAGATTAATATAAGATAATAAAATATTATAATGTGAATAATATTGTATACTAACTATATACTTGTGATAATCTTTTTTTTTTGATCTGAACATTTTTCCTGAACATAAGGTCTGGGTTAACCTAGAAAAAAATGACAATCCGTAAAAAACAAGATTCATTTCGATCGGATGTTTTTTTCTAACAATTAGTATTCAAAATCAAAATAATCAATACTTTTAACATATTATATTGACAAGAATCCTTTTATGACCTAAATCTTCAAAATATATAATTTAGTTCCCATATCATTCTTTTATTTGATCATGTGTAATAGCTTTACTATAATTAATGTCAATCTAATGTCTATTCAAAATAAGTTTTTTTTTTGTTGTGCTCAAAAATGTGGTCAAAGAAAATTTTAAGTTTGACAATATGTTCTGTTAACAATTAAACTAAAAATATAGTTTAAAAAATCATAGATTGTTATCCGAAATTTGTTTATTTTTTTTTTAGGTATTACAACACAGTTCTAAAGAATAATATTAGTTTATTTCTCTATATTTTTGGTTTAAAATCAATCAAAATTGAAAGTCATCATGCAGACATTTATGTCAAAAAAAAAAAAAAACAAATAATGTGAATAAACCCAAAAATTGGAAATAAATAAAAAAAAAAAAAAAATTGAGAAAAAATAAAATTTATGATTTATGATTTCATACATGACAGATATATTAAAAATATGTTGGTATTGACTTCAAAGAAATTTTGCATTTTATCAATATAAAATAGCATTACAAATATTTATGTAATTGATATATGAAAATTAAAAATATGTAAACACAAAATATCTCTGTATGATAAAGAAATTGTGATTTTATATAAAGGTTTAGGTTTATTCTAGTTTTAGTTACACATGATTTATATCCTAGTTTTCGTTGTAGTTTTTTCATTCTGAACCTTCTGAACAAAAGATATGCTGAGTTGATACAGGATTTTAGTAATAAAACTGATAAATCACGTTCGTTAATTAAAATTTCATCGTTACATTACTATAGTCGTATAGTCATATAATAGTCATATAATAATAAATATTATTAGTGCCCTTAATATAGTTACATATTATGAACATTATGTATTTATTATATACATTTATATGAGGAAAAAATTTTTCTTTTTATATCACAAAGATAAAAATCAAGTTAACATTTCAAAACAGGAATACATATATACATACATTATTATATCATTCATACGTTGCACGCACAAACATATATGTACATTCAATATGAAAATCGTGAAAATATTTTCTCTAAATATAAAAATTTTCCGACTTTTTAGATTGAGGATAAAAAAAAGAAAAAAAATTATAATGTCAATTGAAAAGCAAAGATTTCCATAATTTTTTTGCTTTTTTTTTATTTTTTATTTGGTTATTTTATTTTCCAAGTCACGAATGAGAAATCTTTATTTACCATTATTTACTCAATCTGATGTGAAAACAAAATGATTCAAAAAAAAAAAAACAAATATAAAAATTGAAATTGAAATTTTCATCTGAAAAAATTAACACACAAACAAAAAAATCTATTCTCAAAAAAAGATATTTTGTTGTAATAAAAATTTAAAATTACTGCGAAGTGTATATTTTGTAAATAAAATGGTTTAGTTAAGTTGAAGTGATTTGAATTCATAATGAGAGCCTTATATTAACATATTTTTTTTTAACATCATGAAACACAAAAAAAACAATAAGATATTTTGGGGGAAGGTAATTTTAAATAAATTTAGATTAATTTCATTATTATTATCTTATTATTTTCATTGTACAGGTACTTATTTGTGTTATACTTGTGTTTGAATGCACGGTAAGCAATTGTTTTCTAATTGAATGTGTATACTGCAATTAATTCTATATATGCCTTCCTGCATATCAAGTTTTTATATAAATTGCATTTAAAAATTTTACATTAATTTTTCACAGTACGAAAATTTTAACTCTTGTTAAAAATAAGATAAACTTAGTGTTTCAAAATTAATATTTGCAAGATATTTGAAGAAAGGCTGTGTAGATCGGGCGTTTTATTAGAAATAAGGAAGAAGCTTTTACTCTCATTCATAGTGGTTAAAACTTAGAAGAAAAATTTATTTTTTATTTTCCTTCTAATTATAGACTTTACTTTATTTTTTGCTAAAGACTTTTTTTCTTTCTTTTTTAATATAAGTTTTAATTGTGTATCATCCTTCTTTTTTTTAAATTATGATTACATTTTCTCAATTTTTTTTGGAAAAAGGGTAACGAAAAAAGAAAAACATTTAAAAAATATACCAAAAAAGTAAATTATTTACATTTTTAGGATAAAATAATTAAAAAAAAAAAAAAAATATTATACTTAAAAAATATATACCTGCTACAATAACCTTAAAAAAAATAAACATCTGCGGATTTTGGAATATTATTAACACCTAAAGTAACGAAATTTCTCATAATGGGGGAAAAAAAGAGTATAATAATTAAAAAAAAAAACAAAAAACAAATTGGATAAAATTTTATTTAAGGATTTAAAACCAGGTAGTACGTACATAAAACCTCAAAATATACCACCCTCATAATAACAAAACTTTTACAATTATATTGAATGTCACAAATAAAAGGCTTTATATAGGTAGGTATACAAGGTAAGAAATTAATTACACTTATTAAAAAAAAAATTTTTTATGTTCCTCTGCTTTATTTTTGAACAAAAAAATTATATATATTTTATAAAAATCATACCAAGTCAGCTGAAAACAAAAAATTGGGATTATTAAAGAATTCGGAGAAATTAGAAGCAAAATAAAGGTTATAGTCTCTCACGTATATTAAATCCAGTATATCGTATACGGTATCTCGCATATAGTATCGCAGATACAGTCTCCGATACAGTATTTTCGTTCGAACTATTATTATACTTAATTAGCGATTTTAATCGTTAAACTTATTAATGCAATAAATTTCCACACAAAAATGCAAATATATTTATTTTGTCAGTTTATTTGCAGCGGTTGTGTAAAAATTGATTTCTAAATGATAGTGTAGTACTTTAATTCCCACCAAAAAATTTTTATATTCTTAAAATTTATTTATTCTTTCATGTGTAAACTATATATATTTAATAATTTATTTCAATTCAATAATTATTTTATTTTCTCGTTGCAAGTGTATAAATTTTTGAATATAATGTATACTATTATACTTCACACGTTCTTCTGTACGTAGAAAAAAAAAAAAAATTAAAATTAAATAAAATAAATATTAAATTATGCATGCAATTGAAGGATAATAAAATTTTTTTTTATCAACACTGAAAATATATTCAATATAAATGCAAAAATCATAATTTGCATAATTATTTTGTTTTGATTATTGTTTTTCTTCAATTTTTTATCACAAAACCATTCAATGTGAGAACTTAAAAAATTAATTAAAAAAAATTTTCTAGGAAAAAATTTTAATTCCTATAATATTATTTGTTTATACTATTTATAAATGTTTCATTATATAATTACTTTTTGAATTGATTATTTCGTAAGGACGACATTCCAATAGTTTTTCGTTAAGTTAAGTCAAACTTTCACACAATAATTTTAAAAATTCTTTAATGGTCCTTAAAAATAGTTATATATATATATATATATATATATATATATATTCATTCATATATATATATATATATTCAATGTAAAGTAAATATTTCCTAGCAATTATCTTGCATATTATAATGTTGATTTTTATCTCCCCGGTTTTCTGTTAACTTGTTGCTAAAATAAAACAAGAAAAACTTAATAACTTTTTTATCACCATATTATTATTGGCAATAAAAATCAATAAAGATATTACAAATATAATCGAATGTAACTAAATTTTTTTATATTTCGAATAAAATGATTTACATAAAATTGTTTTATAAATTCATTGCCTTATTCTGCATAATATTATCTCATAGTCATATACATTTTTATTCCACTCCTATAAATTATTCTATTCAATTATTGAATTATAAAATTGGATTAGATGAATATTAATAATACACTCATAAGATAAGACTATAAATAATAAATTAATATTTACTATAAATTGATATAATGTATATATTTTAAAATTTTTTATCTAACATTATTATGTTGAAGTTTTCTTAAGTTTTATTTTTTTTTTCGTTAAGAAGAACTCTGTATATTAGTTTCCAATGATCTCCTTTATTTAATTTTAATAATACGTTGAGTCGGAAAGTATGCGGCTATTAGAGAGGCTGCTGAATTTGTAGTGAATATACTACGATGAGAAGCCTTGTCGTAATTCTTTACTCATTTATGTAATATTTGACAACATTCTAGATAAAATTTACTGTAATTAATTGAGGCTCTTAATTGGGCACTGAAAATATCCATGTAATGATCATCATCATGACAGAATTTATATATTATATGTTTTAGTTAATAGTATACCTTAGGTATTTTATTTAAATCTATACATTATATTTCTTCTTTTTACTTTAAGATGGCCATACAAAAAATTCTTTAAAATCTTCTTTAAAATCCTTTAAAGAGCATAGAAAAAAAAAATACGATGAAAAACTTTACTTGAGGAGTTAGAGAGAAGAAAAAGAAAAAATTATCCTAATATGGGTAAAAGTTAAATTAAAGAACTAAATACATTTAAAAAAAAATTTAAACTAAAAAATAAAATTTTAAAGTATACGATTTTATTGTTAAAAAAGTAATAAAAATCTAAATTAAGCTCGATAGTTTTCGAATTCTTAGAAAATAATGTTATGTTAGATTTGTTTTCTTATCTTACAGCAGTGTGACTAATAAACACAAATCGTAGAGCTTTCATGAAACGAAACAAACATTATACTAATCTAAATTGATCATATATACTTGACAGCCACAATGTTTTATTTTTTATTTGACGAAACAAAAACTCATATTTAATAACTAAACAATTTTAATTAACCAGCGATTGAACCAATTTTTTTTTATATTTTTGAATTTAATACTAACTTTAAGATAGAATTCAGTAAATTAAATTTGAGGGAAACGAGTCAAATATCTGTGAGCAAGAATTTGAATCAAATACACAAAAATTTGTGAATTGAATAAAATCGTGTAAAAATATATTTTCATGCTGGGAATATTAACATATTATTTTGACTTTTTGTTTCCTTTCTTTAAATTAGGTCGCAACATATTTGGCACCATTTTCTATTTACACATCAGTAATTTTTTTTTGCCTTTCTTTTCTAACATTTTATGTTAGGGACATAATAAAAATTATTAGAACATTTAAAAAAAAAAGGATAATCTTTGTTGTTCAGAATTAAAATATGATATACAACATATATTTTCATATAGGTTATTCAATATGATTGAATAGTAAATAGAGGAAATTTTGTTTCATAAAATATATTTCTCATCAATATTTTTTGCCAATGAATATGCTTTTGGTTACATTTTTGATTGAAACAAATTGTTAGATTTAATAATTATAATGAAATTAAGTATTTTCAATGTTGCAGTATAACAATCTAATATATAAAGCAGAGGTTGTCTCCTTGTTTCTTTGTCTCTTTGTCTGTTCCTCTTTGTTTCTTTGTCTCTTTTTGAGGTTCCCAAACCGCTCAACCGATCGTTTTCAAACTTACACCATGTCTTTGTTTCAGGTCGGAGGTCTTTATAGGCTATTTCAAAATTTGATTGGCCTCCTACCCAGGGACCTCCCTCGGGGGCGCACTTCAAAAGTTCTTCCGATTTCATCCAAATTTGATTTATACAAATAGGAAATGATTAAAAATACAAATTTGGTTTGGTTTCGAAACCTGTTTAAGGGGACGATATCATAAGTTCATTCGATTTCATACAATTAATATACTACAATATAATTGTCTATCAATCTGATAACAAAAATTCCACTTACAAAATTAAATCAGGCAGAGTCCGCAGCTAAGCACTGGTTTGGTTGACGGCTAGTAAGTTTAAAATCAACTATATTTCATAATTAATTTAAATTTTACTTTTTTATTAATAACACTAATGTAAATATATAATCATTATTGAAAATTTTTCCTAATCACATTTTAATTAAGGGTAGTCCAACTTTTAGTTACTTAATTCAACTTTCCTTTTATTCAGGTATAACCAAGGATATTCCTAGAAGTAATTGAAACATGTTAAAAATAAAAGTATAAATGAAAATGAATATTAGTATTAAGAATTAGTCTTAGTTCACATTTGAATGCAAATTATAATAAAAACTCATATTTTGATCAAATAATAATAAACAGCAACGTCGTTAATTTTTTTTCTAATCTCGTCGCAGCGGACAAAAACTCGTCGGCGTCGTTGTCTGATTTGTAATTCACTTCACTCACACAAAATTTTGATTTTATTTTGACGTAAATGTGTAAACAATCAGTGATTGGCTGACGCAACAGTTTTAAGTTTAGCGCATCTAAAAAAATCCCGATAAGATTCAAGAATCCTTTGTTCAGAAAATTGTGTTTATCGAAAATAATCAAATTTTAATAATGTCTATCGAATTACAAGAAATTATTGAAACTAAATTCAATCATCAAGGTGAGGAAAATGAACACCGAAAAAATGTAAATTTTATTGATGTTGTTCTTTGCGGCAAAAATGGCAGTAAGTTTCCAGCTCACAAAATTATTATTGCAACAAGGTGCCCATATTTTGGCGGACTATTTAGTTCCGGATTAAAAGAAAGTCTACAAAATGAAATCGAACTAAGAGAAGAAATTTCTGACGAATTTTTTGAAGAAATTCTTGAATATATTTACACTGGCAAGATTAAAATTACAATTAAAAATGCGGAAATTTTAGATAAAATGGCAGGTTTCTTACAGCTGAGAGAACTAAAAGGAAAAAGTTCAGAATTCTTAGTGCATATGCTGAACTTGGAAAATTGTTTGAAATTTTGGAGAAATGGATATCTTTATAGTAATGAGAAACTGGAAAAGAAATCTCTGGAATTAATTTTTAATAATTTTGAAACTTTTGTTGAAAAGTATTTATTTGATTTAAATTTCAAAGAAATTAAGGAAATTTTTTCAGCCGCTCTTTGTTCAGCTGATATTTCATATTCAAATTTAATCAAATGGATTAAAGCTGATTTTGGTGGTCGTGAAAAATTTCTAGAAAAATTATTAAATCTTGTTGATTACACGAAAATTACTGATAAATGTAAACAAACTATTTTTGCCGATTTAATATCACTGAAAAGTGAAAAATTTAATAAAATTTTCTCAGAAAAAATTTTATGTACAAATGAAGAAAAAATTATTATCGAAGAAGAAAAGAAAATTGTTGAAGGAAAACAGATCAAACAAGAAATGATTTTCGCGGTTTCTTCACAACATATTTTATTTTATGATCAGAATACTTCAAAATTAACACCAATTTTGAAACATGATTACGGAATTAAGAAAGATTTTTCTGAATTAGTTAAAGTCAAACCATTTAATTCGAATTCGATATTGTTTTTTGATTGGGATTATGGAATTAATAATAAAATGTTCTCACTTTCCACAGAGAAAATGTCTGACATTCCACGGATGATTGAACAACGATCAAAATATGAATTAATTGAATATCAAAATACAATTTATGTGTGTGGGGGATGTAACACTTATACCTGTGAATATTTTGAACCATTTAGAAATGATTGGTTTTCATTAGGAAAAATGCAAACAGGTCAGAATACACATTTTGGAATTGCTGAAAGTAATGGAAGTTTATTTATATTGGGCGGATATACCGAATTCCCTTTTTGTCGAAGTAGAATAGTTCAACGATTTGATCCACGAGAAAATAATTGGGAAATTGTGAATAGAAATTGCCAACTGCTAGAAACTATTAAATACATTTTCAGTCAGAACCAAAACATATATTGTGTGAACTATTTGAATTTCAATTATTATCTAAGTACTTATGACATTCGGAATTCTTTTATTAGTCAAAAAGAACTTCCAGCTTCTTTATTCTGTAGTAGCACACAATCTGGCTTTTTGTATAATAATTCGTTGTTAAATTGCTTCATAAGAAATTCAATTGTAGATCAGTACGGTGAAACACATAATAAATACAGTGTTACGAAAACAAATCTAGATTTGACATTTAGTGAAAGCTTAGATATAATAACTGATTCTTCAGTGAAAGATGAAATTGACTACAATGATCTACATTTTTTAAATTTAGAATGCTCTAATAAAATTTTTGATAAATTGATGTAATTACGATTAAAATAAAAAAAAAATTTTCCCCAAGAATCAGGATAGGGAAAACTGTTTGATTTAAATAATTTTGACTTGTAATATACAATTTTAATTTTAAAACAAAATTTCATTGTTTTTACATAAGTGTACTTCTATTATCTTTTTTTTAAGTTTAAACATATTTTTCCAATGCTTATACAAACTGTTTGTCTTTTAAAAACTCTGCAATTAATTAATTTAAGACTTATTAAAATTAAGTGAACAAAACATTTATAATTTAATCTAATTTCAATTCTTTATTTAAAAAATTTATAAAAAAAATAAATAGTTAATAAAATTCACAATTATACTGCTCATGTATTATTAACAAATTAATAATTTTATGACTAAATGTATACTTCGATTATTTTATTATTTTATCAAATTAAAAAAAAACTATTATTTTGTTTAAAATTATTCAATAAATTATATTTTTCACTCATTTTTTTTTTTTTTTTCGTTTTGCAGAAATACATGAATTATAAACATTATATAAACACTTATAATCTTTGCGAAGGTTTTGAAGATTTCAATGAGTTTTCACAAAAATTTGATTATCGAATTTTCGTAAGAATACATTTTACCTTTAAGTTACCAGTAAAGAGCAGGGATATTTCAGTTATCAAAATCGTAATATTATTATCTTCGAAATTTTTGCAATAAAAAGACTAAGAATCAATTAAATCTTTTTACTAAATGTTTCAATAAGAATTTAAAATATATTTTTTTTTAACTTTCTCTTAAAATTATTTAGTGGGGAGTGTCTACTTTTTTTTATTTATTTCTTCCAAAGTTTTTTACGATAATTCTTTATTTTTTGGTATTTTTTTTTTTAATAAAAAAAAAATTAAAAGCTAATAATTACTCTACTTTTCAGTCAATAGAAACAAAAAACAGTTTGATTAAAACGATTAGGCTTGAAATTATGTTTTCTTTTTTTAATGTTAGGTAGCTCGAATTTTAAGAATGTAGGTAGATGTAGGTCATTATATCAATTCAAATTTCTTAGACAAAAAGGAAAACGATAACAATAAATTTTTTAACTGGTACTTGCTTGCTGTTACCTACGCTCTGCCAATAATAAAATCTGTCTTCGAATATATAGAAATCAATCAAACAAAATATTAAAAACTAAACCACCCAACCGATTGTTTCGAAATTTACACCGTATTTTTGTGTCGGGGTCGTTATAGGCTATTTAAAAATTTGAATGGAACCCTACCCAGAAACATCTCCCGGGGGGGTGGGACTGCAAAAGTTCTTCTGATTTCATAAAAACACAAATTTGGTTTGATTTGGAAACCTGTTTAAGGGAAGGATATCATTCGATTTCATATAATTTGAGTGTTGAATAAGTAAAAATGATAAATGTTAATTCGCCTTAGATATTTTCCCAAAATTTATAAAATAACTAGCTCCTATAATTGCCTACCAATCTGATAACAAAAAATTCAACTTAGAAAAATAATCAATCGGAGTCCGTAGCTGAGCACGTGTTGACGTAAATGTCACATCGTTGAAACCACAGCAACGTGTGTTCGGGCTAGTTTATAACATATATAATTGCCGTATTGAACAGCCAAATTTTAGTTCAACGAAACCAATTTAATATGAAATTTTTGATGGTATGGTTTGTTGCTTATTCAGATTCTAGAATTCAACACAATAATTATACATTATGACATCGTTTTAGTGATAGATTCTAATCTGCATTTTATATACCAATTTATTTATTTATATAAAATACATATTGAATATATTCAAAATAATTTCACATAAATACTATCTCTGATGAATATTCTGTCCATAATAATTCATGCATCAATTGTATAATCCCATTGAATGACGGTATAAATAGGTTATAATTATAATTTCAGGAAATGACAGAAGTTGAAATTTTGTTTTTTTAATGAGAATATCAAAAATTATTAAATAAATATGTAATTAATAGTTATCTTAAATATATGTATATAATATGTTTTTTGTAGTTTGTGGCTATATAGAGATTGCAAGGCTTGTTGGAACATATCGCGTAATTGTTTTTCATTTTATACAAAACAATTTTTTTTTTGTTGAAATATGAAACAAAAATTATATTTAAAATATGAATTAAAACTATATTTTATGTTTCTTAGAAGCCTTTGATTGAAATATTATTGATTGATTGAGTGATTGGTTGAAATATGAAATCAATCCCAATTTATATATTTGACGATTGAATTTATTTTTTGTATGGTTATTTTTTGTTAAGTCGCTCGTTCGTTATACCGTAAAATCCATAAGAAGGTATAAAAAACGATGTAATTTTAAATTCTATAACTTTGTACAGTATTTTCGAAAAATTTTAATTCCAAAATTGCAGTATTTTATATACAATGTACCTGTAATTAATCGATCAGACGTATATAAATATATGAGATTTTCACACTAAAAATTTTTCTAAACATTATGTTATATAGTTTTGATATTTTTATCTAATCTCGTGAGGTGAGGAAATACTAAAATCCAGAAAATTATTTTAAATGTGTAAAATTATTTTTAGTTGCCAAACACATTGTGGCTCAAAAATTTTTATATTATTATCAGTGTGAGATAATAATTTAAAAAATTTTTGGTAAACAAAAATTTATATGTAGAATTATACATACCTAGTATACACAAGCTAAATTATAGTATTTGTTTGGGAAAGTTCCAAAAAACATTTTTTTTTCAACATTATAGTAAATTTAACAAAAAAAATTTATAGTTTTTTTTTTCACAAAAACTTATTTTCATTCGTGTAATAGTAGATTACAATACATGGTAAGAAAATTTGTTATTCTTGCGAGTTGTGTATACACACAAACACATAGACACGAGTCATGTTTATATCACGAGACCGAAGGTCGAGTGATATAATATTGACGAGTGTCTATGTGTTTGTGTGTATACACATCGAGCTGTATAACAAATTTGATTACCATGTATTGTATACTGCTTTAATGTGCATGGGAGAGGGAGTTGAAAACAATACATTTACAATGAAAAAAATAAACAAAAAAGTTCAAAATGAAGCAAGGAAATAAAATTTAATTAATACGGAAGTAAATTTATTTCTCGAAATGATTTCAAACCGGTTGATTTAAGATCAGCTAATTCCTAAAATATTAAAAAAAAATTAGTAATTTTTCTAAAAAAATTTTTCATTTTCTTTTTTGCAAAAAAAAAAATCGAATAATTTTTTTTCAGAAAAATTACTAATTTTTTTTTTATTATTTTAGGAACTAATGGTTCTTAAATTTTATTTAATTTTATTTTTAATTATTAAAAAAAAATAATAATAATTTTATAATTATTTTTTTTTATAATTAAAAATAAAATCAAATAATAAATATATAGTTATAATTTATATTTACAATAAATAATCTCCTTGTTGCTGCCATTTTCCTCGTTTGTTGATAAAAGAAAAAAAAATTCTTACTTGACATTTGACAGCAAACTTTATAATGACAACAAAGATATTTTCAGGGTTACCATTGTTCTATTTTTATTCATTTTGTTTTTTTGAATAAAAATAAGTGCAATTTTTGAAGTATGGTTTAAATTTTTGTACTAAAATCCAACCACACTCGTTTAAAAATTTAGTAGTAGAGGTTCGAAGATCCTTTAAAAATAGTAGATTGAAACACATGTGAAAAAAAAAAATGAAAAAAAAAAAATAGCCGCGTATTTTTTTATTGGTTCTTTTTTTTTTTTTTGTTTGCTCAGAGGGAAAATATAGATTAGCTCAGAGGGAAAATATAGATTTTTAGCATTATAAACTAAGCTTTGTTTGACATTGATATGATGCATGTGAGAGGTACTCATTTGCAATTTTTTTTTTTTTTTGGTATTTGTCTGTTTGAAATATTGTGAGTGTGAGTGATATTATTTTTGTTTATAGTATTACGCAGTTCTCAAAATGAAGAATGTAAATACAATATAGAGCAATGTAAATACAATTTACATCACAGGGAAATGTAAATACAATTTACATTCCTCTATAATTGCATGTGTATTGATGCATGTAATGGAGCATTTACCGAGCTAAATTTGCGAATGTAAATACAACTTACCGAAGCCATGCGCATTAAAATTATTATCTTATGATATATTTAATTACTATATAACTTTGTTTGTGCTTCTTAGCATTCTATCAAGTTGAGAATAAAAAGACTCCTGCGACTTTTCATTGAATATATTTAACACTTCACTTATAGTAGAAAAATAGCCCGCATCGAAAAAAAAACTTAATACTTTCTTCAAGCAAATTTTATTTCTGTATCGTTTTCAAAAATTTTTTCAATTTTTTTTTTCAAATTTCTTATCCTAGTTAATTTAATTAATAAATATATCGTCGGTCGGCGACGCAAATCTCGTAAGTCTTGTTTTTTACAAAACGTGTTTTTTTTAATTTTCCTGTCCTTTTTGTTGATCTGCGTCGATCTACATTCATAAAAACACTCTAAATAATTTTAACGCACCTTTATTGTCGAAAAAAAAAAAATTCGAAAATTTAGGTGGGGAGCTTTTGTGGCCACTTTTTGAAACTAAGATAATGTACTAATCTTCGTAAGAAGCTACAGATTTTATTCAATCCATATCGCTTAGAAATTAGCCAATCTTAAGCAATTTTGTGCTAATTATAATAATAAGAATAATACAGTTTTTTGTGTCTCCTGTCAAATTTTCAAAAACAGACTTACGAGGTTTGCGTCGCCGACCGACGATATGTGAATTAAAATTTTTATTTAAAATATTATTTTGAATATAAGAACATTACAATTTTTTTTTTAGATACAATTTTTAATATACTTTTTAAGTCACATAATTTTTTAAGATTTCCTTTAATTGGAATATTCTATCGTAAATTTTTTTTGGTAAACTCAAAAAGAATTTTTCTTCTTTCCCTTTTTAATCCATATTTATTTCTATGCTACAATACTAAATTGGTATTAAGGTTTTATGCAGCATAAACGTAATTCCTGATTTTAATTTTGTTTTGAGAAAAAAAAATTATTCTAAAATTAAAATAACAAATATAAAAATATGAAAATTATTTGTAATGCTATTATGTTCAACATATACATTATACAGTTTAAGTTTTCGTTAATATTTAATACTAACTTCCTTACAAGAGGTAATAAATCTAATCAAATTTTCGTACATCTTAACACAATTTGTTTCTGAATTGATTGAAACTTAAAATGTTTTTATTCAACATCAATTTCACATAAAAAAGTATTTTAACGCTTAAAATTTCCTCTTTCCACAAATTAAATAAGTATAGCAAAATTGAGTTATGAATGTTTTGTGGATTTTATTTTCAAGAGGTTAGTCACTATAAACCTGAGACTGGTAATTAGTATATAGGAGAAATTTTGTCTTGAATGGAGAAAATAATTATTCTCTGGCAAGGATCAAATTAAGGTAGTATTTCGAAAAGTACAATGCTTATTCAAAGGTAAAACGCATTGGTCTTAGTAGAGTATTAAAATTAATTTGAATGTGATATAAAGACAGTAACTATATTAAAAATTATAACATTACTTTACGGATGATTGTTATCTAAATCCAAATCACCCGAAAAAATCGAATTCAATTGAAATGCTCAAATCATATCTATAAATTCTTCGAAAATTAAAAGAAAATAAAATATTTTCCATCCATAACCAATAGTTTTTTTTTTATTTTTCTCTTAACAAAAGAAACAAAAATCTTATAAATATTACAATGTAATCTTTTTTTTTTTCCTGTTTATTTTGACAAGTTTTTATCCTTAGAAATAATTTTTTGATCTACTTCACGTTTGTTTTGGATTAATTTTATGATAACTTTATGATACCAAAGATAAACAATAACAATGTATGAACTTAAATGTACATACAGACAACACACACATAATATTTTGTTTGATTTATTATAATAAAAGGAAATGTCAGAAACTTTATTACTTTAATACCAAAAATAAGCGTTATATTTTACTTCTTTAAAGGTATTATGTTTATGCAGAAGAAAAAAGATTTTATTAATAAAAATTTACAAATTTATCAGTTAAAAAAAAAAAAAAATTGAGATAATGATAAAATAAACTTCATATTTATGAATTCTGTAGCTATATACGTAAATTTATTTATATGTACGAATGAAATATGTGTACTATATATATAGAGGTAACATAATGTTATGGCTTGAAAAACAAATGGATTAGGAATTATGATATGAATAAATTGTATTATGAATTCATATAGACAGATCTATGATTTTTTCAGATTTTTAACTTTAGTAAAAAAAAAGCAATAAAAGAAAAATGTAGTCTGACTGCAATAAATTAGGAAAACTGAGTCGAGCTTCAAATTCTGTATCAACAAAATATTGTATCACTAATTTGTTTTAATTCCCAAAACATTTTTAACGCCATACAAAATTTAAAACTCATGCTTGAAAGCCCTATATTTGATGGCGCCACTAATATTCTACTTTTGCGAATTTCAATTTTATTTCTTTTGAATTAAATTTTCTTGGAAAACATGTAAAAATTTAATATTATTTAACAACTAAACCACATTTTAATTATTAAATTTTCTTTATAGACTTGGGTTGTTTCTTTTACACTAATTACAAAAGGAAAATAATAAAAAAAAAAAAATAATTACTTTTGATAGAAATTTATTAATAAATTAAATAGCTTCTTTCAAATTAAAAATTGACATTTATTTTTTTTTTATACCTAATTTAAATATGACTTTTTAATTAAAGGTTAGTAAAAATACTGCCAGAGCAATTAAAAAATTTAAAAAGGATATTATGATTTTTTATGTTAATTATTTATGTTCTCAACTGATCGGAAAGATTAAAGTTATTATATTCACATTAAATTGTGAAAATAAAAAATTAAAGCAGGTTTTATTTTATTCTTAGCAAAGATTTTTATCAGAAATTAAAAAAATTAAATTAATGAATAAAAAATTGTTACAAAGGTGCGTAAAAAAGGATTAACCATCTACATAAATTAAGGTTACAGTTTTTATGATGTAAAATTAAATTAGTTTTTGAACAATTTTTTTTTTAATTTTTAAGGTTTAAATTGCAAGTTGAAAAAGTAATTTTTTTTGTATATAAAATATTAAAATAAATTATTTATATATTTTTTTAATTTAAATTGAAAACATTTATTTATTATAATTTCGGGACACACTTACATTTTAACACATATATATTTAAAAGGATCATTTAATGATACATCCGTTAGTAATAATAAAAAACTTTTTTTGTAGTAAATACCTACTAATTTTCTAATGACACATATTTGTTAAACATAATATATGTGTATTTTATACTCACATTATAAATCTATTAAAACGAAACATATTAGTATATATAAATTAATATACCTATATACATAAAAATAATAATATTTTATTACACTTTCATATCTTATTTCAAAAATATGACATTAACAAGAAATTGTTCAATGAATTGCCAAATTTATTATATTCATTTATTTATTTCTATACTCATTCTATTCATAAAGATGTCATTTTTGGTCGTTATTTCAAGTACACCACGTATTATAAATATATATAGTATATAAAAAAATTAAAGCAAATGCAAGAGAATTTTAAATGTTTCATATAATGTTCTAAATATTATGTGTATATAAATACCATTGCTCGGCAAATTGTGTAAAGTGAAATATTATATTTAAAAAAAAAAAAAATTTATTTAGGTAATCACATACAAAAAATGAAAGTCAACCATAATTTGTGACAGTATTCTTTATGCGGAAAAAAAATTTCTTTCAAACTTTTTCCAAAAATAAAAGCATCAAAAACAAACTATATAAACAGTGTCTGTTATAAAAATAGACGCTTGCCTGAAAATAAAATTGATAATGAAATGTAAATATTATGCTTTCAGCATCTTATATTATATTTTTGATCAATGTCTTTTAAAAAAAAAAATTAAATATTGTAAATATAAATTCTATCATCATCATCAAAATGAAACAAATATTTACGTTTAAATTTTCAGTGTACATATTTGTTCCATTAATTCAATTCATTCAGCCTTAATAAATTGTGGTAGGTAGGTATAAATTTATTTGGTTTTTCAGTCATTCATTCATTCAGGAGCACCATATGAATAAAAAGTATAAATAATATTTTTAAAATATAATTTAGAAATAATGTTGTAAAATAGTAAAAATATAATATTTGCAATATAGATTCAACTTTGAACGTAATTTAATATTGGATATTAATTTATTGAAAATTATAGAATAAATATTATTTTAAAAAGCTAAAATTGTTGAACTTTTATTTAGAAATTGAAAATTAATATCAATTGATTATTTTTATTTAATTTACCATGAATATTTTATTGAGCAGTTTTAATAATTTATTTTGAAATTGTTATAAGTTCATTATTTGTCTTTTATATATTTTGTATGAAATTTTTTTGCGCGCACTATCTTGTAAACCCATTATATATTATATTATGTGTTGGGTTTTGCGGATTT
Organism: Hybos culiciformis; assembly: GCA_964007475.1. Lineage (NCBI taxonomy): Eukaryota > Metazoa > Arthropoda > Insecta > Diptera > Hybotidae > Hybos > Hybos culiciformis. The sequence continues at coordinate 1,642,107 of OZ023275.1, forward strand.
GAAAGCAAAATTAAATCAAATTATTTTGTAGATTAATTTTTTTTATAAATAATATAAAATTATGTTTGTTATTAAATTCAGGATTATGACGAGTAAATATCTAAAGGATTTCATTACATACATTATAATCAAAAACATAAATGTTCATAATTACAATTTTGGGATGTTTGCCAGAAGGCATTTTATATAATTCAAATAAAATCTGACATGCACAATATTAAAATCCAATTTTTTTTTTTTTTAAATAAAATCTTGTGAAATTTACAATTTGTCTTAAGATTTTCTGTTTTGATCCTTACTTAAGGCTTTGATACCAAAATCAATGTCACATTACAGGGGCTACTTGCATAGTTATAGATTATTTTCTGAAATGTCTAGCAAATATTCATAAATTTTTTTCTATAATCCAACATAAATACATACATATATGAATTGAATACGAAAATGTATATAATGGAGTTTGAAATTAAACTTTGTCGTAATTTTTATTCCCAGAAAAAAAGATAAAATTATTATATCAAAAATAATTTTCTAGCAATACTACTCAAAGCTGTACGATTGATATTATAATTATAATGTTTTTTATATCAAATTTGATTTCAAGAAACAAAATCTCTAGCTCGGAGTTTGTTAAGTTGATACTGATTTATTCAAAATAATATTTAAATACATCCTTGTAGTTCTTATTTTAATTACATATAAATTCTTAGTATAAACTTGTTAATTTCAGCACAAGCTTTACTACTTATATATATAGCATAATTTTTCTTAACAAATTTTCTTTATTTAAAAAACCATGAAATTTTTTTTGTTTTTTAACTATATATTATTCCTATATACCTAATATACAAAAGAACGATAAACTTTTCTTTAGTTCGTCAAATTTAAAACTTTATACTTATAAAAAAAAAAAAAAACTTTTTATTGAAAAAAAGTTAAAAAAAAAGAAGAAAATTATACCATTATTTTGTGAAAATAATAAAACAATTTTTTCTTTCAAAATATAACACACAGTTAATGTGCAATTTAAGGCACACAATAATTTCAAAAGTTGAATAGAAGAAAAAATACATTACATTCAGATTACATAAAAAAAAATTAAAAAAAAAAAAAATTTATTCGCGAACATAGAAATTTTTTAGTTGAATTTCTGAAAAGTTTATCAACTATTTTTGACGTGATAAATTAAATAAAAGATGGCATAGGTATATGAATCTTTATGATGTATTTACTAATGGTATAATAAAATTTAAATAAATATTCATCAAATGGTTTAGTTTTATGCTTATTGTTGTTTGACAAAATTTATTATTAATAAAAAAAAAAATAGTTTTCAAAGTGCATTTTATTATGATTTTGTTTTTATATTCTGGTTAAATAAGATTTTCTTCAGCATTATCAAATCAATAATATTCTAAATCACAATGTTAAAGTTTTAAATTTATTATTATTTTTCATTTATTTTTTTTGTACTAGAATTAATTATTGAAAATTAAATCGATACATTTCTTATCGAAAATGTATTCGACATATATTCGATCTTAAGCATTGGAAGTTTTAGATAGAACTTTTCGTTCAAATATTAGAGTCTTCTAATTTTTTAATTAGGATTCAAAAAAAAAAAACTTCTAAAATATGTAATTTAATTAAAATGAAAATAACACAGAAATTAACAAAATTAGATATTATCATTTTGTTTCAAAAAAAAATTATCAAAATAAACAAAAAAATTTTATTTTATAATATTAATATTTAAAAAATTCATAACACGTTCTAAAAACTCAAAGAAAAACTTGTAAATATTTAAATAATTATTTACAAAATAAAGAGAAAAAAAAAAATAGGGTAAGGGTTTCATTTCTTCCTAACATAAAAACTTTAAAACATTTATTTATAACAGGTTTATCAGAGTGTACATTTACTTCGTAGAAATTTTCATTAATTTGATTTTATATAAAACTAAAAAAAGAGCTCGAATAATAAATTTGTGAGTATTTCATGGGAGTTTTTTAATAGGACTCATTTACGATTCAAATTAGCACTGCTGCTGGATCAGTTAAGAACAAAAAAATAAGTTCCTACTATACTAATGTTGCACAGCTTTATATTGAATCATTGATGTGTACACACTTAACACTTAGTATTATTGTCGTAAGTAACATGCATGTATAAATTATTTCTATGTACTTTAATGTAAAAAAAAAAAACAAAATCTAAATTGTTTCTTATTTTATTAGGTATTATTATTTTTAAATTATTGTGGATTTGAAATTCAAATAATGTTTCTGACTTTTTCTTTTTATTATTTTGTATATACTTTATTCAAAGTAAATTTATTATTTTTATTTATTCTATAATCAATCATTTTAAATTGTTTTCTATTTTGTCAATGTCAGAGTTTTTTTTATTTATTTTATATTTTCTATTTTTTTTAAATCTCTATTTACAAAAGAACGTAGGGAATTATGTTATATATGTAGTTATCTGTAATTTTATATATATTCGTTTATATTGATTTTGTACATAATGATGACTTTAAGAAATATAAAATATAATTTTAAACTTATAATATTGAATTTAGATAAAATTAAATATTATTATCTTTTGCATATAAATTTTGAGAAATCATATATATAATATAGTTCTTAAATAATTTGAACAGAATTGAAATGTTTTCCCTATATTGGAAATAATTTCTCAATTAAAAATCAAAAATAATTAAAAGAATTATATAATATAAACTGCTTTATTTTATCATTTAAAAAATAAAACTAATTTTTACCTTAAGGATTTTATTTTATTTTTTTTTTTAATTAACTAACTTTGTGATATCAAACACCTGTCACGTAAAAATTTTGATCCTTTTCGGTATCGAGGATGTGTACTAAATGAAGTTAAAAAGAAAACTTAAAAAATTACTCGATAATAAGATATAATGTTGTCTTCCTTCCACTCTAATTTCGAAGTTTTTAGTGTCTTATTTTAACAATGAGTATGAAGATAATTATTTCAATTATTTAAAATTAATCTAAATGAGTATAATAAAGATATATATAATATTATGTATTATGTATAATTTTTTTTTCAAATGCCGGCAGGTATGTTAAAATAAAATTATCTTATCTAAAATGAATGCTATGTTGCTTGAGGTTTTTGTGTATTTGAATATATTTATATCATATGTATATAACAAAAATGCATTATGTTTTCGATAACGAAACTATATGATTATTTTATAATTTCCCTGATTGGATTTACCATCATTATGATATTTTTTTCATTAAAAAAATTTCTAAATATTTGTTAGCAATGAAAGTTTTAGACGAAATTTATTATTCTAATAATACGATACAAGGTTTAATATAAATTAATATTATAATTAGTTAGAGTTATATATTATTTTTTTCATAATAATTATTCTACAGCGTAGAGTTTTTATGTGTTTCATATTACATATTTTTATGGAATTTCTAATTTTTTTGTTCAGTTTAATTTTTATTGAAAATTGTATAGTGAATTAAATAAATTAAAACAAGTTCAAATTTTACTGATATTGAAATGAGGTCTTTTAGTTCAAAATGTTAAAACTCCGAAATAATCCTGTATTGTATATAGTTAATATTTTAATAGTTCAATATGTTACTTACTATAGCCTGAAAATGGCTTTATAAAGATATGATGTGTTTAAAATTTTGAAAATGTTATGTGCTAACAATAAATTTATAGACAATTAGGAAGTACAACATTATAGCGTGAAAAAAAATTTTGTACACCAAAGTATATTTCATATCGTTTGACACATACTATATGTATTTTATATAACAACGAGACATCGTCACAGAGTGATCTTATTTTATGAAAATTTTTTAAATACGCCAAAGTGCTGGTTAGAATATTCTTAAAGTAAAAGGATTAATTCAAATTTTCTTTATATTGCAACATTTTATTCGTGGTCAATTTAAATTAAAAAGTTTTTCCTTTTTAGTCTGGTTTTAATATTATTTATTTTTTTTTTTACTTTATCTGGGAAAATATAATAAAAACTAAAATTAAAAAAAAAAAAAATTAAATAAAATATATGTGGATTATAGTTGGGTTAAATACAGGGAACAAAAAAAATTTTATTTTTTTTTTCTATTTTACAATCTGTGAGTTTTATATTATTTCAAAATTTTGGTTTTTACTCTTTTATTTACTTTTTACCACAATGTCCATGTTAAAAACAAAAAAAAAAGGGAAAACAGAAACTTTTAATTGACTTTATGCAACTTTGGTTGCAATATTTTGAATGTTGCAATTGAAAGTAAAAACAAAAAAAAAAAAACAAAAAATACGCTCAAATTAAATTTTTGTTAGAAACATAGGTACCTTAACTTTTGTTTTTTTGATTATTTAATTTTCGAGAGAAATTGAATTTTTAAAACTGCAACAATCTGTTTAAAGTTTTTTCGTTTCATTAATTTTTGTGGTCTGTAAGTATTCCCTAGTGATTTTTACTATTATTATTATTCATTATCTTAAATTGTTTACAATTTTTGTTTTGGTTTTTGGTATGTCACATATACATATATATTTGCCATTTTACCATATTTTTGTCAAATAGGGTTTTGTGTAAATAAAAGCACTAAACCAAAAAGGGAAAAAAAATTATAATACAATGGTTGGGGTTATTATATTAATAAAGATATGGTATTACTTTAACCAAATATATATTTATTTATTATGTTGACAGAACAACGTAATCTGAAAATTTTAAAAGCTTTACTGTATTTGACCTGTAATATTGCATTACGTGTAGTGCAATCAAATTATATTTAGAACTTTTGAAGTTACAAAGCACTCTTACAACTTAAGGAATTAATTATAAGAAGTATAACGAATGTATTTAATTAGAAATGAGAATATTTGAATAATCCAATTAATTGATATTTTGATTATTAAGGAGTAAAGATGCCCAAATTTTAATAATTAAGCTCTTTGTAGTTTTTCAAAAAGTGCTCTATATTTATTTATATAGGATACAAAACAAACTTGATGTAAGCGAATTGAAGTTTTTTAGTGCCTCGAACCTTGGTAAAAAAAATGTTTTTCTATTATTTTCTGTATCATAAATTTTCCTTCTCAATGAAGCATAATTCATTTAAAAAAAAAAAAAAACAAAAAAAAAACAAAAAGTCATTAAATCAACTAAAAATGACTTTGAAATTACTTTTTATTTTTATGATTGAAATGTCAAAAAAAAATTTAGTGACATTAATTGAACAATATTAATGAATTACCATGACATAATATATATATTTTTTTTGCTTTTATTAACTTCATTTTACCAAAAATTTTCAATAATTTTGATTTTTTGTTTTTCTTTTCTTTTTTTTATCTATATACAAAAGATAAATGGATTTAATTTTACATTATATATTTCTTTTTCTATATTTGATGTATCAATCATTATGTTTTTTTTTTAATAAAAAAATAAAATTTTATAACAATTTTATTTCTATGGGGCAAAACTAATTTTAGCAAAATAAAATTAGTAAATAAGAATACATTTGAAAGATAAATATTATATATTTATATGTAATTATGTACGATGTAGTATACACAAATAAATATTTATGAAAGAAAATATATAGTTGATCAATCTTTTGCAACATTAAATATTATTACTCAATTGAGAATTTTGAATAAAATTTCTGTTGAACAGAAATTAAAAGTTCTTGATAATTTTATTATAATTTTTCCAAAGAAACAGAATAAATAGTGGAGATTAAAAATCAATAGAAGAAATATAATAATTCAAATTAAAAGTATATATGTAGGTAACTAGAAATATAATATAAATACAATATTGCATGCTCTTAATATTATGTTGCTGCCCAATGTTCATTTGGTTCTTCAACACAGTCGTAATTTAAGTGAGACATTATAAAAACTCCAGATTGAGAAAATCCATCTGAATACGGAATATTGATAAAAAGTTGATGTCGAACTGAAAATAATTTTTAATCAAGTAAACATAATACTTACATGGCTTGCATGATTGCATTATATTCAAATTTACATAATAAATATCATTAGATAGATTATAATTAAATCAAATATTTAAATGCATTCACCCGATTATTGAATGAAATAAAATAGAATTTGATAATTGATTTTTACACATTATTACAACTACGTATAAATTGTTAATAAATGTACAATAAATTTTACATACACAGAAAACATTTAAAAAATTTGATTACTCCAATTAAAATTTTTATTTATTTGAAAAAGGGGACTCATTGGACGATTTAAAATACATTTTTAAACCTATATACTTAAATCAAAATATGTACTTTCAGATTTATACCTATTACTTTTATATGGTTTAATAAATAATCTGATATTATTTCAAATTCAGCAAAGAGTTTAAATATCAAATATAAAACTGTTGTTCTATGAAGTTTTTAAAAAAGGTACAGATATAAAAAATAAAATCGTTGAAATATTTTGTTCTATTTTTCTAGGTATTTTAATTAACTTTGTAGCATTGCATAAAACATTTAACCTTTAGGCAAAAAACTTATAAATGTTTATACAATGCTCTTGTTAGTAGACGTTTGAATAATTTGATGACATTATTTTAATTTATTTTTTTTTTATAATATTTATTCTTCTAAAATGTTTCGAAAAAAAAAAGAAAAGTTGAACGAGTTTTGGAGAAATTTTTTGTTGATATTAAAAATAAAATAATTTTTTAATATTATTTTAAAATAAAAAACATAACACAACTTATTAATTTAACAGTTGAAAAATATCTTTTATGTACGAAAATATTCGCAGAAATTAAAAGAAAATACAAATAATTCCAACATAAAATAGAAATGACTATTAACCAAAACTTATTATTCCGTATCACTTGAAAACGATCTGTTTTATTTATACAATTAATTTTTCTGAAACTACATATATAAGTAATGTCTATGAAAACATTTAAAAATTCTCTTCCTTTATGCATAATTTTTTAAACATATGTAATAATTTATTATGAGTATAAAAATATGTTTATGTATATTATTATTTTAACCCAGAAACAGTATACCTACGTTCCATTTCCAATAAGTAATATTAATTTTAATTTAATATTTGTGTAAATAATGTGTACATAATAAATTTGTGCATAATAAAAATAAATAAATAAAAAATCAAGATCAGTCAAAAAGATTAAAATCTTGGGATCTAAATTGATTGATTTTTAGTTAGAGGAAACTCGAAGATCGTATAGTTGTTACATGTCATTTTTTCAAGTTTATGACATAGAAGCATTTTTGGATTCAAACAATTCACAACAGATGATGGGGCAAAGATCTCATCGTTTTGCTTTAAGTAAGATATAATTAGACAACATCATTCAAAAATCGTCTCCATGGTTCTGCAAAGCATTTTTCAATTTTGATCAATCAAACCAGTGTTAATAAAGAATTTGTTCAGTTTTATTATTTCAATATCTTTTACATTATTATGTATGAATTTAAAGCTTTCTCTTAAAATTTTTTCATACTATATTTTGTACATATTGTGTGATAAATGTACATTACATTTATTTTTAAATCTTTAATAATGTTATTTTACAGCACACTCTGACACGTTTTTATAATAAAATACTTAAAAATATGTCAATAATACTACAAAACAAGAATATGAGAAAATAATAATGGAAGTTGTACTATATTATGTATAACGCTATAACATTAAAATGTTCACATTTTTTTATTTATTTTTTTTATTTTATTTTAATAATTTAGGTATAATGTATAACAAAAATTCCGAAAAAAAAAGTTTGTTTTCGAAACTTTTATTTCTATTGTAATTCATTTCAACATAACAATCTCTTTTATATACATATAGTTTCATTCATAATGTGGTTACAGGAATTTATTTTTCTCTACATTTTCGATTTAATATAAAATTAATATTATAATTGTATGTAAAACAAATAAAAATTGTGTTAAATTTCACATCATAGTGTTCTATACACATATAATGAAGTAAATAACTCATATATTTATCTTAATAAAATTTTCTGTAATAAGCATAAATAATTATTATTATTATGTAATAATACTAAACAAATTTATAAAGAAATTAATTTGAATCTAACTTTCAAATTAAAAATATTAGATCATATTTTGAGGTTTTTCTTGATTTCATATAATAATTGAATATAATTACAAAATTACATATAATGAGAGAACGTAATTGGCAAAACATCATCGTAAGGAAGTTAAAAAAAAAAATTGTTTTCTACAAAATAATTATTGATTATACAATTTCCATAACAGATAAATATCTTAATGTTCACTGTTTTTGTTAAATTATATGTTAATAATCTTACTTTGTGAAGAATTTATTCTCGTAAATTTAAATATAAAGTAGGGGTTACAGAGATTGAAAATTTAAAATTTTTCACATTTTTAGTCTTATAAGTTTTTCCTTAAATTTCGAATAAATATTTTTGTATGGACTGTATTTGTAAAGATACTTATATATGGTAATGTTAGATGTTAATATATGTTAAATATGAAAGAATGACGGAATAAATGTTTAAGATATATACTGTGTATAAAGTTTCTATTTAGAATTTTGTTTATTTTAAAATTTAAAATTACTTGATTAAATCATCTTTGAATAATACATATAATAATGTTTTAAATCAATTTACTTGATTAAAATAAGGTCCCTTGTTATTTAATTTTTTCTATTTTATTTTATTTTTTTTAATAATAAAATATTAAATAATCCGAAACAGATTTAATGACCAATTTTACTTATGTTCATTGTGAATGGAAATACTAAAATATTCATATAATTTTCATTTTCAGTCAGTAAAGAATTTTATAATACAAAGTTTTAATTGTTGTTTTGGTTGATCAATATGTTACTTTCTTTCTACTGATTCATACACTGTATTTACACATGTATTAAGCTAGTTTTGATGTCCTAGTGGATCTTAAAAATCTACAGAAAATTCTACCACAAACTTCTGACTAATTTAGGTAGTTCCATCAAGCTTAAAATTCAACTATGATAAGACTCGAAAAGAGTAAATTTATTAAGTAAAACTAAATAATAAGGTTAAAATCGTTATAATACATTTATTGTATGTTTTTTAAAACATAGAATAATGTTAGGAAAAAAAAAACAATTGACCATAAACCAATAAAAATATTTCTAAAAAAATTTATTTCCTCTGTTTACTTTTGTTATTTTGAAACAAAATTATATATATAAAAAATAAAAGCCTCAAACCAAAAATTAGTAAAATATTAGAATTTGTTACATTATTATGTTTGTAGGATTTCCAATTATTTCAATTTCAATTTACAATCTCTTTTTTTTTATTATTATTTTATTTTATTGTGTAACATTGACAAAACGAACATTCCGGTCAATTAAAATTTCAAGGATTTTCAGTGAAAGTCTGAAATTCATAGAAAATTGTATTTTTTTTTTTGTGTAACATTTTATTTTATAAAATAACGTGGAAATTATGTGAAATTTTCGTTGCCCCTAAAAGTTGAAATATATATTTTTTTTATATATATAATATGTGAGTAATATAAATTTATATTTATTTTTTATTTATTAATTCTTGGAATTTATTTAAAATTTAACAATCATTTAATAAATGAACCATGGTTTTTCCAAAATTTATGCTTAAATGAAACAATATTAAATAAGTTTCTAAATAACAAGAATAGATAATAATATCTTTTATTCTACTCTTCCATATTTATTTATTATTATAGTAAAATTATAATGAACTGAACATTTAATTCATAGATAGAGTCAGACTCCGACGCCGACGAGTTTTTGGCTGCGGCGACGCGCTTAGAAAAAAAAGTAAGCGACGGGCAGCGCCATCGGCGTGCAAAAAAAAAACAAAAAAAAAAAAAAAAGGAAAGAGCAAAAAAAAAAAAAAAAAAACAAAAAAAAAAAAAAAAAAACAAAAAAAAAAAAAAAAAAATTGAAAAAAATAACTAAAAAACCGAAAAAATATAAGAAATTTTTTTGGCACGCCGATAAAAAATATAAAATGCGACGAAGTGCGTACGCCCTGAGACGTCGACAAAAACGTTTTGCGACGGCGGACAAAAAAATCGGTTGCGATGGGCAGCGCACGGCGTATTTTCTTGTCGGCGTCGGGGTCTGGATAGAGTAAGTATTAAATTTTTGATTTCCGCGAAATAAGATATAAGTATTTATCATTCAATTTAGGCCTACAAAATCATAATTCAAAGAATGTAGTCCGTATATTTTTGGTATTGCAAATGATAAAGTGTGAAAGCCTGAAAATCTGCTGCAAATTATTACCAAAATATCATTAAAAATGTAAAATAATAAAAAAAAATGTGTATATATATTTAATGAATCTACACTATACTTATTCTAAAAAAAATTAAAAATAATTTATTTATGTTTAATGAGCAAATAACAGTTATAAATTATGTTAAAAAAAAAAAAAGGAAAATAAAATTTTAGATAAATTTATGTTTAAAAGCAACAAAAATAAATTTTATTAAAAACCATTCTATTGTAAACATTAAATTCAATTCAAATGGATAGTGGGTATTTTTTTTTTCTAGAAATATGTTTATTTTTCAAAAAATTTTGAAAACACCATTACGGCCAAGAATAACGATTATATCATTTTAAATGTGACAGACAGCCTAGAAAATCAGGCAACATTGTTACCGTGCGAATTTATTCGCAAGTTAAGTTTTGCTGCAGATATTTTATTTTATTTTTTTTATCTATTTGTATGTAATCTTCTTTAAATTTCATTGAACTCTTATCAAAATCGCAATAAAATAAAGAAAACTTGAAAATCGCTGTTTTTTTATTCATAATGTAATATCTCCATAGTTACACGATAGTTAGTTTGATAAAAAAAAAGAATATACTTACATTTAGTAAAAATTTTATGCTTTTCGAAAATTATGTATATAATTTATAACATAAATATTGAACAAAAAAGTATATATATGAGATATTTCGCCTTCCTTGAATAATAAATAATACGATGATAATCTGAAAATCTTGTGAAACATGAAGAAAATAAAATTAAAAATGTTGAATAATATAATTTTCTTTTTTTTTTCAAGCACATTTATCTTAAATAACAAGAATCATAAAAATTCCTTATTCTTCTTCTTCGAAACTCATGAAACGAACATTACCAACTTATGTGCAATTATTCTTTTTTTTTTTTGTCACGGCACAAAATGAAGTTTTTTTTTTTTTTTAATAATTTTATGTCACCGCGTTAATGTCTTAACATATTATATATTTAAATATATTATATACATATTGTATCTATAATATATATATTTTTATATGAGCACGTACACACCAAAATGTTCAAGCTTTGGGCGTCTTCAATTTCAATGTAATTTTTCGGATTTGTTAAGGGTACCAAAAAACTTGACTCGTCCATTTTTTTTAAATCAATTCAGATGTAACTTTTAAAAGGTTCACTGTGTTGAGAATCCTTTTTTTTGTACTTTTTGATAAAAATCCTTAAATTTTAAAAATTCATAAATTTTAACAGACTTAATCGATTTGTTGTTAAAAAAATAAAATTGATAAAAATATTAGTTTTATTTTAATTTTTGGTGATTTCTTTAAAGTGTGGCAACCAGGGCTGGACTGGGAATGAATTTAGGACCGGGAAATTCAAATTTTTCTTAATAAAAAAATTTTCTCACACTTAAAAAAAAAATTAAAAGAAGAGATTACAATTTTAGACAACGGATTTTGGCACGGCCCATCGGGAAACTCCCGCTAGTTTGTTAGGCCAGTCCAGCTCTGGTGGCAACCCAGTTCAGCAAAAATAAAGGTTGATAGTTTTTTTTTTGAATCGAAACAAATTCTAAACGTTTTGTTTCACATCAAAGCGGACTAATCGGCAAGAACGGGGTCTGTATAACAATTATCCCAAAGTTATTTTACGACTTGAATATATTTTTTATTATATTTAAATATTTTAATTTATAAAAAATTGTATCGCTTTTTTTTTAATAAAGATTTTTTTTTTCGCCGTGAATTAATGTAAAAATGAATACATTATGTAGATAAATAATGTACTTGTTTATATAAAAAGTTCTTATTTTTATATGCATGTTCAATAATAATTGCTACTGCAATGCTTTAAAAACTATAAAATATAATTTAGGATTTAACAAAGGAATTATAAAAGTAAAAACTTTATTTTTGTCAATCTCATCGATGATATTATCAATATTGGAAACCAGTAATAAAAATAATTAATCAACATAGAAACTTAATAGATAAAATATAAATATCACAAGAATTGGTTATTTTAATTAAGAAAATTTAATATACCTTTTATGTACATTATGTCAAACAGAATAAAAATTCAAAGTTTTTATATCAAATTCAGTTGCACAGAAATTATTATATGTACCTTTAAATTAATAATGTATAATGACTATAATGTATAAGTTTGAATGTAAAATAGTTTGGTAATAATTTGTTATGTCTTTGAAAATTCAAAAGTACGAAAAAAGTTTTTAGAGTTTGTCATTATGGAAATCAAAGTGTAGGTAGCTTCACGTTACATTTATATTAAGATACAGGTTAAGGTATTATTCAGAAAGTAAATTATCTTTTGTTAAAAACTTTCATAAAGTGACTAAAATGTATAGTTTATAAATTTACAGGAAAAAGTAATAAACAGAAACTAGCTATATATTATAATTAAGTCATTCAATTTTGAAGTTTTCTTTTATGTTTTAATAATAGTGTATTCTAGGAATTCTGCTGTAATTCTATCGGCTCAAAACTGTTCAAAATATATTATTCAGAAATTTGCAATAATTTTGAAATAACTAATTAGAAATATTTTCATGTGAATCGTACCATTCTCCAACACTGATCTGCTGTCATTAAGTAATTTAGAAAAAAATAATTCAAGTTTCTTTCAAACATTCTCAACAGGTTTGTTAAGAATGATATAGTATAACAACTATTTGTGCAATAATAAAAATTCTGTCAACTACTAAATATTTTTCATAATGTATTGCATAAGTAAATATACAGAAGTGAATATATACTATTATTATTAAATAAAGAGCTTAATGCTAGTAATTTTTTTTTTTATTTTTATAAAAATATTTTTATGCATAAATAAATTTTGCATAACATACTTTTGAAGGATTTTTAAAGTTTAATGTATAAGGATTTTCTTTCTGTTTTTTTTTTTTGTTTTTAATTTAAATTTACATATTTCTCAGTATTAAAATATTTTAAGTTTTGCAGAATTTTTTATTTATTTTTCTGTTAAAAACTTGATTTCATGAATTTCAAAAAATAGTGTTTACATAAATATTTATGTAGGAAATAAAGTGTATGTACTACATTTTTTTGACGGAAAAATTTCTGCAGGGGGTATTCTATTGGTTATTTCGTAAAATTCTGGCATTGTTATTTTAATTCTAGATTTCAATCGATTTTCTGACAAAAAAAAAATTCATTTAAACATCAAAAACATAATAAGCTTTAAAAGAAAAATATAAAAATGAAACATTAACAATATTGTATTGAATTAATTGGGATTTACACTTCTATCAAATAAAAATTATATCACAATAATTAGTCTTTCGAATTATTGTCTGAAAAGTTTCTATTCTATATTTATATATTATATTTATTTTTGTCATTATAGGGTCAAAATCTTTGGTAACTTTTTTGTATGCGGCAACTTTTTTTTTTTTTTATAAAAGAGACAAAAACTTTTACGTCTCTTTGTCTAGCCGAATTTTTGATAGACTATTATTTTTTTTTTTAATAATATTTGAATTATATTTTAAAGATTTTGAACAATTTTTTTGTTTTCGAGTTTTTCTTAAAGAATGTTTGAAGTAAAATTCCAATAAATGAAAAATTGTTGTGATTCCATGAGAAAAATTTATGTTAAATGCATTGCCTTAGCTTTTAGGCTTAAATTTGTTCCGGAGTTGAAGTATTAAACTGTTTTCAATTTTAAGTTTTTGGTAAAAATATTTCGTTTCAAACCATTATTTTTTTTGAATAAATGTCATCACTGATGAGTAAAAGTTTTACACCTGATTTCAGTATCAGTTCATTTTGCATTTTTAATTTATTCATTGAACGTTTTCAAAAAAAAAAAAATACTATATTTGAACTTTAATGTTATTAATCCCAAAACATTGAAATAATTCATCTTATGTTGTATAGTATATAAGTATATTTAAGGATAAAGAACATCTTTTTTTTTTGTTGCTGAGCATAAATTTGTATTTTTGTCTCAAGTAAGTTTAATTTAATCCTATAAAAAAAACAGTATAGTATATAGGTATGTAAATAAAATTTCATATATTTGCACCTGATTTATAAATCAAGTTATTTTCTGTGGTATAAATGGGACTATAAAAATTAAAATACGTGATCTATAAACTTTTTAGATTCCCACTTTTACACTATATATATGTACATGTATATTACCTTGTATATATATTGTTCATGTATAGAAATTTCTTAAAGAATATTTTTCTACTTTGGAATTTCTCATATATTATTATATTAAATTAACCAATTTTCAGTGGGTTCAATAAAATAACAGGCATTATTGTCCTTGGACATCTTATAATATATATAAAAATCATTAAATTTAAGTTATTATTATAAATTACTTTGAGTGTTAAATTAAATAAATAATAAATGATGTTGTTATTAAAAATAAATGAGCCGTTTAAGTCCATTTTTCAAAAAAAAAAATAGTTAATGATAACAATAAGCACAATAGTATATATTCTTTTTATTTATAAACAATTTGAGTCTAGTATCATTAAAACCGCTTTGATTTTGACACTTGAAAATTAGCTTATGGAAATATTAATATGTATTTTTAAATCAATTCAAACACAAAACCTTAAATATCTCAATACAAGAACAAATGGACTTAAACCACTTTCAAAATAAACGGCTCAAATGTTGAATATATACTTTTCAATTTTGATTTCAAAATTGAATTTTTTAAGTGTTTCTTAGTATTATTAAAAGGACTGTTGAATTCATTTTAAACTTCGGATTTCAATTGCTTAAATGTGTCTTAAACATTTAGATCGAATTTTTGTGCTTATTACTTAGAAATAAGAATTTAACTACTAACTACAAATTCCTGAATGCAACTAATTAGAAAATAGATTATATTTTATACAAGTTCAATACTATTTTTTTTTTATATTTTCGAATATGTAAAAGTAAAATTATATTAAATATTTAACCCTTGGTTAAATTTTTGATAAAAGATTAGGAAAATTTTTGCTGAAATGAATTTTAGTTTTTTTATTTTTTTTTTTTTTTTATTTTAGATTATCTTTAATACGTAGAAGACATATTTTACGTAAAAATCCTGAAATAATTTAATTTCATTAAGTTTTTTTTGCTTACTCAGGAAAACATGAAGAATTCTAGACTTGAATAAATTTAAATTATTATGTTTAAGTTGAACGATATATCATTTCAATGATGAACAAAACCTGAATGATATATATATTTTATAATGCTAAATATATTTGACATTTTAAAAAAAAATTGCCATAAAAATTTATGTTTAAACAGTTTTGTAAAGGACAATGAATTTTAAGAGCTATAAATGTTTTTTTTTTTAATAAAAACTAATTTCAATGTTAGTAATTAAAGATTCTAATCATTAAAGACAATTTTATATGTATTTATTATATTTATGAAACGAAGATATATTAAAAGGACATTCACATTGTAAATGAAAATTCTTTTTCTATTTCCTTTAACAAATCTTTATTTATCTTAATTTACTTATTTTTTTTTATTATCGTTATCGATATAATAAAAAAAAAAAAGTAATTAAAAATACATTATTTAGAAAGAAAAATTTATAAGGAACTATACTGTGCTATTAGTAATTTAAAAAATTTAAGGCAGTCCCGGGGGGCATAATGCAGCATATTTTATTTTTCCTTTATAATTTTAAAAGAAAACATAAAGATTTTCAGAATATATATATGTTTATTTTAAATCTGAAAAGTCATAATGTATTTGGTTGAAATAATTAAGGAGTGACCTTCAGAGATATATATATATATATATATAACAAAAAAATTTAAGATTTTTAAAAGTTAAACTAAATTTATATTTTCAAATATTAAAGATTTCTTTCAATTTATATTTTTTTTGGGTTGTAGGTTGTCTTTGTTTCAATCTATATAATATAAAAAACTCTTAGTTAAGTAGTTTAATGTTTTGAATATATAGAGTTTTATAATTTTGTTTTTTTCTGGCATACCATGACTGTTTTTTTTATCTCATGAATTTTCATCGTCCAACACATTTATTTTCCCAGGTAAAATAATTTTATACTAATAAGTATTATATGAATCATCCTTTAAGCAAATGTTGTCCTAAATTTAAATAAATTCAAAACAATGCACATAAATTTATATGGAACTCAACAAAATTCTGGATTTCCCTTAAAAAAAATATTTTAAAACATAAATGCGAAAATTGATATAATCCCTAGAGGTATAATTTTACGAGATATTAACAGAATTTTATTTTTTCATTAAAACAAAAAAAAAAAGTAAAAAATAATAATAAACATCTGTTTTGGTTATAACTTTTCGTGAAACTTTCTAGACATCCAATTTTTTTGAAATTATTCTAATTCTTTTTTTTTGGAACTATGTAAAACTTTGTCTGTTCTAATGCTAAAAAGATAAAAAAAAAAAAAACAAAAAACCCTAACCACAAAAACATAATAAAATACGAATTATTTAAAGGTTAAAAAAAAATAAATTGTAAATATACAACATTTTTAATGGTTTCATTACGTTTTTAACATTAAAAGAAAAACAAAAAAAAAATTACCATTAATTTATTTTTGTAAATTTAATTCATTAAAATCAAAATTAATTTCTATTGAATTTTTCAAAAGTTTTATGTTAACACAAAAAATATAAAAAAAAAACAAATTGAAATTGTCAGAAAAAAGTTTATTTTTATTAAAATAGAAAAACATTTTTAAATAATAAATTTTATTTGGAAATTTATTTTTAGTTATTTTTAAATTATTTTTTTTCCTCAAATTTCAAAACTCCAGTGTTATGATTCAAAAATACGAAAAAACAAAAATTAATTTTCACAAAAAAATTAAAAACTATTAAAAAAAAAAACTTTGTTTTTCTCGCACATTCTAAATAAATTGTAAATAGTTTTCCGGACTTGACATTGCACAAAAATGTTATAAATAAAATATATATTTATAAAACATAATCTAAAAATAATTATTTTTATTTTTATTCGAGTTATATAATATAATTTATTTCATTTTCTTTAATATATATAAAATTTTATATTATTATTATTATTAATGTTGTGATTATCTGGTTTAATTATATTTCTCTATTTTTTATATTTTTTATATCCTTTTAGTATTCAAATGTTCACTTCATTATCAGAATTATATTGACAGGTAAATAAAATAATATTTTAGAAGATTTCTTAAACTATACTCACTATAATTAAACTATACTCACTATAATATCCATTTTTAGCCACCTAAATAGAATGCCAATATATATATATACATATATAAAAAACATTCCAGAGTTTCCTATAATACCATACAAAGATAATACCATGCACACAAATAGATCTTCATAATAGTTCAAAATATCTAAGAAAGGAAGAATACCTTAAAATTTCAACTACAAATAGTTTGTTCGACTTTTTAATATTTTTTGCGACTTAAAAATTATGATATTTTTATGTCTTAAGTCTTTCTGAAGTGCACTCTTTTGTTAACTCTCACATTTTAGTACAAATAATTTGAGAAATTCTTTCTAGAGTGCTGACTTTTTTTAATGGAAAATATTTTAAATCTTCACACAAGCTTTGAAGATTATTTTTTTCACATTTAAAGTGAAAAAGTAATATTTCATATCATTTTATGACACGACAGTTAAGTTAAAAGTTAATTAAAATTAATGCACATATTATAAATAAGATTTCTGACAATGTGTATAAATTTGCGTATAAAAGAAAAATATTTTATGAAATAAAAAAACTTCAACTATTAGCACCAGTATTATTATTATTTGGCAGCAGTATTATTATATTTGCTGTTTGAAAGGTTTTAAGTTTTAACCTGTTAACACCTAGACCTAAAACTACAAAATTTTATAGTTTTAGATAAACCGTTCACACATTACCAAAACGCTCAACTAGATTTTTGTTTAAGTAAAAAAATGTTTGTCTCTTTCTCGATTTAATACATATTAAATTATGCTAATCTAATGTTGACAATAAGTGCAGTCTTCAAATAACATTCTACAGTATTATCTAGTTATTTGAACTGTAGTTTCTTAAATTGAAATGCAGTTAGTACTTTACTGAGTTTAACTACATTTTTAAATCCCGGTTAATTATAATATTTTATTTTGGATAAATAAATAAATTTAATCAAATATTTTTGAAATATAAATTCAAACAAGACCAAATTGCAGAAAAAGAAGACAAGAAAGCTGCTATGTTACAAATATTATTATCTCTTTAAAGAAGAATAAAACTGAAAAAAAAAAAGAATATAAAAATTATAACCTGGCAACCTTTCAATTCAACATTAATAACGAAAATATATATATATTGTTTTTTTTTATATAATAAATTATTTATTTTTATTAGATCTTTGAGATTAGAATGTAATAAACCTATGATTTTTATATTCCTATAATAGACAAAAATGAAATTGAAAATAAATGATTTCAATTTTTATTTTTTTTTTACATAAAAACTTTATGTGATACTTATATTATAGTTCTCACCCAATCATATCTTTCAGAATTTTTGTATTGAATTTGTATTTAGATATACAAATTTATATTATGATAGACGACACACTTATGAATTAGTTAGATTAAATAATATCTAAATCGTATAAAGTAGTTTCAAAGGCTTTAAATTGTAATCCCAATAATTTTAGACTGTAGTTTTGATACATAAAATTTGTGTATAACGCAAGACTATTTTGTTTCATTTTAAGTACGTGGAATTATAAAATTATAAAAATTTAAAAGATTTAAAAAATAAAATATAATCACAATGTTTCATATAATTATATCGAAATTTAAATTGCGCCACTGGAACAAAATTATATATATCAAATTACAAAAACAAAAAAAATTATGTCATTTATAGTTGAAAATTTATTTTTGTACTTTATTTTAATTTAATTATCCTTATAACTGTTGAAATCTTATGGGCTTCTAAACTGTATTCGAATAAAAATATAGCTTGATATTGCAATCAGAACCTAGAAAAAAATATATTGTGTTAATAAGATTTTCAATACGTATCTACAAAATTTTATTATTATAAATTGCGAATTATGCTATTACGAGTATATATTATAGATTATACATATTTTGCAATGGTCAATGAAATTAAACTGGAATCAAACTTTACATATTGATTTTCATTTATTCTAAAAAAAATTTAATTAAATAATCCATTAGAAATTCGAACTATTTCTATTGGTACCTACATTACCAAAAGAGCTTAAATTAATGTCCAAAAAATCTCCACATGAAAATCTCACTTTCTGATGAAGTAATTGCATTGAATATTGTTGAATTAATGAATGAAATTTTTTATTAAAATGTCTCAATTGAACTCCATGAATAATCCGTTTTGTTTTTTCATACTAGAATATATAAGATTATATACATTTTAAATAAAAGTATTTTTAAATTCATAATGATTTTATATAATTTGTTGTACAGACTAAGCTTTGATTATTCACTTTGATTAAATTTCAATTTTAAAATATAATGTTGGATAAACTTATTAATAAACTTACTTCATTAATGCAGCAATGAGAATAATAAGAAAGAAAGAACAACATTTTTATATTACCAATAGTGTATAATAACAGGACTGTAAGAAATTTAATATAGCATTAGTATTTAGTATATCGCGATTTCCATAAAAAAAGTAAGCCGCTTGTAACCCGTACGCAATGCATATTTTGTTAGGAAAACTTTTTTA
Source organism: Hybos culiciformis (assembly GCA_964007475.1). NCBI lineage: Eukaryota > Metazoa > Arthropoda > Insecta > Diptera > Hybotidae > Hybos > Hybos culiciformis. The sequence continues at coordinate 1,662,216 of OZ023275.1, forward strand.
TTTTCACTAGAACCAACTTAAACTATGGTTGGGCTTAATTTTCCTCTACTTTGCAGAAACACAAAAATTTTTCAAATCTAGTAAAAAATAAAAAAGTTTTCCTATCAAAATATGGATTACGTACGGTGTACTTTTTTTATGGAAATCGCGATATATAATTGGATAAAAATATTTAGAACAAAAATCATATTTTATAACACTCCCTATCTCTAATCGATTCTTTATTAAATTTAATTAAAATTAATAAAACTATAATTACAAAATTTTAATTCTAAAAGTAAAACTGTCTTAGAAATACTTATTTAAACTACGAATCAGTTATACTTATAGCCTATTTTCTTACCAAAATTTAATTAAATCTATATGTTATTTATATACATAATATATATTATAAATATATACCCATTAATCTCAAAACATTTGTATTTAGGTCCTTCATATTCGTATCAATTTCGAAGCAATCATTTGACAATAGAAGTATATAATAACAGTAAAGAATCGGTATAGAATATTTAAAAAAATTATTAATTGAATTTATTACTTCAAAAATTCTTATATTTAATAATCGATTTTGGTTCAACATGACTACGAGATTGCCAATATGAACATGAATACATGAATACGAGGTTCCCAATATGTGTACAAATTTTGATTCAGATAAATTTGAAAAATAAATAAAATTTGTTGTATAAGGTACAGATAAAGTAACGAAAAATATTAAATCAGATTTTATAAATTTTCTTTTATATTTCGGTAATATTTTGGGTATAAATGATTGCTCTTGAATTTCTCTTAATTCCGATAAAATATTATTTATTAAAATTATCTTTTTAAAAATGATTCAACTTCAATTATTAAATGTACAAATATTATTGACATGCATGTAATTAATTCCATGAAGTTAGCGAATCCCATATTGTAATTATTAATTGGATTATAAGTAGTACGTTCCAATGTAGCAAAATAATTATAAATAATAAATAATATTATTAAAAAAAATTGAAAACTATAGCATATTGTTATTTTGAATTGAGAATAATTTTTATTTAAATTAAGAATAAATGGTTCAAAGCCGAAAAATGGAAATAGAACTTTAAATATTTTATAATCCGTGAACATTCTTGAACTTCTTCCACTATTCCGATATAACTGAATAAAAAATTTATTTTTAATCAAGCAAACATTTACCAACTAAATTATATACATAATATATTATGTGTTGTATAATTCAAAGAACTTTAAGAGGAAAGTAAAGATATTATCACTTCCAAATTGACAAAATTAATTTAAAATTTAACACTTTAATTTTGAATAACGTTTTTTCATAGGATATTAAATAAGAATATAATTAACGCCGTAGTTTAAATAAATTATATAATTAATATATATATATATAAATATATTTATATAAACATTTTTTTGTATTACAACATTTTACCTAGAAGAAATTCTTGAATATCATTCGATATTTCATGAAAAATATCATTGGGAATAATAAAGGTTTCTGAAATAATTATAGATAAAAATCGAAATTTTGGAATAGTGACTAATGTGAATAGTCAATTCCCAACATCTTTGCTGAAATTGACGATATTTTTCTATTTTTTGCATATTAAATTTATTTGAATTTAAAAAATTTAATAAATTCTCGTTGAACATTTCAAGATGCCCTGTCAATAAGTGCGCCAAACTACATTGCTGAATTATTTTTAATCGTACCATCATATCGCTTACAAATGTTATAATAACTTCAACATTAGAATAATGCAGATAAAAAATATAAACATTAGTAGAATAAATAATCGTTAATGTGATCATCATTAAAAATATAAATCTTCTTATACTTTTACGATATTTTTGTATAATTTTTGTATAATTATAATTGTCCCGCAAAAAAAAAAATGTTCGTTTTCAATCATTTTTTTTTTGATAATTTCTAGATGTCCATATTTAAAAAATGATTCAATTGTAATTGCAATTGAACCGGCAGTAGTTGAAATTAATTGCGTATAAATTAAAAAGTTTTGCAAACAAAAACATGAAGTTGTGCTCAAAAATATTTTAAGCAATTTATATCTAAAATGATAAATAAATCAAAAGCAATATAAATTGAAAAATAAATATTTTTGTTTTTCCATTTTTGTTTTTAAAATTAAATGGTTGAAATGCAAATAATGAATAAAACTTATTTAGAAATTTGTATTGATCCAATAGTGATGAATGCGACATATTTGATACTAGTTAATTTAATTTGAAACTACTGACTATATATAGTTATTGCAATCCAAGTAAAATTATTATAATGGGCTTGTAAACCTTTTCCTCAATTGTATTATAATTTTTTATTTTCTAAATTATTTTATTAAGAAATATTAAATAAAAATAACCTGCAAAATAATAAAGTTTTATGTTTAGAAAAGAAATCTATCTTAATAATAATTTTAATAAATTCTTTAATATCCTTATTTTTAATTTTACCATATTTAGTTTAATAGTATTTAATAGTTAGGATTTCAGTTTCACAAAATTTCATAAAAACAGAATAATATAAGGATTCAAGACCATGCACAGTTACATTATGTATATATTCACTTTTTGATTAATTAAATACATTAATAAATAATAAATTTAATTGAAAAGCGATAAAAACAATGAAATTTCTTAAGTAATAAGCTAAAAAAAACACTTAATAAAGAAAAAAAATAAACAAACAAAAAAGAATAAATATTAATGTATGTTTTTTAAACAAACAATAAAATAGAAATAAAATAATTTATTGAAGTGTTTTAGAAATTATGTTTAAAAATTAGTATCGTCATTGAATCAGACACAATTAGTACTTTTTTTTGTCAATAAAGTAAAGTATTACACAGAAAAAAATTTGCTCGTACTCATTACGTCAAAAAAGTTCGTTAATGACATTCTCGTTAAGATAACGAAAAATAATGAATAATTACGTTTTTGTAACGTAAATTTCGTTTATTTTCTTATTACGAACATTTTTTTCATTTTTAGTACTCGTTAAAAAAGTTCGTTATCGTTAAATACGGGAAACAAAAATTTCAATCCACACAGAACTTATATTTTCCATTTTACACATTGCCGTAAATGTAGTTCATAGCTCAGTGGCAGAGTTGATGGATTGCAATGTTTAGGACAGTGGTTCGAAGCCACAAGCGGACATAAAAAAAATTATTAAAAAAAAATTAAATAAAAAAATTTAAAAAATAAATAAAAAAAATAGAAACAGAAATAAAAAAATAAATAAAATAAAAAAAAATAAATAAAAAAAAAAATAAATAAAAAAAAATAAAAATAAAAAAAAAATAAAAAAAAATTAAAAAAAATAAAAAACAAAAAAAAAAAATAAAAAAAAAATAAATAAAAAATTATAAATAAATAAAAAAAAAAATTTAGTCTAGTAAATTTTTTCTTTCGTATTTGCGGTGTTTTTGCTGAAGAATTTGAAAGGTTTTTGGTTTTGGGGTATAACGAACTTTTTTAACGAACTACGAGCTTTTTTCAACGAAATGTTCGTTGTAGCCAAAATAACGAATTTTTCGTTGATTTTAACGAATTATTTAGTTATTAGTACGAGCAAATTTTTTTCTGTGTAGAAAATACTTTTGACAGAAATTTATATGGTAAGGAAATTTAACGCTATGACATACTAAGATAAACTTAAAATTTCTGCCTGAAATTTGAAATATGCAGAAACTTATGGCACATTTGCCATCACAATCATTAAATTTTTATTACAATCTCTGTAATTTTATACTTTTAATAAAAAAATACAAACAGCGATGAAAAAATATAACAACATGCTTAAATATATATATATATATTTTTTATGCTTTAAGGAAAACTTTATCTACCTTGGTATGTTGTGTGTATATATATAAGAAATGTAATAATATGCAATGTTTTTTTTTAATAATACATACCTACATAACTATTATATAGTTTTTTCTTATATATACAAAAATTATGTTCAACTCAAAAAGATACTTTTCATGTCAAAAATAACTTCTTTTTTTTATGATTATCTTTAAATTTTTGAATATGTTTTTACCACATTACCAAAAAGGAAACCACATAAAGTGTTATTATGGCAGATTTATAACAATTTTATTTTTAAATGGTCTTTTATTTTTTTTTTATTTTTTTTTTTTTTTGGTTTTTCTGTTTGATGTGGAAAAATGCAGAATGAACATAACTTTAATAAAAAAAAAAAAAACAACAAAAAAAAAAGTAATCATATTTTGAATAAGAATAATAACCCAAATTTCTCAGATAAACGAATGTGGAAATGCTGTAGAAAAACAGGATAAAATGCCATAAAAGAGCAAAAAAAAAAAAAAAACAAAAAAATAACTGACCAACTTAATTTTTTACACGTGTTTATAAAGTAAAAGCTAAAAAAAAAAAAAATACATAATATTATATTTTGATATGTTAAAAAATAAAGGTAAATTTATTAGGTAAAATTTAATTTTATCTGATTTTTTTTTCTTGTACACTGTGTTTATCTTTGTCAGATATGTGGGATTAGAGAATTTTAATTAATCTGTTGAATTTTTGTTCAACTTCTTCAAAATAATTATTATTTAGTTACTTACTTATATACAAAAAATTAATATTATTATTTTAAATCAAATTTTTATTCAATAATTGTGACCTTCTTATGTTGCAGCATGAAAGTTTGATATTCAAGACTATATTTTTTCAAAAATTTATTTTCTTATAAAATGTTAATTTTTTTCTTTATTATGTACAATGGTAAATAGTTTATAATTGTACATACATATGTTTTTGAAAATATATTTTTATTGATTTTTCTATTCGTTGTATGCACTTTAGTTTATCAATGTTAACAAACGAAGTAAATATTTTTCTAACCCAATTTTTTTTTTACAAGATGGATTATATTTGCATTTAAATTTAAAGTATCTAATACATAAAAAATTATAATGTTTATATATTCTTCAATATAGCTAGGGAATTTTTAATATTGAATATCAAAATTTACACATGATCCAAAAATTTATTGAAAAAACTAAAACTAATGTTGAACTTATCGTATACATAATTTTTTGGCACTTTTATCAATTCCCAAATATCTTGAAATATCGCTTCAAAATTTAGTATTAAAATTATTTTTGAAGATGTAGTTTTGGTTCAGATAAGTATTATGAAAAATGTAAATATTATTTTTATTTATTTTAATTTCATGTTTATATTATGCCTATGATGCCTTATTTCAGAATTATGTATTACTTTTAAACAGAAAATAATATTTCATAAATTTTGGTATTTTTAATATAGAGAGAAGAATATTATTGACCTTTTTTTCTTCGAAATTTTATAATTAAAATAGTTTTAACTTTAACCATATATTATTTTATTCAATTTAATAAATAATTACTTTTACAATAATGCAAATATTAAATAATTTTTAATTGAAATAATACCTGTTATATATTGTGTACTTTTATTAGTAAATTTATCAAAGAGATTGTATATACAATACAACACATAAATAATGTATATATATTTCAATTTTTTTTTAAAAGTAACAATTAATTGAAAAATGCTTGAAATAATATTAAATTACATAATAATACAATAAAAATTGAACTCGAAATTTGTTATATGTCTTAATTATTTCAATGATTTAAGTTACCACATTTTGTTTTCAATTTATAACATTGAATATTATTGTTTCTCCCTATATAAATAAACATTACAAATTCTATTTTTTACCAATATTAAAATGAAAATAAAACGAATTCCGTTAATTATATTATTAATTTTTTTATTAAAATTTTTAAAATGTTGGAATTTTTATTACATTTAAATTTTTGACATATAGTGTTATTATGTTTTGTTATTTTTCTTTTATATAGTATTCGATTTAAGTTGATTAACGATTGTATGGTTATGTATACCTCTTACTATACGAAAGTATAAGTATCACTTTGTGTGATACTTATATTATACTTTTCACCCTATAATTCCTTTCAGAAATTTTATATTGAATTTGTATTTAGATATATATATATATAATTGAATGTATATTATGGTACACAAAACAATTATGAATTAGTTAGATTAAATAATATCTAACTCGTATAAAGCTGTTTTCAAACGCTTTCAATTGAGATCCCAATAATTTTAGACTATGTAGATTTGACATATAAAATTTGTTTATAATGCAAGCCTTTTTCATTTGTTTCATTTTAAGTACTGGGAATAATAAAATTATCAAAATTTAAAAGATTTAAAAAATAAAATATAATCACAATGTTTGATATGATTATCTCGAATTTGAAATAGCGACACTGGAACAAAATTCTATACATCAAATCACGAAAAAAAATAAATTAAGTCATTAGTTAAAGATTTATTTTTATATTTTATTTTAATTTAATTATTCTTATAACTGTTGAAATCTTGTGGGTCTAAACTGTATTAGAATAAAAATATAGCTTGATACTGCAGTCAGAACCTAGAAAAAAATTATATTGTGTTAATAAAATTTTCTTGCATGCTGAAAAATAATTTTTAATTTATTAAGTAATATTAATTTTCATTTCCCAGATTCTTATTATTTGAGTACTTCCTGATGAAATATTCAAATCGTAGAATTAATTTTAATAATGTTAAACTTATAAATGGTATATTATAAAAATAATCTCGAAAAGCAAAAAAAAAATTAATTAAATAATCCATTAGAAATTTCAACAATTTCTCTTGGTACCTACATTACCAAAAGAGCTTAAATTAATGTCCAAAAAATCTCCACATGAAAATCTCACTTTCTGATGAAGTAATTGCATTGAATATTGTTGAATTAATGAATGAAATTTTTTATTAAAATGTCTCAATTGAACTCCATGAATAATCCGTTTTGTTTTTTCATACTAGAATATATTAAATTACATACATATATACATTTTAAATAAAAGTATTTATAAATTCATAATGATTATATGTAATTTGTTGTTCTAAGCTTTAATTATAAACTTTGATTAAATTTCAATTTTAAAAAATGTTGGATAAAATTATTAATAAACTTACTTCATTAATGCAGCAATGACAATAATAAGAAAGAAAGAACAACATTTTTATATTACCAATAGTGTATAATAACAGGACTGTAAGAAATTTAATAAAGTATTAGTATTTAGTATACATAATTGGACAAAAATAATATTTTA